>CM023103.1:38685884-38887534 GCA_013103745.1 Gardenia jasminoides
AACATTAACAAGTTAATCATTGCCTACTATAAAAGAGGATTCGAGCAGGTAAAGGAGAGAGTCTATGGAGAAGTGGACTGGTTTGAGATAGGACCCCAATTTCAAGTGGTTTGTCAAGTACGGATTTCACCCGCCTACAACAGTTTTTTTAATGGGGCACTTTGATACACACTTCTGGTTCGTGCCTTCCTCTCTTCATCGTATAACAGGTTCACCATGAACGCACCGATTACCGCGGTTTGTCAAGATGATTGCACTATGGTTGTCAAACTCCTGATCCGGCGATGAAGCATCAAGAGAAACTGAATTTCCTCTCTCATCATGCAACAGATATACTGTGGGGGGGGCGTGTCTCCCCCAATGGGAAAACGCCAACAGCGTAAGCTGGACTAGAGTTTGCCAAAAGCGATGATGCACAAAGAAATGATCGAGGAGGATTTAAGATGGAAAAGGCCCTTGGGGCAACCTGTAAGGAATCTTTCTTTCGGAGCCGGGTTGAAATGCCAACACAGAAGAACACTGACCTCGGTTTCTTGTCCAACCGCCCAAGGATAAGAAGGGAGATGCGAGGGCACACAAGTAGAGCTGTAAACGAGCCGAGCCGAGCCGAGCTTTTGTTGTTTGAGTTCTGTTCGTTTGTCATTCGTGTTCGCTCAGGTTCGCTCGCTAAGAATTACGAGCCAAAAAATACCGTCAACTCGGGTTCGCTTCTGATTAATTGAGCTGAGGCCCGCCTGCTTAACCCAAACGAACAAACGAGCCAAACTAACGAGCCAATTTTATGTCTAACAGCTTGGTAATAAGCTGCTCATAACAAAACTCTTTAAATAAAAACTATTTTACCCCGTTTCACTTAACATTAACGAAGCTCGGGAACAAAGCTCGAGCTCGTTGATAAGCTATCGAAGCCATATTTTGTTTGAGCTCGCTCGTTAACTTCTCGAACAAGTTTTAATAGCTCGAACGAGTTTAAACGAGCCGAAGCTCAACAAAGCCTGTGCTCTGGCTAATGCTCTACCACCAGCAAGCTGAGAATAAGGAAAAGAAATGCATCAAGATCTACATCCCGCCTCAGATCGCACATACTCCCTCGCCCGTCACCGAGTAATCATATCGTGAGGTTGAAGAAGAAAAGTCCGACGAGGATATAGAGATCGGATTATCTCAACTGCTTTGTCTGGGGCTACCCTTGACACCGATCATCCCCGAGCAAAATGGAGTTTCCTTTGATCCCTTAAGAGGCCATAATGTAAAATTGTCGCCGATTGTACCATTTCTCCGCCACTGAGAGGTTTCGTAAATCTGAGGATTGTCCTTAGAAATGAATCATGCTTTAATATCAATCATGTCTTCAAAAATAATGCACTTGTTATTTTACTTTTTGCTTGTTTGAAATTGTGTCTTTAATTATGCTTCCATGTTACTATTCATCATCTTGTTTCTTGCTAAATGAAATGGAATTTCTTTTTTGTCCTTCAGTTATGTTCCACTCATTTTACTTTCGCACATTTATTTTATTTCTTTTCAGATGGCCTCAAATAAAATCATTTGACCCTTTGATATCATCACTTTGGAATTTGATGACCTATGCCTCGATATCTCTCATGAATATGGAGTTTAGAATCAATTTCAAAACGAAAAGTTTATGCCTGGGGAGATTATGAGTATGAATCTATTTCAAGACCTTGAACAATATGAGAGGAAAACCAGCCGAATTTAGAGGGAAACAAAATCATTAACATTGATCTAAGCGTAGATTAAAGTTGGAAGTCAAAGTTAGTATTCACTTGAACATAGAGCACTTAAGAGAGAATGATTGAGTTCTTAACTTTGTTTCAAGATGTGTTCATGGTCTTATGCGATGATATGTCGTGGATTTCTAGACATTGTAGTCCACACGCCACCCATCCAAATATGTCACCAAGAAAACAAGCCCGCAAGTTTAAAAAAGCCAGATTACATGAGTCTCAAAATAAAAATAGAACAGATCGTTAAGCAAGGCTAGGATTATCATGGTATCACACTACCCCATGGCTCTCAATCCTATCCCAGCCTCCTAAGAAGAGTGGAGAGGTGGTGTGTGTTGATTACGCAGATTTGAAATCGTGAGCTAGCCCTAAAGATGACTTCCTTTACCTAACATTCACATCCTTGGACAACACCGCTGACATGAGATCAATCCTTTGAGAGCCACTGGGTATCACAGATTTTGATGGCGAGGGATGACCAGAGAAGACCGCTTTCATCACACCTTGGGAACTTTCGCTACCGAAGTCATGCCCTTTGGTTTGAAAAAAATGCAAAGAGCTACCTATCAATAACCATGACCACCCCTCGCTCCATGATATGATTCACAAGGAGATGGAGGTTTATGTTGATGACATCATCATCAAGTCCAAAAGAGTTGAAGATCATTTGATTGATTTGAGAAAGCTGTTTGAGCGATTAAGGAAGTACAATTTAAAGTTGAATCCGCAAAATGTGCCTTTGGGCTCAGTTCTGGTAAATTGCTAGATTTATTGTCGCAAGAAAGGCATAGAAATAGATCCAAAGATTAAAGCATCCGAGATATGCCAACTCAAAACCCGTAAAGATGTGAAAAGATTCCTAGGAAAGATAAACTTCATTGGTAGATTCATAGCACAACCAACATCTACGTGTGATCCCCGCTCAAGTTGTTAAAGAAAAATGCACCGATGGACCGGAATGAAGACTGCACAACAAGCCTTCGATAAGATCAAGAATTATCTGCTTCATCCCCCGGTCCTAGTACCACCAACGCCAGGAGGCCTCTGATCATGTATTTATCTGTGCTCGATGAAGCCGTGGGGTGTGTTTTGGGACAACACGATGAATCTGGAAAGAAGGAAAGAGCCATCTACTATTTGAGTAAGAAGTTCACCACTTACGAGGCTAACTACTCTTTTCTCGAAAGGAGTTGTTGTGCTTTGGCATGGGCCGCTCAAAAGTTAAGGCATTACCTGCTCAGTCACACCACTTATCTCATTTCCCGTTCTGACCCTCTGAAGTATTTGTTGGAGAAGCCGATGCCAACGGGACGTATGGCTAAATGGCAGATGATGTTATCTGAATTTGATATTGTCTTTACCACGCAAAAGGCAATTAAAGGACAAGCAATAGCCGATCACTTGGCAGAGAACCCAATGGAAGATGACTACCAGCCCTTGCACACCTATTTTCCTGATGAAGAGATCTTGTTTGTCGGTACTGTGGAAGATATGGATGAGCAATATCAAGGATGGAGGTTATTTTTCGACGGTGCTTCAAATTCTTTCGGGGCCGGAATCGGAGCCGTACTTGTGTCGCCAGAGGGAAAGCATTATCCTGCTGCAGCCAAGCTACAATTTCCTTGCACTAACAACATGGCTGAGTATGAAGCTTGCATGTTTGGATTAAAGATGGCATTAGATATGGACATCAAAGATTTGATAGTATTCAGTGATTCAGACTTACTTGTGCATCAAACTCTCCAACAGTGGGTAACCCGGGATTCAAAGATCATACCATATCACTGCAGCCTACTCGATTTGATCAAGAGGTTTAGAGAATTGGAGTTTAGACACGTCCCTCGCACTCGCAATGTCTTTGCCGACGCCTTGGCTACTTTGTCTTCAATGATTCAACATCCAGATGAACTAGTGATCGAGCCTATACAGATCCAACTCCAAGAGAAGCCTGCACATTGCCTGGTCACAGAGGGAACTTCTGACGGTCACCCTTGGTACCATGACATCAAGGAATTCATCAAAACCAGAGTTTATCCTACCGGAGCAGATTCAGCCGCGAAGGGTTTTCTACGTCGGATATCTTCAAAGTTTTTCTTAAATGGTGAGGTGCTTTACAAGAAAACGTCTGACCTAGGGCTTTTGAGGTGCGTTGATGAAGAAGAAGCTGATTACATGATGAAGGAAGTACATAGCGGTGTTTGTGGGCCACACATGAATGGGCACTTGTTGGCTAAGAAGATCATGAGAACGGGTTATTTTTGGCTTACTATGGAGCATGACTGTGTAAATTTTGTTCGAAAGTGTGTCAAATGCCAATTGCATGGTGACGTTATACATGCCCCTCCTACAGAACTGCATAGTACCACCGCTCCTTGGCCATGTTCGATGTGGGGAATGGACGTAATTGGAGCTATTGATCCTCCTGCTTCGAATGGGCACCGTTTTATTCTAGTGGCTATTGAATATTTCACTAAATGGGTGGAAGCTACATCTTACAAGCACGTGACTAAGAAAGTAGTAGCAGATTTCATGAAAAACAATATCATCTGTCGTTTTGGAGTGCCAGAAACTTTGATCACAGATAATGCCAGGAACCTCAACAACGACATGGTCAACGGTCTGTGTGAACAGTTCAAAATCAAACACCGAAACTCAGCTATTTACAGACCTCAGATGAATGGAGCCGTGGAGGCTGCAAATAAGAATTTGAAGAAGATCATCCGCAAAATGACAGAAACCCACCGCGATTGGCATGAAAAGTTACCTTTTGCCTTGATGGCATATAGGACTGCAATCCGAACTTCTACCGGGCAACACCTACTCTCTCATGTATGGATGGAAGCTGTATTACCCGCTGAAGTTGAAATCCCATCTTTGCGCGATTCTAATGGAAGCTCGCGAAGAAGTGAATGGACCAAGCAACGCCACGAAGCAACCGCTGTCTTTGATCGATGAAAGAAGGTTGAATGCCATTTGTCATGGACAATGTTACCAGCAGAGGATGGCTCGGGCTTATAACAAGAAAGTTAGACCTCGCAGGTTCGAAGTGGGGGACAAGGTTTTGAAACGAATCCTTCCGATACAAGAAGAGGCTAAAGGAAATTGGCCCAACCGGCAAGGGCCGCTCATTATTCAAAAGGTGCTACCTGGAGGAGCATTGGTTCTCATGGAGATGGATGGACAGATTTTTCCTCAACCAATCAATTCAGACATGTGTAAAAGATTTTTCATATGATTGAGCAAAGTTTTCTTAGAAATTGCCGCAAAGGTGGTCTCAACAGCCGACCTTCTTCCTTTTCATTTAAACACTTCAAACCCCCAATTCTCCCATTTGAGCCTATAAAAGAATGATTAATTATTTAGCAAACCCCCTTTGAGAATCACAAACCCCACACTGGGCAATTTTGTATTTTGAAAAGAAAAAAAATATTTTAAGAAAAAAAAGGACCAAATCAAGCAAATTTTCTATATAAAAAAAAATTTCTAGTTTAAACCGCCCACACCACCTCAAACCCCTTGCAAAAGCCTAGTGTTATAGACCCCATCTTTTGCAAAAAATTTCTGAAAGGACTTTCTCAATCAAAAGGCAAATGATGCAAATACATTCCTCTGAATTTTGTCAAGGATTGTCTCAATCGATGCCACCATTTTAACAAACATGTTTAAATTGACAAAATTAGGTTTAAGTCCGTCCATTTCACTATACTACTTTATCACCAACTTGCAAATCAAAAGGTACTAAGGCAAGTTTTGAAAAGCAACAGGCAAGCGTAAAGGAAAAGTTCATGGGACAAGGGAGGTCCGGTGATTACGCTTATCATGGTTTACCTTATATCAAGCACTCCCTTGTCGTCAGTAAACTCCAAGGAGATGATATCCAAAGGGGTCAAGTGCGACGCTTTTGTTTTAAATAGTTTTCCGACGCTTATTATTATTGATTTAAAATGCCATGTTTAGCATTCATTCTATGGTCGTGAATGTCATTTTAAAATAAAATTGTTTCTTTGCACAAACTTTTGCACATATTTTCATCAAAAGGGCATTTTCATCAAAGGACAATCCTCTTAGATTACCATGAAGGTATGGGTGATATGGATTCGTAAGCGAACGACGTAATCAGACCAGACCGTCAAACAAAAGGAATTCAGTTGACACCGCCATCGACGCCCAAGAACTCATGTTTACTGGCTATTTGAGATAAAAGGAGAACGGTGGCGCCATCATTATTTTTTTCACCATTTCTTTTCTTTTGCGAAGCGTGGACAAGTGACCGATCGGTCAAATCAAGGAGACCAGCTTTATTTTGAGTCATGTTTAGATCAGATGATTAAATCATTTTGAAGATTGATTAATTGCAAAATTGAGGAAGGACAAGTGCCTTTTCGGAAAATTTGGGAAACGGTTTTCATAATGCGCACACTACTAGGTGTTATAACCCACGCTCTTTTCAAATTCTTTCTTCTCAAATGTATGCTTCGACATTCCTCGAAAGCAGCTTGTCCAAGAGGCCACCGGAGGTAATGGAGTCGAGGGGTCGATAAACCCACTCCCGATTTGCGCTTTATTCCATTCTTGCTTTATTTCTCTTTTTGTATTTTATCTTGTGTTCTGTTTTTTTAGACATAGGTTTAACTAGAAATACTTTTGATTCATTTGTTTGCATCGAATGTGTATATTTGTTTAAATTGGACTCTTATGTGTTTATAAATTTTGAAAAAAAAAAACTTTTCTAAATTGCACATTTGCCTCACAAATTGATTTGTTTTTCAAAATTTGATTCAAAAAGGGTGCAAATGTCCAATTTTGGTTGCAATTGCTTTCATCCTTCGAATAAAAGTCGGTGATGCGAAAAATCCTTTTTCCATCTTACCACGGAAATAATTGTTATGTGATTAAGACATTGGCATTTTAGAAAGTATGTTTTGTAAAATAGGAAAATTATGCCTCAATTTTTTTTCCTATTAAATGAGATTTCTTCTTTATTGATTTTACAAGAAAATGATTGATATTGTTATAAATGATCCTTTTCATTTGAAAAAAAAAAAAAAGAAGAGAGAAAAGCAGAAAGTGAGAATTTAAATTCTACCCAATGATTCTAGTACTAAGTAACCGAGGTTTAGCATCTACAAATGTTAACTTTCGTAAAACGGTGCTTGAATTATGAGTATGCAAAGCAGTTTGAACAAGTAAAATGTTGAGTAACCGGAATCTTCACCTAAAAGTGTTGATTTTGGCCAAAAGACATCTTTACTATTTGAGCAAGAAGGCATATGTCGAAAACCGGAGTCTTCACCTAAAAGTGTTGATTTTCGCCAAAAGACATTATTGCAATTTGAATAAGAGGATGTGTTTCAAGAACCTTTTAGCAAGAAAACTGAGAAAATGTGGAAAAGGCAAGCTTGAATTGACTATATGAGTCGCTTGATTGCAAAATTTGGTGAAAGTGAGAAATCAAGCTTGAATTGTTAAAATTGAGGTATAATTGTCTCTCTTTACTTGACATTATGAGTACTTGATGCAAATTGAATAATTGCATAATAATGTTTTGCCCGGTTTATGAGGATTTGATTTCCAAGATCACATGGTTTATTTCAATCCCATAACTTGTTTTGATGAATATTTCCTATCACTTGAAGACAAGCAATGTTTCACAAGCATAATATCTCTGATGAATGTGTTTTATTGCATGATTCGATATGCTTTAGTCATTTTAATGGCCAACAAATGTGATCACAAGAGTTTTTTACACTTTATGATTAAAAAAAAGAGAAAAGAAAAAAAGAATTTGAATTGCCATGGACTAATTGGTTAATATTTCATGACTTCAGGGTTAACGATTCGCTTGACACCGGGCAATTTTGTTTTGAGAGAAGTGATTCCAATTTTGATAATGCATTCAAAATTAATTTTGCGGAAAAGATTTGCGTGATCAAGACGATGGCAACATATGTGGATTTGTTCCAACCCTGCAGAGGAAAGGGTTCAGTTACACTCTTCAATTTTTCAAAATTTATCAATTCTTGAAAAAAAAAAAGAAAAGAAAAAGAAGGAAAGAAAAAAAAAGAAAAAAAAAAGAAAAAGAGAAGAAAAAGTCATTGTTCCTATCAATCATTTACTTTTCAAGTCAAGAAAAATCAAAAATCAGAATGGCACCATTTCATCGAAAGTGCATCATTACTTGCATTTTACATTTATCATGTTTGAACAACTTGTGTTTTATTTTCAAAGTCCGGCAATCCAAAGATTTATTTTTACTTTTCCCATCTAGTCATTCAAGCTTGGGTCCAATCCCATCAATAGTAGTTTTATCATTCGTGCTTGGGTCCAATCCCACCAATAGTATGTTTAGTCATTCAGTTGGGTCCAATCCCATTGAATAGTATGTTTAGTCATTCGTGCTTGGTCCAATCCCACCAATAGATATTTGCATTTTCCCATCTAGTCATTCAGCTTGGGTCCAATCCCACCTAATAGTCTAAATTTGAAAGAATTTAATTTCTATTGTCATGTCTCACAGACCCTTCTATCCCCTACTTCACTTAAATTTCATTGCCGCCCTCGCCAGTAATCCCTTCTATCCCCGCCTTAATTTAAATTTGTTGTTTGTCTGACTCCAGCACCCTTCTATCCCTCGCTCACTTAATTATATTGTTGTCTCACCTCCTCACCTTCTATCCCCTTCTACTTTACCTCTCACATGAGTCTCACCTCACTGCACCCTTCTATCCTTCTTCAATTTCATTGAGTTCAATCTCATGGGCTTTATCCTCTTCTTCACCTGTTTGAGTTCTACCTCTAATTCTTTATCCCTATTCTTCAATTTAATTATATGAGTCTCAGCCTCCCGGACCTTCTATCCCCATTCTTCAATTTAAATTCCTGTTGGTGAGTCTCAACCTCCGCCGGGCACCCTTCTATCCCCATTCTTCACTTAAATTTCATGAGTCTCAGCCTCTCGGTTCACCTTCTATCCTCATTCTTCACTCCTAAATTCCAGGAGTCTCACCTCACTGGCACCTCTATCTCCCTTTGATATTTAAATTCTCATGGTGAGTCTCATCCACTGGTACCCTTCTATCCCCATTCTTCAAATTTAAATTTCATGGAGTCTCACCTCCATGGCACCTTCTATCCCCTTCTTCAATTTAAATTTTATTGGAGTCTCCTGCACCTCTTCTATCCCCTTCTTCAAATTTAAATTTCAAGGTGAGTCTCAACCTCCACTGGCACCCTTCCATCTCCCGTTTTTCAAATTTAAATTTCTACAGGAGTCTCAGCCTCCGCTGCACCCTTCTATCTCCCTTTGATATTTAAATTCATCACAGGTGAGTCTCAGCCTCACGGGCACCTTCTATCTCCCTGCTCTTGATATTTAAATTTCTCCAGGAGTCTCACCGGCACCCTTCTATCTCCGTTTTAAATTTTACAAGATTCAAGATTCATTTCATCATAGTTCATTTGCATTGAACCACGCTTGACCTGATTCTCATGTCGAGATACGTAGGCAACTCTACACGAGTTCGGTCACATTATGCATTTTAGTTTGAAAATTGGCAATTTAACATTCCTGCTTTTACAATGGTTCGATACAACCAGCAAAAGTGTAAGTATTTGTGTCTCACGTTTGTCTAGAGTTTCTTCAAACTCGATAAAGAGGGCAAGTCAGACACCAAATTTTGACTATTTCTCTTGTTTTCCTATGTTTTTATCTATTAATGTTTAGTTATTTATTTTTGAATATTCTAACAATTTTTTCTTATTTTTTTAGGTTTTTCTTAAAAAAAAAAGGAGAAAAGTCAAAAATGCGGACTAGTTACGCGGATAAGTCCACTTAACCAGTCCGAACTTGATCGGTTTAAAAAAAATGACGCTGATTTTTCTAGAACTCTGATCATCCTTTCCAGCTGTAATTTCGATGCTTGAACGATAAGAAACCTATTTAAACATTCCCCAACTCACCCCTAACCCCAACAACTCATCTAACGCTCAAAATTAGCTCACCTCATCCCAAGAACATCAAAACCCTTAGTTCTAGGTTTGGTGGCTATAAATAGCCTAGATTAGGGTTTAACAAAGAGGTTGGAAATCTGAGAGAAAAAGAGGCAATTAGGAGAGCTTTGAGAGAGAAAAAAGCAGAAGAAAACGGCTGGGAATTGGAGAGAAAAAAGAAAAGAAAGAAGAAAGGGAAAAGCTAGGGTTTCATACTTGGGAAGATTATTCTTGGAATTTCTGCCTCTCCTTCGCTTAGATTCAAGCTCCGATTCGTGTAACATCCTTCTACTTTATTTACCTTTTTTGATCGTAAAATTACTGGAAATTTGGACCTTTGGTGGAACCAAGGTTTTGAATAGTTTTTCTTTAGTTTGTGATATTTGATGATGATTATCAGCTGTTATATGAGCATGTTGTGTTTATAAAGCCTTGGTAAGGCTAGTAGATTTGTTTTACGCTTAAAATCGACGCTTGATGCTCGATGATGTCAGTGATTCCCGAGAAATTTCTGAAAAATGTTCTTCACGCTTTGAAGATGTGAAGAAACGCTGACTACTTGCGCTGATGACTTCGCAACGGTCCGCTTCCTCTTGAATGTTTGAAGTTGTGAAGAAACGCGACCTCTTATGCGGACTACTTCGCAGAACGCCCGCTTCGCTTTGAATACTTGAAGATGTGAAGAACGCCGGCTTGTTACGTAGGCCGTGCAACAATCCTCGCTTCTAACCCGACGCTTCTTTCCTTCCCCTTGTTGTCCATTTGATGATGCTAATGCTTATGATTTGATCTTTGTGGGTTTAGCTTGTTTTGACATGATCAATGATGATGTTTGATGCTTTGAATGGATCCCCTTGCCTCTGAATATTTCGTTTGTGTTATTGTCTGAAAAACTGGAAGCAATCTTCCTGATGTTTTGAAGATGGAAGAGACGCGGATGGTTACGCGGCTGAGTCCGCGTTTCTGATCCGCGTTTCCCCTCTGAACTTTGATTTTTGCCTGTAACGCGGACCTGTTGCTGCTCATGCTTTCTACTCGCTGAACCTCTCGCTTTTTTTTGTATTCGTTGATATTTCCCGCTTTTGTTCCAGAATCTTACTCTATTTCCTAGTATTATCTGTGTTGCTTGCAGAATCTGTTTAGATACCTCTCTTGAATTTTGATTGGTTTTTCCTTTAAATTGGTACCTTGATCCCTTTGTTGATATTGAGTCTTAGATAACCATTCCCATCATTTAAGGATTCAATTAAGGCCTCACATCAAGGGATGGTAACTTCTTTCCCCTATTATGTGCTTATTATGTGTTTTTGCATGATTTTGCATGTTTTAAATTAAGTTTTCCTTTGTTTTTATTCATGTCTAGTCTTTATTTATGTTATTTAATTTTTGAGTAAATCATTTGGAGGTTTGGATGCCAAGTTGTAATAGATAGGTTTAATTTTGGCAAAAATGTATTTATTCTAGAAAATGTAATAGTTAGATTATTATTCAATTTTTCCCCTAGAATGTATTTAGTTTCCCAATGTAATAATTAGGTTTTATATGCTTATTTTGCATGCTTGCATGATTATGTGTTTATTTGCTTTCCTAGGGCCTTGCATCTAGACATTATGCCTATGTGTTACGTGTTTATGTGTTTATTTGCTTTATTATCATGTCTACATGTTTATTGTGTAAATATATTGACGTCACCACACTAGTCCAACGCTAGTTGTGGCCTTCCCCTTCGATTTCTCACTAATCCAATGTTAGTGAGAACCTTTGACGAGGGCTAGTCCAATGCTAGACCCTTAAACGCTGCTCATGCATTAGATACAAATTTCACACACTTTTCACTTTTAGAGTTTCTTTCCCATTTTGCATGTCACTATTCTCCCATCCCGTATGCGAAACATCTCATTTAGTTTTCTTTTTATTAGATTAGTGCATTTAAGGCATTACCCTTTGAATTAGGGAAGAGAGCGAGTATGGCTTCCTAGCCTTAGCACGCTTCTATTTCCTTCTATGAAAAGGAAGAATTAAAGTCACGAACTTAGTCCCCCTCACCCGTTATGTTGCATTATCCCTCTTTAGGACGTGCATGTGCATTATTTTAAACTCTATCAAATTCATTCTTTAAAAATCAACTTTCTTCTTCACGTTTTAGCAATTCAAAGTCAAAAAACCATTTTCTTAAAATTGCATCTTTTTGGAAATTCAAGTTCCTCTTTGTAATTAAAATTGACCTTTTCAAAAATCCAATTTCTTTTCTCTTGATACTATATAAATTGCATTTTTGAAAACCCTATTTTTCCGTTTGTTCGAGTCTCATCATTTACATTTTTTCGTGACCTCCTCAAGGGATCAAAATTAGATGACACAACTAATGTGATCAATTCCAATCACACCTCAAGGAGACATTTTGCCTCTCTCGATCCAACATTAGGTTTAGGTTTTGCATCCATATAGACAACATCCAAATGTGATAAATTTTAAAGTAAGAAATAGGAAATTTTCAACTAAATCTTGCAACTAGCTTTGCTAGGTTAGAAGGGTGCCTTAGAGACTAGTAACATCAAATCTTTGCCTTCCCTTCTTCAACCGCGGACCCCTAACCTTTTCTAGTTTTCAAAGACCTGAGTCGCCTAAAAGGGTTTTCTTTGTTTATTTTCATTAATTAAATCTTTGGTGACTTGGTACACCTAAACTCCATACCAAGTGGCGATCCAAACTTTTCTAAAACCCTTTCTAGACTTTTGTTTTGGTCCAAACCGTCGATTTTGTAGTCCCATGACCCCTTTCCTTTCTTTTCAAAACCAAAATAAATCCAATCCTTCCCTTTTTTCCATCAAAAATGGAGCCATTACACTAATGCTCTAGTGAGTTGCAGATTTCGCGAAAAGTCATATTTTGTTCGCTTTGAATGCCAAGCCATGATTAGTGATAGGGAAAGCATTTCTGTAACCGGGTGATTGCAGCTCTACTCCGTCGGTATGGAGTAAGTCATAACGTTTCAACCTCGTATCATCTCCGAACCAATGGGCAAGCGGAGATTTCAAATAGAGAAATTAAGTCCATTCTGGAGAAAATGGTTCACCCCGATCGCAAGGATTGGAGTTTGAGGTTAGAAGATGCACTATGGGCCTATAGAACTGCCTATAAGACGCCTATTGGGATGTCTTCCTATAGGTTGGTGTATGGCAAACCATGCCATCTCCCCGTTGAATATGAGCACAAGGCATTTTGGGCAATCAAACAAAGGTAACATGGACTTTGAGAATGTAGACACGTAAAACTTCGCCACAAGAATTGGAGGAGTTAAGGAATGAGGCTTACTTATGAATGCGGGATTTACAAGGAAAGAGCAAAATTTTTCATGACCAACACATTTCAAGAAAAGCATTTGAAGTGGGCCAAAAGTGCTTCTTTATCACCTCAAGGCTCAAACTTTTCCCGGTAAGTTATGCTCGCTTGGATTGGTCCATTTGTCGCCTCTAATGTTTTCATTTTGGTGTAGTGAAACCAAAGTTTGAAGACCGACAAGAAGTTTGTAGTTAATGGTCACCGCCTCAAGCCTTATTATGAAGGTTTCAATGTTGAGGACGGGAGATTATCACCTTGAAGATCCTAGTTTTGCAACTTGAGAGCTTTCTATGTCTAGCCAAAGACGTAAAGAAAGGCTTACTTGGGAGGCAACCCAAGAATTTTTCTATTTTCGTTACTGCTTTGTTAAATTTTGATTAGTCCATCCTTAATTTTTATTTCTTAGGATCATTCATTTTCTTGTTTTAACAGAAATTTTGTGTTTGTAGGTCTTGATGTGTGTGTGCAAAAAATATGGCTCAAAGTTTTTCGTTGACCTGACGTGACGACTTTCACGCTAGATGGCCTTATTGTAAGGAGGAGTCTTCTGTCAAATCTCATTACAACATTTTGACGAAGACTCCGTTATGGCGGTTATTGTAATCCTAGCGTCACCAAGAGTTAAAAAAAAAAAACAAGTATGGACGAATGAAGAATCTCCAAGTTATGTATGCGTCTTATTGTAAGTGGAAGTTTTCTGCCCCAAGAACTACAAAAAAAAAAAAAAATTGAAGTCAAATAGTCAAGTCCAAACGTTATTTTCCTTTCCTTTTTTCGCTTTTCCTTTCCTTTCCTTCGCTAGCCATCTCTTCTTCCTTGTCTCTTTTTTTTTTCCTTTTGTTTTGTTTATTTCTTCCCTGTTCAGACCATGTCGCCACCATCGCGAGGTGAGGCCGCCGCTTGCCGCCGCCAGGTTCATATCGGCTGGCCGCTGTTGTCTTCACTGTCTGCTCTCAGATCGGCCACGCATCATGTTCGAGCCCCATCAGAGCCGCCCACGCCGCTGATGAGTTGTTGCCACTGCTGCCTCGAAGTCGCCGACCTCTTGGAGCTGCCTTGTTGCCCACGCAGCTCGCTGTCGCCATCCGTTGCTGCTCCGCCTCGGATCGCCACCGGCCATTGCCGCCAGAGTCCACCAGGCGACCACCACCTCAAGCCACCGAGTTGTTGCTCTCAAGTTCGCTTGCTTGTTCGTTTCGGTTGTTGTCCTTTCTTCGCCAGAGTTTCCATCGCGACGCTGCTGCCCTCGTTTTTCCATCGCCGGCTACCACAGCTACCTGTCGCCATCACCTCAGCCCATCTCCATTGCCACCCTCTGTTGTGTTGCTGTGTGCTGCTATGCTTCAATCCATTGTAGTTGCCTGGCCCGATTGCCAGCTTTGAGGTTTAAGTTTCCTATTTTTCCTCCCTAGCTGATGCCACAATAGTTTTAACAGTAGCTGCGGCCAGATTAGCTCCAAGTTTAGCTGATGCCAGATTTTGCTTTGTTGTTGTCATAGCCCGCATATTGAGTTGAATGCATATTTGTCTGAGTTGTGTGCTGTTTCGTGGAATTGACTTGATTGCCGTAGTTGGTCATTGCTGCTATTAGTGATTTCTTGTGAATTTTCTGGGTAATTGTGGCCTGTTGTAATTGTTAAGCTGTTGATATTCTTGGGCACTTTGTTGGTGAATTTTGCTTTCTGTGGGTTTGACTTAGTGTTTGTTGACTCCCTCTGTGGGCATTGGGAATTTGCTAGCCTAGAAATGGCTAAAACTAAACGAAATTCTTTGAAAAAAGGCAAAGCCCCAATCAAATTAGAGCCCACCTTCCGTGCCTAAACCATCATTACCTTCCTGAGCTACCACTGCCTCGGAACGCCTCTGCTAGGGTTACCCACTGGTTTATGCCACATGATGGCACACATGTGGAGTGGTCTCTTGAGGGGTTTACTATTGAGCAACGGGCTCGTTTTGAAACAATTAGAGGCCGCCCATTTGCTGCTTGTAAATGCATCCATCTTGCAACTGCTGCTAGGTTAAAAGTCGATGATGAAGTGTTTCAATTATTCTCTAATATTGGTTGGGAAAAATTGCTATCGACGCCCCACCTACTCTGAATTGTCATGGAATTTTACTCCACTTTTCAGCTTGATCGCCCACCAATTGCACTTGAATACCTCGGTGTGATTAAATTTAGATTAATGGGTCATGTGTGCCATTTGTCTATTTGAATTTAATGTGTATTGGGATTTGTGGAGGAAACCGAGGTTACTCCGGCATATCTTACCCGGTTTGTGATTATGTGAAGCCTTTGTTACCGACTATATTGACATTTGAGGGGAGTGGTCCATTGATAAACAGTGTACAACCCTAGCAAATCAAAGGCTTACTTTGAAGGATCCTGCTTTTGAGGTTGATTCAAAGGCTTTAGCTTATACATTCTCTGGCCGGCGGGATAACTCTAGCACCCTTACCAAGACTGAATTCTACTCTTATGGTATGGTCAACAAAGAGAAGCTAAATTTGGGTGTTGCGCTGCCTCAAATCCAGACCACATCTCTAGGCCAATAAACCATTAATTTTGGCTCTCTCATTACATTTTGGCTGATCAAATGATTCAACTTGGCATTGCATCACGCATAAAAGCCAAAACATGTGGTTTGTTTGACCGACCTCTAGACGCTGGATTGCTTGAGCGAATGGGCATCATCGTGCTTCAACGATGAGTGTCACTTACACCCCCGCGGGACCCTGTATTTCCACCCTATCATGGTTTCTCCTGTCCACTCTCTTGATGAGGTCGGTCCTTCCCTCTCCCTTCCTCCACCATTTTCTCGTGGATGCCCGTCTTCGTCAGATGGAAGAGCAGCTTCATCGCATGGATGGTCGCTTGAGGCTATTGAGCTCCAACTTTCGCATGGCGTGGACTATGGAGGCTTTCTTTTGAGTCTTGTCCCTACCTATCGCCTCCTTCCCGCCCTAGCCTCGCTTCTGGGAGTCCTCCGTCCTCTCTCTTCTCTTTTCCATTGAGGACAATGTCATGTTTAGGTGTGGGGATTAGTTTGGCTTTGATAAGCTTTGATAACTCTTATTTTAATTTTTCGTGGTTTTGTTTTCAACTTCATTTTTTATTTTTGTTCATTTTATACTCTAGTTGCCTGTTGGTGCTTTGTCTTTTTATGATGAGTGGGTATTTTGTGATTGAATTGCAATCAGGAGTAGTATAATGGAAATGGCATGAATATTCCATTATGTACTTGCAATTGACTTGAAAGGGATCGCTCTTGACATGACATATATAGTCGCTTGTGAGCTTTTGAGTTAAATTGTTCATTATTCAAATTTGCCTTGAATTCTTTTTTGAGTGTAATTATCACACCTAGTTAGATTATTCTAGAACTTGCTATGATATACATGTCAATGCCACATTATTGAATTTGGTGCAAGGATATGATAAGGGCAATTAGGATTTACCCTTTTTGGCTTTCTAAAAACCCACCTTGACTATATTTTCCACTAGTTGACCAAGTTGGACCTTAGACCTTTTTCTTTGTTTAACAACACATTTGATCACCTTGTAACCCGTTTTTGTTATAGACCCCGTTGTTTGAACCTTATGTCAAAGGAGTGACTTAATGTTCTTTTGTATGAGGATATCATGAGTAATGAAGGCAATTCTACTTCTAGTTAGCAAGTGCTTTTATGTTCATATGTTATTAGTGTTTTCTTTGAAAAAAAAAAGAGAAAAAAAAAGAAAACAAAAAGCAAAACAAAATCCCCAAAAAAAAAAGAAAAAAAAAGAAAAAAAAAGAAAAAAAAACAAAACAAAAGTGCTGTGTTTTGATAATGAAACCAATCCTTTTGGTTTGTATGCACTTGCTACACCCGGGAAGTAGTTGTCGTGCTTAAGAGTTAATTATGTGAATGATTATGATATTTAAATTCATGCAAGAGACATTTTGGAATTTTCTTTGATATTTATGAGCCTAAATTACCTTTTTGTCCAACCTTTACCCTAAGCCCCATTACAACCCTTGCAAAGACCATTTGACTCTTGCATTTCAAATTCATATACAGTGGTGGAGATGTGATAGAGTAGCAAGCTTATGGTAATTTCTTTCTATGGTGTTGATTGGAGCGTACATGTCCCTTTTTAAACATCTTGAGTGCTGAGTGCATACACGATTACCTATGTGAGGATTGTCAAGTCTTGAATATCCTGATTTTGATGAGATTGTCAAGGAAATGTGGATTATTTGTGCTATGATATTATGCAATTCTATGGTTGATTCTGATTTTTGAGTCTTTGAATGCTTGAGGGCAAGCATTGACTAGGTGTGGGGGGAATTGTTAAGTCTTAAATTACATGCTTTATTTGTGGACATTTTCCCTTAATTATGGCCTAGATATGGTTTTAATTGCTTGATTCTACTCATATTTGATTCTTGGCATTTATTTAGGTTATTGGAATTATTTAATGCTTTAAAGTGCAAGTTTGGTGAAAAATTCCAGAAGACTTCCAAGGATTGGGCGTGGACGCGCTGTATTTAGATGTGAAGAAGGAATTCGTGGAAAGAATCCTACGCCTTATATTTGTCATCTTTGGATTGAATATTTTATTTTATTTTCAGTAATTGGTTGAAGACCCTTTTAATTAGGGATTTTTAGTAATTGGTTTCCTTATTTACTTTATTAATGATTTTTAGGAAAATAGACTCCAATTAGGACTAGGTTTTCCTAAGTGATTAGGAAAGCTGAGGTTTTTATTAATTGGGTGATGATCCAAGACGAAAAGGGGAGAAGGAGCTATCGGCGGACAAGCTCAAGAAACAAAGCTTCATCATTGCTTTTCCTCCTGCCATGGTCTTTTGATTGATCACATAATTTAATTAGGAAGAAGACTTCTTCGTAGCTGGTTCCTTCGTTTGTCTGCTTTTGTGATTAGTCACCCGAATTGTGGCAACTGAATGATTGGATTTTGGCGGTTGACTTCGTTTTCTTGTTGACTTGGAAGCTTGGCAATTCAATTCGTTATTTTATTTCCTTTCTCGTTACTTCCATGGTTGAAAACTTCTCAAACATTTGTTGGATGAAATTCTCCATGAGAAGCGGCTAAATTTCTCATCTACTCAAAGGGCAACTCAAAGGCGCGGTCCAGGAAATTTGTGAGATCTAATCGAATCTCTAACCTTTCTTTTAATTTGTTATTATTCGTACGTTTTCTGGATTAATTGATTGAGGGTTATTTTGTAAATTGAGTATCAACGGTGTCGCGCCCCATTTTTTGATGGAAAAAAGGGAAAGATTTCGTTTTTTTGAAAAAAGATGAAAGGGAAAGGGGTCATGGGACTAAAGAAAATGTGACGGTTTGGACCCAAAATAAAAGTCTAGAAAAGGGTTTTAGAAAAGTTTGGAGTCGCCACTTGGTATAAAGTTTAGGTGTACCAAGTCACCCAAGAAATTTAATTAATGAAAATAAACAAAGAAAACCCTTTTTAGATGACTCCAGATCTTTGAAAAACTAGAGAAAAAGGTTCGGGGGTCACGGTTGAAAGAAAGGGAAGGAAGATTCATGTTACTGCCTCTAAGGCACCCTTCTAACCTAGCCAAAGCTAGTTGCAAGATTTAGTTGAAAATTTCCTAATTTCTAACTTTAAAATTTATCACATTTGATGTTGTCTATATGGATGCAAAACCTAAACCTAATGTTGGATCAGAGGGCAAAAAATGTCTCCTTGAGGTGTGATTGGAATTGATCACATTAGTTGTGTCATCCAGCTTTGATCCCTGAGGAGGTCACAAGAATGCACATGATAAGACTCAACAAACGGAAAGTAGGGTTTTCAAAATGTAATTTTATAAAGTATCAAGAGAAAAGAAATTGATTTTGAAAAGGTCAATTTTAAGTGCAAAGAGGAACTTGAATTTCCAAAAGATGTAATTTTAAGAAAAATGGTTTTGACTTTGAATTGCTAAAACATGAAGAAGAAAGTTGATTTTTAAAGATTGAATTTGATAGAGTTTAAAATAATGCACATGTATGTCCCAAAGAGGGATAATGCAACATAATGGGGCTGGGACTAAATTAAGTGACTTTAATTCTTCCTTTCATAGAAGGAAATAAAAGCGCTAAGGCTAGGAAGCCATACTCGCTTTTCCCTAATTCAAAGGGTAATGCCTTAAATGCACTAATCTAATAAAAAAGAAAACTAAATGAGATGTTATGATACGGATGGGAGAATAGTGACATGCAAAATGGGAAAGAAACTCTAAAAGTGAAAAGTGTGTGAAATTTGTATCTAATGCATGAACGGCATTTAAGGGTCTAGCATTGGACTAGCCCTCGTCAAAAGGTTCTCACTAACATTGGATTAGTGAGAAATCAAAAGGAAAGGCCACAACTAGCGTTGGACTAGTGTGGTGACGTCAATACATTTACACAATAAACATGTAGACATGATAATAAAGCGAGTAAACACATAAAACACATAAACACATAACACATAGGCATAATATCTAAATGCAAGACCCTAGGAAAGCAAGTAAACACATAATCAAGCAAGTATGCAAAATAAACATATAAAACCTAATTATTACATTGAGGGGAACCTAAATACATTCTAAGGGGAAAAAATTCGGAATAATAATCTAACTATTACATTTTCTAGAATAAATACATTTTTGCCAAAATTAAACCTATCTATTACAACTTGGCATCCAAGGCCTCCCAATGATTTACTCAAAAATTAAATAACATAAATAAAGACTAGACATGAATAAAAGCAAAGGAAAACTTAATTTAAAACATGCAAAATCATGCAAAAACAAATAATAAGCACATAATAGAGGAGTTACCATCCCTTGATGTGATGCCTTAATTGAATCCTTAGATGAGGGAATGTTATCTAAGACTCAATGTCAACAAAGGGATCAAGGTACCAATTTAAAGGAAAATCAATCAAAAGTTCAAAGAGAAGGTATCTAAACAGATTCTCGCAAGCAACACGATAAAACTAGGAAATAGAGTAAGATTCCGAACAAAGGAGGGAAATATCAATGTAATACAAAAGAGGTTACGCTGATCAGAACGCGATAACCGACATAGTCCGCTGCTTACGTAAAATCAAAGTTCGAGGGAAACGCTGACCCAGCGGAACTGCCCGTCTTCTTCCCATCTTCAAAACACCGTGAAGATTGCTTCCGCTTTTTCAATATCACAAACAAAATCTTCGTGAGGCAAGGATCTATTTAAAACATCAAACACAAGCATTCAAATCATATCAAACAAACTAAAACCAAGAAGGCCAAATCTTAAACATCGACATCATCAAATAGACAAGAAAAGGGAAGGGAAGTCCAAGCAAGCTGGAGGTTACGCTGGACTAGCTCAACATACGCCTTCACATCTTCAAACATTCAAGAGGAAACGCTACGCTGGATGATTCCGCATAAGTGGTCCGCTTTTCACATCTTCAAAATACAGAAGATTGCTTCCGCTTTTTCGACAATATCACAAACAAAATCTTCGAGGCAAGGATCTATTTAAAACATCAAACACAAGCATCGATCATGTCAAAACAAACTAAAATCCACAAAGATCAAATCATAAGCATTAACATCATCAAATGGACAACAAGGGAAGGAAAAGAAATGTCGTTAGAAGCGGGTAGTTATTGATCGCTCAAGAACTACCGCCGCTTTCTTCATATCTTCAAACCTTCAAGAAGAACGCGGGACGCACGCTGATCACCGCCGTATGAAGTCCGCATTTCTTCACATCTTCAAAACATGAAGAACATTTTTCCAGAAATTTCGAGAATCACAACAGATCATCATAAGCATCAAACGCGTCGATTTTAAACGTAAAACAAATCTACTAGCCTTACCAAGGCTTTATAAACACAACATGCTCATATAACAACCGATAATCATCATCAAATGTCATAAACTAAAGAAAAACTATTCAAGACCTTGGTTCCACCAAAAGGTCCAAATTTCCAGTAATTTTACGATCAAAAAATGGTAAATAAAGTAGAAGGATGTTACCTGAATCGGAAGTTTTGAATTTAAACAAGAGAAGAGGACAGAAATTTCAAGAATAATCTTCTCAAGTATGAAACCCTAGCTTTTCCTTTTCTTCTTTTTTTCTTTTTCCTCTCCACCACCGCTTTTCTCTGCTTTAAAAGCTCTCCTAATTGTCACTTTCTTTCTCAGCTTTCCAACCTCTTTTGTTAAACCCTAATCTAGGTATTTATAGCCACCCAAACCTAGAACTAAGGGTTTTGATGTTCTTGGGATGAGGTGAGCTAATTTTGAACGCGTTAGATGAGTTGTTGGGGTTAGGGCGAGTTGGGGAATGTTTAAATAGGTTTCTTATCGCTCAAGCATCGAAAATTACAGTGGAAAAGGATGATCCGAAGTTCTAGAAAAATCTGGCGTCATTTTTTTTTCTTCGATCAAGTTACACGGACTAGTTACGGACTAATCCGCCAGAACGGTCCTGCTTTTGACTTTTCTCTTTTTTTTTTTTTTTTTTTTTAAGAAAACCTACAAAATGAGAAGAATCGTTAGAAAATTCAAAAATAAATAACTAAACATTAATAGATAAAACATAGGAAAACAAATGAAATAGTCAAAATTTGGTGTCATGACTTGCTCTTTGTCCGAAGTTTTGAAGAAACTCTAGACAAAGATCGAGACACCAAATGCTTACCTGGTTTCACGATTGTATCGAACCATTGTAAGCAGCGAATATTAGATTGCCAATTTTCAAACTAAAATGCATAATGTGACCGAACTGTGTAGAGTTGCTACGATTATCTCGACATGAGAATCAGTCAAACGTAGTTCCAAGCAAATGAACTATGATGAAATGAATCCGGATCTTGTAAAATTTGAGAACGGGAGATAAAGGGTGCAGTGGAGGTGAGACTCACCAAATGAAATTTAAATTTTGAAGAAGGGGATAGAATGGGAGGTGAGACTCACCAACTAAATTTAAATTTGAAGAGAGGGATAGAAGGCCCGTGGAGGTTGAGACTCAAACAAAATTTAAATTTGAAGAAGGGGAAGTAGAAGGGTGCTGGAGGTTGAGACAACCAACGAAATTTAAATTTGAAGAAGGGAGGTAGAAGGGTGCGGAGTACCGAGACAAGAACCAACAAATTTAAATTCTTTCCAAATTTAGACTATTGATGGATTGGACCCAAGCACGAATGACTAGATGGATGGGAAAATGCAAATATGCTATTCGGGATTGGACCCAAGTTCGAATGACTAAACATACTCTTGGATTGGACCCAAGCCCCGAATGGCGGACATAATTCATGGATTGGACCCAAGAATGACTAAACATACTATTCAGTGGGATTGGACCCAATCCTGAATGACTAAACATACTATTCAGTGGGATTGGACCCAAACCTGAATGACTAAAAATACTATTCAGTGGGATTGGACCCAAGCCTGAATGACTAAACATACTATTCAGTGGGATTGGACCCGAGCCTGAATGACTAAACATACTATTCAGTGGGATTGGACATACTATTCAGTGGGATTGGACCCGAACCTGAATTACTAGACATACTATTCAGTGGGATTGGACCCAAGCCTGAATGACTAAATGGGAGAGATGAAAAATATAAATGCTGGATTGCCAGACTTTGAAAAATAAAAACACAAGTTGTTCGAACATGATAAATGTAAAATGCAAGTAATGATGCACTCATGAAATGGTGCAATTCGATTTTGATTTTCTTGACTTGAAAAGTAAGTGATTGATAGGAACAATGACTTCTTTTTTTTTTCTTTTGCTTTTTTTTTTTTTTTTTCTTTTTTTTCCTTCTCTTTTTTTTTTTTTTTTCTTCTTCTTCTTTCTTTTTTTTTCTTTTTTCTTTCTTTTTTTTTTTTCTTTCTTTAAGAATTGATGGATTTTGAAAATTGAAGAGTGTAACCAAACCTTTCCTCTGCGGGTTGGAACAAATCCACATATGTTGCCATCGCCTTGATCGCAAACCTTTTTCGCAAAATTATTCTTGAATGCATTATCCAAAATTGAGAGCACTTCTCTCAAAACAAAATTGCCCTGTCAACCGAATCGTTAACCCCGAAGTCATGAAATATTAACCAATTAGTCCATGGAAATTCAATTCTCTTTTTTTCTTTTCTTTTTTTTTTTTTCTTTTTTTTTAATCATAAGTGTAAAAACTCTTGTGATCACAAACAAGCCATTGAATGATTAAAACGTATGAGAATCATGCAACAAAACACATTCATGAGATACTTATGCTTATGAGACATTGCTTGTTTTCAAGTGATAGGAAATATTCATCAAAACAAGTTATGGGATTGAAATAAACCATGTAATCTTGGAAATCCAAATCCTCATAAGTTAGGCAAAACATTATTATGCAATTATTCAATTTGCATCAAGTACTCATAATATCAAGTAAAAGAGAGACAATTATACCTCAATTTTAAAAATTCAAGCTTGATTTCTCACTTTCACCAAATTTTGCAATCAAACGACTCATATAGTCAATTCAAGCTTGCCCTTTCCACAGTTTCTCTCAAATTTTACTGCTAAAAAGGATTTACTGAAACACATCCTCTTGTTCAAATTGCAAAAATGTCTTTTGACGCGAAAATCAGCACTTTTAGGTGAAGACTCCCGGTTACTCGACATATGCCTTCTTGCTTAAATAGTAAAGATGTCTTTTGACGCGAAAATCAACACTTTTAGGTGAAGATTCCCGGTTACTCAACATTTTACTTGTTCAAACTGCTTTGCATACTCATAATTCAAGCACCGTTTTACGCGAAAGTTAACATTTGTAGATGCCAAACCTCCGGTTACTTAGTACTAGAATCATTGGAGTAGAATTTAAATTCTCACTTTGCTACTTTTTCTTGCTTTTTCTTTTCTTTTTTTTTCTTTTCTTCTTTTTTCACATCAATTGAAAGAGGATCATTCGCCAACAATATCAATCATTTTCTTGTAAAATCCAATAAAAGAAGAAATCTCATTTAATAGAAAAAAAAATTGAGGCATAATTTTCCCTATTTTACAAAACATACTTTCTAAAATGCCAATGTCACAATCACACAATAATTATTTCCGAGTATGATGGAAAAAGGATTTTTCATATCACACGGGCTTTATTTCAAAAGGATGAAAACAATTGCAACCAAAATTGGACATTTGCACCCTTTTTGAATCAAATTTTGAAAAACAAATCAATTTGTGAGGCAAATGTGCAATTTAATTTTTTTTTTGTTTTTGCTCCTTTTTTTTTTTTTTTGGAAAAAATTTTGGCAGAGTTTCCCCTATAACTGGATGAAAACTCCCTGCCAGCAACCCAATTTTTCAAATCACAATCAACACATATAAGCATATAAAAGCTAAATTTAAACAAATATACACATCCTCAAGCAATTTAACCAAAAGTATGTCTATGCTTAAACCTAATCGTAACACAAGATTAAACATAAAAGAAGAAATAAAGCACCAGTAGAATAGACAAGCAAATCATGGGGGATCCATCATCCCTCTAGCCCACCATCGCCTCCCGTGGTCTCTCGGGATAGGCGCCAGGGTGAATGCGAGATGTGCCTCTATACGGCCTAGTCGAGTGCTCAAAGCCTCGATCTGCTCCTCCATACGCCCCCATGGAGGCCGAGCTGTCTCCATGCGATCCCATCTCGATCATCCGGGTCTGAAATCCCCGAGTGTCCATGATACCGCCACCCAGGGCGTGGTGGCGGTGGTGGTGGTGCAGAGCGATGAGCCGCCTCTCTCCCTCCTCTCCGCTCACTGGCTCGCCGGGTCGGGCGATGTCGATACATCTATGTGTAGATCCTTCCAAGAATCCAATCGCTCGACCACCGCCTCGGGAGTAGGTGGGATGCGGGAATCACCCTCGTGGAGGAAATAAGTCGGGAAACCCGAAGTGGAATGATGGACGTCCTCCTCGCCGTCGTCCTAATATGACTGATAATAATGTTCGGCAGGGGAATGCAAATGGTGAGTCCTGACCGTGGAACATACGATCTAAAAAGTATAGATAGTCGTTCCTCGCCGGCCGCTTCTTCTTTGGATGACATTATGGGCGGGGTGTACAAAATGGTAGGCGTCTTTGGAAAGATCGAGCCAGCCGTGCAGCTCTCTACCCTCGAACTCCTCGTATGCGACTCCGAATCGCGCCATAGCATGTGAGGGATCCCACTCCCGGTCAGGTGACGAGAAGTCCTTCTTCAAATCAATAGATGGACCCTCGTCACTGCACCCCAGAGTCTGAGCTATAGTGCTCCGGGTGATCTCCAATCGAACCCCTCTAACAGAGGACTCAATCCTCTCTCCGGTTCCTTCTTGTCCCTCGATATTATAGAACTTCGAACCAAGTGGGAGAGATCTGGTAGGGCAATGTCGACCTGCCCACCCCTGGGCTGCGAGTCAGTGGCGGCGTCCCACCTCCTGAGTATGTGCAGCTCATATACAAAATCTATGCTCTCGAGCACGATACCACTCTGGTTCTCCTAGAGGAGAAGCCGGGTGATGTCAAAATCTGGCGGTGGAGGTCTCTGTCATGCCGTCTTCTTACCAATGGCTCTCGCTCACTCTCCTCACTGCTGGGAGGCTCGACCAACTTTGCTGCGTGACATAGTACCTAAAAGATAATTTTAGGCTAATTTTGAGATTAATTTCAAACAAACTTGACAAAGTGATGGGTAAATACATAAACAAATTAGAAATTCTTGGAAAATACCCTAAAAAAAAATTTCTAAAAACCTGAAATTTAAACAATTTCTACAAAGTCTTAAAAAAAATCCAAAATTCTAAAAGATTTCAATCAAATTCACAAAAATGCAACACTTTCCAAAATTCCTTTAAAATTCAACAACAGTGCACAGAACAAAGAGTGCAATAATTCAACAAATTTTCCAAAATTTCAGGAATTTTAACAAGACCTATGAAAAAAATCTCAGGAATTTTACAATAAATACCAACCAAAAAATCCAAAGTTTCTAAAAAAAATTCAGTAAATTTCACAAGATCATTTAAATTCCTAAAATCTAAGAATTCAACGAAATTCCACATAAAAACCTAAAATTCAACAATTCCTATAAATTACAAAAACTCCAACAATTCAATTAATTGTGACAAAATTCAAAACTCCCAACCTTTCCATAAATTTCCACAAAAAAATCAACAATTCACAACTTTTATTCAAATTCCTATAAAAAGTACAAAAATCAAAGAATTCAGTGATTTCTAATTCTCACATTAATTCTACAATAGCAAAAATCCCACAAAATTCCAACAGGACTAGAAATTTCAACAAGTTCCAAATTATTCTAAACAGAACAAAATTCTACAATTTCTACATTTGACCACTCAAACATGCTCAATTGTAACCTAACAATCATATCAAACCTATTAATTGACAATATAAAAATTAAATTCAGAAATTGATAAAAATTACACAATTCAAATAAATAATAAATAAACAAATAAACTAAAACAAATAAAATAGATAAATGGCTCATCAACATTTATAAACAGAAAATTCATATAAATTTCCACAAAAAATCAACAATTCACCAATTCTATTGAACTTAACGAAATTTCACACAAAAATCCGAAAATTCAACTACTCTTATAAATTACAAAGACTTCAACAATTCAATCAACAATTCACAAATTTTATCCAAAAAAGTACAAAAATCAAAGAATTCAGTGATTTCTAATTTTCACATTAATTCTACAATAGTGCAAAAATCCCACAAAATTCCAAACAGGACTAGAAATTTCAACAAGTTCCAAATTATTCTAAACAGAACAAAATTCTACAATTTGTACATTTGACCACTCAAACATGCTCAATTGTAATCTAACAATCATATCAAACCTATTAATTAACAATACAAAAATTAAATTCACAAATTGACAAAAATTACACAATTTAAATAAATAATAATTAAACATATAAAATAAAACAAATAAAATAGATAAATGGCTCACCAACATCTTTTAGTCACATAAACAAGTCTAATAAACATTAGAAACAACAACAATAAACATTATAATTAAAAACAGAAAAATCGCAGAAAAAGGAAAAAAGAACGAATTTTCAGAAATTTACAAGATGTAATTTCGTTAGGATTTCTTACCGTAATCACGTAGTGGAGTGTTTGAGGAGTGAAATGATGCAAGAAGCCCCAAAAAACAAGCTCGAATCGACCCCCAATCGACCGATTTTAGTTTCGGAAAAACTCCCTCAATCCCGAGCTTTTGATGCGTTTTCGTGATGTTTTGTTCGGATGAAAAGGTTCTAAGAAGCCTAGGGAATGTTCTGGTGGAGAAAATGGATTTCTGAGGATTTGGGGTGAGTTGCGTGGAGTGGGAAGAGAAGAAGCGGTGAAGAAGACGTCGCGCTTCCGCGCTTTTGAGCTTCTGGGAAATGGAAACGCGGACTGAGACGCGGCCTACTTCGCGTTACGGGTCCGCGTTACCATATGAACATGAAACTTTGTCAAATAGGAAACGCGGGATGAAGCGCGGAGTGACTCGCGTAACTATACGCGTTTCGTTCAGAAAAATGAAAAAAAGCAAAGAGCCGTGAGGAAAACGCAGAACAATCCACGCAAGACTCCGCGTTACACTCCAGAAGTTATGAAATTCAAAGAAACGCGGGACGAAACGCGGACTACCCCATGCAACAACCCGCGTTACTTCTCAGAAGATATGATTTTGTAAAGAGACGCGAGTGAAACGCGGACTGGTCCACACAACATCCCGCGTCACTTGTCAAAATTTTTTTTTTTTTTGAATTTTTTTTTTTCAATTTTCCTTTAAGCATTTGCCCTATTTTGATCAACCAAAAATTTGCCTCAATTTAATAAATAGAATGCCCCAATTTAGTTAATGGAGAATTTGCTCCAGTTTTATTCAATAAAAATTGGCTCTAATGTAGCCAACCAAAAAAATTTGCCCCAGTTTAATCAAATAAAACATTGCTTTAGCGGGCCATTAAAAAAAATTCTCTTCTTCTAAATCCAAAACTAGCTGTTAGAGTCGGCGCTCCTTCGAAATTGATAGGCTACGCCATCATCTTGAAATGCAGTGTTATTGATTTTTATTCATGCTTGATCTTTGGATCTGCAAAATTTGCCTTCTGCTTCTTATGGATCTCAGCCATGCATACCTGCATACAAGAGGGGACTTGCAAAATGTGATGTGCACTTTGAGTTCTCAAACAATTTGCCTTCTTTGTTATTATGCAATAATTACTGCTCAAGAAAAAACACTAACTTATCAAAAGCCAAATTTTTGAGTGGCAAATTTAAAGACGTGTTATTTGACCCTTGGGTATACCCACAGATATATCATAGAAATGCTCCAAAAAAATTTTTTTTTTTAAATACTGACCCATTTTTCTCATAGATGCTCTGAGCTTGTGTTTCCCCAAATGAATTCTCCATAGTTTACATTGTAGGATTTACCCAAGAATCAAATAACACTTCTAATCTTCAAAACTTGATTAGATTAAGAAAATGTTTCTTTCTTATGAACGCCCACATTTTTATGAATGCAAGGGAGGGGGGAAAGGAAAAGAAAAAAACTTAGAGTTAGTAAGTGGAATTGCAAAACCGGTATGCATGTCCTATGGGGGAGCCCTTTTATGCCAAGGGTCGGCCTAGCATGAAAAATGCAATCCTCTGGGGTATGTACCATACAATACCTGATGGGTCCGATCACTTCACTGATATGCGATTAGTAAAAACAAACTAGAGGATTGACCAAAAGAAAATGTGATACTTGATGCATCACGAGGACAAAAAGTTCGAATGGATTTATTACTTTAATTGATATGTGAAGAGAGGTTAAAAGGTTAATTTAGCATGAAAAGGATTATTCTTGAAGGAATCGTAGTGCCTTGACTCTTGAGGGAAATATGGATCTAGTTCAAATAGATTGGACGGGATTGATGGTTTACTCAAAAGTCGACTGGGTTCATTGCTTATCTGTAATTCCACATCTCCATTTTATTTGCAACACACTAGCTCATAAGCCTTCTAAAATCAAGATTTGGCCTTGATAAAATCATTATCTCAACAATGAGAAATTATTTGTGAATTTTTTCGATTTAGTGTCCTTATGCATGGAATTTTACCAACTTTGATAAAATGGCCAAAAAATGATTACTAGAGGCTTATACTCTAGCATGTGAAGGTCACTCCATATCTTTGGATGCCATCATAGAAGGGATCGGACCCTACCTTACCTTGTGCACTACCCCTTTGGACGTTACTGAAAACATAAACATGAAAGTCTTATTGGATTATATATCCGAGACACAAGGGTGGTTTATTCCTAACATGGGATTCCCTATGCGGCATTCCCTCTATGGCTTATGCATGATGCCAGCTTATTAAAGCAAGTAAAGGTGCAAAATGAAACATGGCCTATAGGAGCCCCATTTGAATGCCGGGGTAAGCCTAAAAGTGGTATGCAATTACAACTTAAATGCAATAAACATAAATTCAAACATGTAATAGCCTATCTAGAAGGATGGCTTGTCTTAAAAGAGTGTCAAGACTCTTATTTTCTAGAGTTTGTGAAATGCAAGAAAAGGGAAGACAACAAAAGGTTAGTTTAATCAACAGATATCACATAACACGTTGGAGCAACAAATTGCACAAAAATAAAAGGGTGGAATCCCTCTCTCGTGTCTAGTGATCCTTAATAGGTAAGGTAGACTCTCCCCTAGGCAATTCTAACATGGATGCATGAGGTTGAGCTCACTAATGCATCTAGACTCGATAAAGGTTACAGGCTCCCAAACCTTCAGACCAAAAGGCAAAAGGTCATCAATCCAAATGCCTCAAGTCGGTGGTTCGAGTGATCCCCTAGACATTGCTACGTGCACGTCGTGCCACGGCCACATGTCCAAGTGGATCGATCCTAATCCTAATAGGGAAGAGTGGCGTGACAAGCCACTAAAGTAAAAAAAAAGTAGGGTCAAAGTAAAATACATATGCACGTATGAAAGTGATTCCTTTTGAGAGGAGGGATTCAAACATCAAACATTTTCGAGGCTCTAGGGTAGATGCACACCCACCCCAAATGCAAGGCGCGGTACAAGTAAATAAATAAACAATAATTCATTCATCATGTACGCGATGTGTAGGGAGTGTTTGCACGGAAAACCCTAAAAGAGAAAAGAAAAAGGAATGCAACCTAAAACATCCAAATGTGATATATAAGAAAGTTAGAAGAATGAAATAATCAACTAAATCAAGTGCTCGGACCCTCTTAGGAAAATCCCCAGTGGAGTCGCCAAGCTGTCGCGCCCCATTTCTTGATGGAAAAAAGGGAAAGTTTAGATTTTTGAAAAAAGATGAAAGGGAAAGGGGTCATGGGACTAAAGAAAATGCGACGGTTTAGACCCAAAATAAAAGTCTAGAAAAGGGTTTTAGAAAAGTTTGGAGTCGCCACTTGGTATAAAGTTTAGGTGTACCAAGTCACCCAAGAAATTTAATTAATGAAAATAAACAAAGAAAACCCTTTTTAGACGACTCCAGGTCTTTGAAAAACTAGAGAAAAAGGTTCGGGGGTCACGGTTGAAAGAAGGGAAGGCGAAGATTCGATGTTACTCGTCTCTAAGGCACCCTTCTAACCTAGCCAAAGCTAGTTGCAAGATTTAGTTGAAAATTTCCTAATTTCTAACTTTAAAATTTATCACATTTGGATGTTGTCTATATGGATGCAAAACCTAAACCTAATGTTGGATCGAGAGGGGCAAAAATGTCTCCTTGAGGTGTGATTGGAATTGATCACATTAGTTGTGTCATCCAGTTTTGATCCCTCGAGGAGGTCACGAAGAATGCACATGATAAGACTCGAACAAACGGAAAGTAGGGTTTTCAAAATGCAATTTTTTATAAAGTAACAAGAGAAAAGAAATTGGATTTTTGAAAAGGTCAATTTTTAAGTGCAAAGAGGAACTTGAATTTCCAAAAAGATGTAATTTTAAGAAAAATGGTTTTTTTGACTTTGAATTGCTAAAACATGAAGAAGAAAGTTGATTTTTTAAAGAATGAATTTGATAGAGTTTAAAATAATGCACATGTATGTCCTAAAGAGGGATAATGCAACATAATGGGTGCGGGGGACTAAATTCGTGACTTTAATTCTTCCTTTTCATAGAAGGAAATAAAAGCGTGCTAAGGCTAGGAAGCCATACTCGCTCTTTTCCCTAATTCAAAGGGTAATGCCTTAAATGCACTAATCTAATAAAAAGAAAACTAAATGAGATGTTTCGCATACGGGATGGGAGAATAGTGACATGCAAAATGGGAAAGAAACTCTAAAAGTGAAAAGTGTGTGAAATTTGTATCTAATGCATGAACGACGGTTTAAGGGTCTAGCATTGGACTAGCCCTCGTCAAAAGGTTCTCACTAACATTGGATTAGTGAGAAATCGAAAGGAAAGGCCACAACTAGCGTTGGACTAGTGTGGTGACGTCAATACATTTACACAATAAACATGTAGACATGATAATAAAGCGAGTAAACACATAAAACACATAAACACATAACACATAGGCATAATATCTAAATGCAAGACCCTAGGAAAGCAAGTAAACACATAATTATGCAAGCATGCAAAATAAACATATAAAACCTAATTATTACATTGAGGGGAACCTAAATACATTCTAAGGGGAAAAAATTCGGAATAATAATCTAACTATTACATTTTCTAGAATAAATACCATTTTTGCCAAAATTAAACCTATCTATTACAACTTGGCATCCAAGGCCTCAATGATTTACTCAAAATTAAATAACATAAATAAAGACTAGACATGAATAAAAGCAAGGAAAACTTAATTTAAAACATGCAAAATCATGCAAAAACACATAATAAGCACATAATAGAGGAAAGGAGTTACCATCCCTTGATGTGATGCCTTAATTGAATCCTTAGATGAGGGGAATAGTTATCTAAGACTCAATGTCAACAAAAGGGATCAAGGTACCAATTTAAAGGAAAAATCAATCAAAAGTTCAAAGAGAAGGTATCTAAACAGATTCTGCAAGCAACACAGATAAAACTAGGAAATAGAGTAAGATTCTGGAACAAAGGAGCAGGAAATATCAACGAATACGAGAGAGGTTACGCGGATCGAACGCGATTGAACCGCGACATAGTCCGCGTTACAGGCAAAAATCAAAGTTCAGAGGGGAAACGCGGAGGAGAAAGACCCAGCAATCTTGTCCAGCGTCTCTTCCCATCTTCAAAACACCAGGAAGATTGCTTCCAGTTTTTCAGACAATATCACAAACAAAATCTTCAGAGGCAAGGGATCTATTTAAAACATCAAACACAAGTATTCAGATCATATCAAAACAAACTAAAACCGAAGAAGGCCAAATCTTAAACATCGACATCATCAAATAGACAAGAAAAGGGAAGGGAAGAACTGTTAGGCTGAGAGGTTACGCTGGACTAGCTCGCTATACCTGCGTTTCTTCACATCTTCAAACATTCAAGAGGAAACGCGGAGCGTTACGCGGATGATTCCGCGCAAGTGGTCCGCGTTTCTTCACATCTTCAAAATACCAGGAAGATTGCTTCCAGTTTTTCAGACAATATCACAAACAAAATCTTCAGAGGCAAGGGATCTATTTAAAACATCAAACACAAGCATTCAGATCATGTCAAAACAAACTAAAACCCACAAAGATCAAATCATAAGCATTAACATCATCAAATGGACAACAAGGGGGAAGGAAAAGAATCGTTAGAACGCGGGTAGTTACGCTGGATCGCTCGCAAACTACCGGCTTTCTTCATATCTTCAAACCTTCAAGAAGAAACGCGGGACGTTATGCGGATCAGTCCGCGTATGAAGTCCGCATTTCTTCACATCTTCAAAACATGAAGAACATTTTTCCAGAAATTTCTCAGGAATCACAACAGCATCATCACAGAAGCATCAAACGTCTGATTTTAAACGTAAAAACAAATCTACTAGCCTTACCAAGGCTTTATAAACACAACATGCTCATATAACAACTGATAATCGTCATCAAATGTCATAAACTAAAAGAAAAACTATTCAAGACCTTGGTTCCACCAAAAGGTCCAAATTTCCAGTAATTTTACGATCAAAAAATGGTAAATAAAGTAGAAGGATGTTACCTGAATCGGAAGCTTTGAATTTAAACAAGAGAAGAGGACAGAAATTTCAAGAATAATCTTCTCAAGTATGAAACCCTAGCTTTTCCTTTTCTTCTTTTTTTCTTTTTCCTCTCCAATTCCCAGTCATTTTCTCTGCTTTTTCTAAAAGCTCTCCCTAATTGTCACTTTCTCTCTCAGCTTTCCAACCTCTTTTTGTTAAACCCTAATCTAGACTATTTATAGCTACCAAACCTAGAACTAAGGGTTTTGATGTTCTTGGCATGAGGTGAGCTAATTTTGAACGTTAGATGAGTTGTTAGGGGTTAGGGGCCAGTTGGGGAATGTTTAAATAGGTTTCTTATCGTTCAAGTATCGGAAATTACAGCTGGAAAAGGATGATCCGAGTTCTAGAAAAATCCGCGCGTCATTTTTTTCGCTTCTGATCAAGTTACGCGGACTAATCCGCGTAACTGGTCCGCATTTTTGACTTTTCTCTTCTTTTTTTTCTTTTTTTTTTTTAAGAAAAACCTACAAAAATGAGAAAAATGTGTTAGAAAATTCAAAAATAAATAACTAAACATTAATAGATAAAAACATAGGAAAACAAATGAAATAGTCAAAATTTGGTGTCTACAAACGGCCGGGTATTTAAATTAACTTAATAGTCTACTGTCAAATTAACTAATTGAATACGTAATCATTCATTTAGTTAATAACAAGTGACGACCACCATAATTGGTTTATGTTGGGGAAACGTATGATCTAGCTTAAATGGACCCTCTTAGCGTGTTCATTGGTTAGGGTTGGGTTTTTCTAACTTTTAATGCAATTGGATAATTAAATTCCTACGGTCGTACCTAGGGTTGTTATCTGGTTAGGGAAGCAGTCAACGGTCGTACCTTGGCTGTCGAAAAAGTAAGGAAAAACTGGTTGTCAGAGCTTGTTGGTAACTATAACTAACCTAGTGACAAATGATTGAATTATTCTTGCATCAATGATCAAGTGATTGGACTGTGCCTGAGAAGTTGTTCCTTTGGATAGAATTTCATTACTTGCATTTTTGTTAAATTATCCTCTGTTCGTTCTCTGGTGATTTATTTAGTTGATATTTTCATTTCTCATTTCCTTATTTTATTCATTTTATTCCCAGTTTTATCACATCCAAACCCCCCTTTTTCCTGTGATTTAAAAAGAAACAATTTCCTACCGTTCCCTGAGGAGACGACCTTACTTGCCACTACTACAAGTTAATATTTTCTTAGAAATAATTCTGGTATATCAGGGTTAGCATACTCCTTGGAATCAGGGTGAAGCAAGTAACTCATTGCACATCCGGAGTCCCTGCTCCAGTACTCAGAATTATTCTGTAATTAATTGTGGTGGTAATTAGGATTTTTGATATTTATTATTGCACAGGTTTGGCACCTGTCATCTATTCCCTAAAGTGAATGCGACTTAAATTATGACTACGGTCGTGATTGTAGATGCAGTTAATATAGATATATACCACCTGAAGTGGGATAATGATAAGAAAGAATGCAAAAAGAAAGATCGCAAAATAAATACTATTTATATAGTATTAAAGGTCATTAGTCACGTATATATCATATGACTAAATATTTTATTGACCTTTATCAATCATCATAAACAAACATCCTGAAGGTTTAAATTGATGGTGCATTTGATGATAGTAATAATTATATTTTCTTCTTGAAGAAGAAATTGATGCCAAACGCTCAATATTTATGTAGAATTTGGTTAATTGTTATTTTTGCGTATTTTATGTCATCAGTTATGTTATTTATGGATTTTATTAATGTTTACATTTATTTGTAAGTTTCGTTATTAATTCTTCCTGAAGAAGAACATTTCTTTATTATTTCTTTCTGACGAAGAAATTGTTGTGCTATTTTATTATTTCTTCCTGAAGAAGAAAAATTTCTTTGTTATTTCTTCCTGAAGAAGAAATGGATATCAAATATTTGGGATTAAAAATTATGGTGATGATAATGTATGTCTCATTGATAGTGCAACTATGCACACTATATTCCTGTCTGAGAATAGGAGAGATAAATACAATCAGTGATGGTGGTAAAATAATTAAAAACTCCAGAAGAACCACCACTGTATTTCTCCTTGAAGCAGTAAAGTTTTTAAATGATGTACTATTTTCTCCCAAAATCTTGAAGAAATATATTGAATCTAAAAATATCCACTGAAATGGATATTATTTCGAGATACAAAATGAGACAATAACAGATATCATCAAGTGAGATAAAGATTGATTATACCACAAAACCATTCAAAGTTGTCTTTATTCTCATTTGATTTGATTAAATCAAAATCATCACTTACAGTAAATCAGAAGTTTACTGATCCCAACATATTTATGATTTATCAAAAATAAGAGCCAACAATTATTCATACATACCCCCTTGTATTATCTGTGGCTCCAACAGAAATTTATGTCGGAAGTGAAATCACCCTTTACAATTAGAAATCATGAAATATTGATGGGTGATCCATTTATAAATTAAAATTGTACACTACCCGACATTAGGGGGAGCAATGATCAACCGAAAGAAAATCATTTGATATATTATTGGATTTCCTTGATTCTCATACCAAATAATGAGAACTGGAAGTTCAATAGATTATCTTGCAACAAAATTGCAAGTTAATTATGAAATATATTTATCGACTCCAGAAGAGTTATTGAATTGAATATTCCTGCAGGAAATATTATAGTCAAAATTGATGTCCCTGAAGGACACATACAAGTGCTACAAATGAATTTAAGGCCGGCCTACTATAATAAAGCATTTTGATATCGAATATCTCCGGAGATGAAAAAAATGTCATGATAAAACTGAATCTTCTGAAGAGATCGCTCTTGAAAAGCCAACTCCTGAAGAGTTTACTCTTGAAGAGAATGAAATTATAGAAATTTGAAATTGGAGCATATATGAAAAGAAGTTACATATTGTGTAGCACTTGACATTAGGAAAGAAAATGAGAATCATGAAAATATATCGGTTGATGAACGTCGATAAAGAAATGATTGGCCGAAATGGAAAGATGTGATCCAATCTGAATTGGATTCACTGGCTAAAAGAAAAGTTTTTGGACCTGTAGTCCAAACACCTGAAGGTGTAAAGCCAGTGGGATATAAATGGGTATCTGTGAGAAAAATGAAATTATAAGATATAAAGCAAGACTTGTAGCCCAAGGATTTTCACAAATGTTTGGATTTGATTATGAAGAAACGTATTCACCTGTAGTGGATGCGATCACATTTAGATATCTTGTGGGTTTAGCAGTGCATGAAAAGTTAGAAATACGTCTAATGGACGTAGTCACTGCTTATTTATATGGAAATATTGAAAATGATATTTACATGAGAATCCCTGAAGGATTCAACATGCCTGAAGCATGTAAATCAAATCCTAAAGATTTTTATTCTATTAAATTGCAAAGGTCTTTGTATGGGTTTAAACAGTCTAGACATATGTGGTATAACCATCTCAGTGAATGTTTGATTAAAGAAGGTTATACCAATGACCCAATATGTCTATGTGTTTTTATAAAGAAAAATAGGTCAAATTTTATGATAATTGCAGTATATGTTGATGATCTTAATTTGATTGGAACTCCTGGAGAGATCTAGAAAACTGTTGAATATTTGAAGAAAGAATTTGAGATCAAAGATTTTGGTCAGACAAAATTTTGTCTTGGTTTACAAATTGAGCATTTAGAAGGTGGAATTTTTGTCCACCAAAATGCTATACCCAGAAGGTATTAAAGCGATTTTATATGGATAAAACACATACATTAAATACTCCAATGGTCGTCAGATCATTTGATCCTAATAAAGATCCTTTTAGACCACGAGAAAAAATGAAGAGATATTTGGTCCTGAAGTACCATATCTCAATGCAATTGGAGCACTAATGTATCTTGCTAATTGCACACAGCCAGATATAACATTTGCTGTGAATTTATTAGCAAGATTTAGTTCCTTTCAAACTAGACAACATTGGAATATTATTAAACACATTTTTTGCTATCTCCGAGCAACAATTGATCTTGACTTATTTTATTCAAATAAATTTAGACCTGAATTGATTGGTTATGCTGATGTTGGGTATTTATCTGACCCACATAGAGCAAGGTCTCAGACTGGTTATCTATTTATATATGGTGGTACAGCTATTTCATGGCGATCTACAAAACAATCAATAGCTACCACTTCTTCTAATCATGCTGAAATAATAGCAATTCATGAGGCCAGTCGGGAATATATTTGGTTAAGATCAATGACCCACTATATTTGAAAGAGTTGTGGGTTATCCTCTGAAAAAGGAAAATCCTCCGACTGTATTATATGAGAATAATGCAGCTTGTATAGCTCAATTAAACTGAGGACATATTAAAGGAGATAGGACGAAAAAGATTTCACCAAAATTTTTCTTGACTCATGATTTACAAAGAATGGTGAAATTGATGTGCATCAGATCCGATCAAATGATAATTTGGTAGATTTATTTACCAAGGCATTACCGATTACAACGTTTGAAAAATTGGTGAAAAGTATTGGAGTGCATCGGTTAAAAGATCTCAAATGATGTTTGAATCAGGGGGAGAAAATACACAAGAATAGTGTACTCTTTTTCCTTCACTAGGATTTTTGTCCCACTGGGTTTTTCCTAATAAAGTTTTAATGAGGCATATTCTTTGTGTAATGGACATCCAAGGGGGAGTGTTATGAAATAATTATCTATATTGACATGGATGTCCATTTATATTCTCAAGAAGATTGATACATGTATTCCCCATAAGATTCATTGGTACATTGATGTATCCTCTCGTAGTTCGTTAGTTCATCTAGAACTACTAAATACATGTACTTGAAGTACTAAATTCATGTATAGATATTAAATAGGATTCATGTATCTTTGATCTTGATTTACCTATAAATAGAGGTACCCTAACCTCTATTGTAACAATAGCAACAACTCTAAATAGTTGAGTTACTAATAAGATAATATTCTACTCTCTCTACTTCTTGGCTCTACTTTACTATTTCAATATCTACTTTTACTACTTTATATCAGTAGTTTTACAACAAAAATGGTATTATTGTATTTCTATTTCGTTAAATCCCATGTTTGGAATATGGGAGTACAATCCCAAATAGGTGAATTATACAATAAAATCGGGACAAAATAAATCCGAGATAGGATATCAGGAATGATAACTAAATGGGATAAAGTGCAAAATGGAATGTCTTGTATCTCACAAAAGCCATTTTCGTAATTCCCATAATTTTTGCACAGTACATAGCTAATATGATGCGTGATTATTTTCAAAATCTTCGAGCAATAATCCACTTAGAACGAAGTGTGAAACAATTATCTCAAATTAAATGATAAATCCAAGATAACTATTCCAATTCGATCCGCTCATCCTCTTCCATCCACTATGAAACCAAATAAGCGAACTTCTTACCTCTTAACCACTTTCGCTGAGAAAGCGGAGAGGCTAGCCTGGAAGAGATGGAGTCTTCAACCAGTTGCCGGTCCTTTGTTTCCAAACTCCATGATACATCTTCTTGTTGCTGAGCATCCCCGGACGGTACCATGGCAACCCAAGCTGTGTCACAAGCAGTAATTGATGATTCAGCTTTATTCAATATCCCTTTTATTCTTCTAATTGACCTTTCTGTATCCTGCAGACACCAGTGATTCTTTTGAGCACACTTTTTTTTCCTCCTTTAATGGAAGACTCTGTACAAGTGGATCGCTCTTTTAAGTGGTAGTCTGAATCACGATTTTCTTTACCGATGAAAACCTTAAGCTGCATGTTACTGATGTTCGACCAAGATCTACATCTGCGAAAAGAAAAAAGAGCAGAATTGCTTACCAAGGCAATCTTTTGAACGATTGTGAAGTGAAAAAAGGAATATTGTGATCAAATGACCGAGTGATCTGCATGAATGTTTTGATCAAATTCTGCCACTTACATACTGCAGACTTAGGGAACTTGATATTGTGATCTGGGTAGGGCATAATCATTTTGTTTCTGCAGGCCATCAACATTTCTTGATGAAGAGACGACGAAAAGCGAAAAGAAAATCTCATAGCAGAAATTAGGAGAATAATGTGAAAAACTGGGAAGGCAATTTTAGTGGTTTAATTGCACTACATGCTTGTTGTTTATTATCCTGTTGACACATAGGGCCCAATTCCACCAAACTTTATCCTGGCAGGAATTTTTTATTCGGGTGGAAGAGGCGTATGTACTAATTGATTGACCTTCTTTTTTTTTTTTAAGAAAATAATTTCACATATTTTTTCTATAGTTTTTGACAATTGCAGATAGCAACCTTCAAGTTTTAAAATTTACACCTATTTTATCCTCGTGGTTATAATTAGAAACGCCCAAAAAAATAAAAGAGAAAAGAATGGTTTTCTATATAAACTTTATCGGTTCATACTTACATACCATAACTGCTGCAGAACCCATCACCCGAGCGAACCAATTAAGCAAGCACCCAACTCAATCCCAATATTTCCAAGCAACTCGAGTACTTCTAGCCATTTTAGTAGTCTACCAAACAATTCAAGAAGTACTCATCTAAAATTTCAAATTTCTAGCAACTCCAGCAATTTCAGTTATTTCACTAACGGACGAATTCCAGTAGGTGCATAGGGTTGATTGTAGTAACAATATACTTGGAGTATTCTAGCGGTCAAATCCAAAGGAATGAGTTGATTTTTCCTACTTCAACCCCAGGGTGAAGTAAACAAGTTTGTAATTTCGACGTAAAAAAATAAAATAAATAATCAAGTCAAATAAGATAGAGGTGAGAAAACAATCAGCAAAAAACTAGTGTTTCAGATTTTGATCTAGAACTTGAGTTAATTATCCAATTATCTTCTTAACATGTCAAGGACGTACCATACAAAGGTACTTTTGATTATCTCTTGATACATCCAAATTGTATCCAATTACGTCTCACATCTCTTTCGAGATCATAAGTGTTTAACTGAACTCTTTAAGATCTTAAGTAATAAAAATATGTCATAAAAATCCTAAAATACTCTCATATTTAGGCTAAGTATGCTTATTTGTCTAGTGTATGATTGTATATTCATTCTCAATTCAATACAAAACTCTAAGAGCATGTCTATAGTGCCCAAACATAAACATGTAATTAAAGCAAGATATATAAATCAAAACAAAAGTTAAGAATTTAACATGGATAAATAATCAATACTCTTTCACAAAACCTGAGCCCTAGATACAAATTAGATCATCATAGACATAAATAAAAGCATTGATAGACCTAAGAATTCAAGTAACAAATGCAATATTGGAGAATCGAGCAAGAAAAGCTTCTTAATCTTTGATGCCCTAACCTCCATCTTGGTTGTTCCTTGATTCTTGCTTGCATCCTCTTGATCTTGATCTCTAAAGAACAAGTTATAAAAGTGAACTCATGCTAGCCTATTGTATTTCTAGCCCTAAAAACGAGCTAGATAGCTTTTATTTATAATTTTTTAAAATTATAACCCAAAACATGGTAGGAATAGGCTCCTTAAAACTAAGAAAAGTGTTTGGCATGAAATCTAACAATGATTGGCCCAACGACCAGCCTTATGATTGGCCTGGTCATTTGGCGAAATTCAAAACTCGAATGAATAAGAAGACATCCAGTGCAATGTCCAAACTGATGACCAGTGTCGGACATGGATCCACCCTTGAATCCATATAAGGTCTGTAGCCTTCGTTTCTTCTTGCTCCATTGCCTCTTACTTCAATTCGCCTTTTCCTCAAACCCTCAAGATCAGTCCATTTTCTCTCAAATTTAGGTCTTCACCTGTTTGAATAACATAAGATCAAGATTAAGTAGTTTCTATTCAAATTAGAGCTCAAATACCATTGTTAACTAACAACCCAAACATATAAAAATACTACTGCTTCTATTAGCCAAATTCTACTACAAATTATATAATTAAGTGAAACTGTTAGGGATGGCAACCAGATAGAATTAGTAAAAATTGGAAGGTGGTAAAGTCATTCAAATAATAGGTAAAATACCACATATTTCTATTCCACATTTACAAAATCTATAGCAATATGTGAAAACTATATAATGGATTGCAATATGTCTAGAAACTAGTTTAGGTGTCCAAATTCTAAACAAAAATAAGTTATGGATACAAGTGTGAATTTGGCTTGTTGGTTAACACTTTGTGATATCCACATGTGTAGAATGTAGAATTCAGTTAATTTTCTCAATATGGTCAATGAAAGGGTCAAATTGGGATGAACATGAATGTTTAGAGTGCAGTCTGTCTAATATTGAAATCCAAGATGCAAAGTGAATATCAGTTAGAATTGGGGAGTGCAAAATGGAAGTCCTATTAGTTTGGCACCGATTAAGGGTTAACTATTATTCTCAATTGGGAGTAGAGCGGATGTATTTTATATGATGCTTGATTTTCTTCAAGATTTTAGCTGTAAGGCAATCTTCAATCCATTCGCCAAGGAGCGGTATACAATTGCTCTATATGAATTAACTGTTTTTGAAAGTACTGTTTTTTAAAAATTTTATAATAGCAATGTATATGAGAACCTTTTGTTGCAAAATGGCTTTTGTGGAAGTGTTTCTAATGGTGCTTTAGTAGGTATTTTTGAGAATATATTTTGGACTATTTTTAAAATCTAAAATTTTAAGGGATTTTTTTAACTAAAAAAAAAAAACTTACCCACCCACCACCCTTCTCTCATCCCTTTTCCACTATCATCACCGCACCTCTCCCTCCCCCTCCGCCCTCCTCTCCCTTTCTTTCCTTTCCTTCCTCCTTCTTCGCCTCCTCTTCCCTCCCTTCACCCATTTTGATTGTGGGCTGCAAGATCTGGTTGCAGCTCAAGGAGGTGAAAGGAAGAGGGAGGGGGAGGGGGAGGGGGAGAAAGAAGGAGGGAAGGGGGAGCGGCAAGGTGGTGGTGATGGTGAAGGTGGAGGGAGGAGGGGACAGATGGTGACAGTGGTGGATTTAAGTTGTATTAAAAATTAAGTGTGTTTTTGAAATCATTTTTAAACTATTATTATAGATTTCAGAAACAAAGATAGTTTCCTGAAAGAAGTGGCTATCCATATAAAACCTATTTGAAGGCCAAGAAAGGAAATAAAATATCAGTCCAAGGAGGTGCTAGATCTTCTTTGTCACCTTTAGATCTGTTCAGCTGGCATGTGAACTTTTACTCGGGACACAAGCATCCACTTGGCATCGGGAATTGCTGAGCATCCACTTACATGGAACTCCGAGATGTTAAAAGACAAGGAACCAGAATATTGTCCGTTCTCTTTTCATCCCACGTATTTGCATCTGCATGCTTTTGGAATTTTGTGTTCCAAAACTATCATCCATCGAAATTAACAAAGTAACTTATCCACGTTGTAAGTGTTGATTTCCTGCTCCGCTAAAATAATACATTCATGTATGAATGTGCGGTCGAAAACTTATGTCTTAATTGTCAAAGAAAAAGAGCTATTCAATCCAATATGTATATTTTGGTGTAGTAATTTGATAAATGGAATGATCTTCAATATATTGCTAAGCATATTTATATGTCAAAACGTTGCAATATTAAACTAAATATTTGTACTTTTGCAAAGAAATAAATAATTTAATATGTATCCTCCATAGTAGAAAGAAAAAAGAAAAGAAATTGTAAAACAATGTGTGCTGCAAAAAAAAGTGCAACTAAATAGGTGTGAGGGTCTCAAAATTCTATTTTTTATTTAAAGATACATAATAATATTTATATTATGTTTATTCACTAAAATATTAGTGAATTTATACTTTGAATTGTTATTTTCTAATTTAGAGAATTTTTCGAGAATTATTTATCGGTGTTTGGTTTCGACTAGTTTAAGTGTTGATTTTTGTTCCGAAATGTAAATAGTAACTCTAAGATGAAACTGAACATAGGTATAGATATTACAGAGATATATTTAAAATAGGACAGTGCCACAATGAGGAAAACCAATAAAAGTTAGAGCGTCGCTCGTTGACGCGACAAAAAGTGGAGTTTGACCACTTTTCCTTAATTTAAGGAAAACCACACTTTTTGTCTATAAAAAGCCATAGTTCTTGCTCCTTGCCTCTTCATTTTTCAGCTGCAATTTTTGGAGCTTTAGAGAGAGAGAGAGGGCCGAACTTGAGGGAGGGAGAAATAGAGAGAGAAACAAGCTTCTTCAACTTCATCTTCTTCATCAATTTCTTGGAGCTTGAAGACAACATTGGAAAGCTTTCATCTTGCTCTTCCTCCTCTTTGTTGCAGCCGAGAGTAAGAGAGAGAAAGGGAGAGAGAGCAGTGAGTAAGAGAGAGAAAGGAAGAGGGAAGAAAGCTTCATTTTGTTTTCTTTCTTTTTGGCCTTGAAACTTGTAGAGGAAATCACCAAGGATTGAACTAGATCTTGACTTAGCTCGAAGGATCTCGAGGTTTCAAAACATGGAATACCATCCGTGGGTGGAACTATATTAGATCCTACTCGATCTCACTAGATCTAGTTAGATCTTGAGGTATAACACTTAAATCCCTTAGTTTTAATTTTATTAGTACTAGATCTTATAGATCTACGGTTTATTTTGCTAGAAATGTTAGTGTTTGGAACTTTTGAGTTGGACTCTTGAATTCCCAACTTAGGTAGTTGACTTGAAGTGACTTTTAGGTAGTGGACTTGAGGACCTGGTTGTGGTTGTGATTGTTATTATGAGATGAGTTCATTTTGTGGCTAGAATGTAGGAATGTTGTTGAAAATTTTGAAGAAAAAGTATGAAGGTTGGCCGAAACTCACTTGAAATGCATGACACCTGATTTCGAAATTTTCTGATGTTTCTTGGCTAGATTTTGCTTAAACAAATATGTATTATGTTTGTTTATGAGTATATGCTTAAATAGAATTAAAATCTTGAACTTTAATGGTGAAAAGTTGAGTTTCACTAAATTTTGGGTAAATGTGCTATTTTGAACAGATTTGAGGGGTTTGAGATGTTTTATCTATTTTTCATGAATTTTGTACGTTGGGACTTGGTTAAAATTGTTCTAAATATGTGTTAAAGCCTTAATTAAAGTTTAGTGTTGATTTTAAACTCGAATGGGTGATTTTCGAGGTGAAAGACCTCACTTTATTTCCTTGTTCTAAAAATTTAGAAGTCGCAAGTATGGAGTACATCGATAGAGTATTTTGGTTAAATGATGTATCGATTTGAAAATGGAATCTTTTACGATGATTTTGGACTCGAGTGACTACTTTACACTCGAGCAAAGTTAGAGAAATTTTGGGAAGAATTTTGATCAAACAAATGACTATGTTTATTTGAATTTAGTTTCGCTATTTGTAGGATGAAACTTATTTCTTCTTTTACTTGTTTATAGGAAGTGGGGAAGAATTTGAAACAGATCCAAACTTGGAATCAGAATCTTGCTACTTTGGTGAGTTTCATGCATGTTTCATGACTTGAAATGCAAGTATGTTTTGAACCTCTTGACTTGTGATATGAGTTTGAATCCTATGACTTGATATAAATCCTATTTTTATTACATGACATGACATGATGTGTCTTATATTTGTTATTCTCGAAAATACTTAAATCCCCTTGGTATGTTATCGAATTGAGCCACTGGGAAGGTCCAGGTCGAGGAGATTTAACAACCTTGGGCTACGTGACGTGTTGTGTGCTCTGGATTTGGCATATGGTCTTATCCCTGTTGAAGAACAGTACACAAATATATAAATTTCTCGTTAGGCAGGCGGGCCCGGTTGGGGGTTTGGTGGAGTAAGGAGACAGTGGTTGTCTACTTGGTTTTATATGTGAAAGTTGACGGAGTGTCAACTACGTGATTTGTGCACTAGTCCATAAATGTGCTCCGGCTCCGAGGATCTTAGCTCCTAAGAGTTACCCGTATCCTGCCCTTGTGTTGTTAATCACTTTCCTTATTTGTTAGTTTCTAAATGTGAATTTGTCGTGAAATGTTATATGCTATATGTGAATTGTATGTCTTTTGGAACTCACTGAACTTTAGCTCACCCTTTTAAATTTGTTTTCCTTAGTAGGGATTGAGAACCCAAGCGAAGGAGCCAACCATTAAAACTAGGGTTTACTTTTGTATCTGTCTTGAGAGACTTGAACTATGAATTTGGAGTATTGTATTTGTGAAACTTTGAATGTACAATTAAGTACTCTATGTATTTTGGAATTTTAAGGTTCGAGTAATGAATTTGTGAGTTGTCGTTTGGTTTAGATTTGTGATTGCATTTTAGTTTGATGATTTAGTGATCATTTGTGTGAGTGAGTCTTGGCGAGAGTTGGGCAGGCGGCCCGTCAAACCCTCTGGTTCGCCTTAGGGGAAGGTGGGGTCGTCACAGTTGGTATCGGAGTTTAGGGTTCAGATCTCTGTAGTGTATCCTAGGCTAAAAGTTTAGGATGCTGGCCTATGAAAAGTAAGACTAGAGTGTTTCTAGTGCTTGATGGTTGGTAAGTGTTGCTACTTGAGAGTTTCTTATATGAATTGATTTGATCGAGAGTTTGATGCTACTGTGATCGAGGCGTAAGAGTGACTCTTAGTGTTTGATTGATTTTTGAGGATTGTCTTGACCTTGATTAGTATTAGTTGGATTGCCCCTTAAAGGGAAGAGATTGTAATGCCCCGAAAGTTAAAGGTGTTTTCGAAATGTATTTTCAAAGTTTCTACTTTGAATAAAAACTTATTTCTTAGTGATTGGAAAATAATTTATATATAATTTTATATCTTCTTGTTTCTGTTCAATTATTTTACGAATATTTGCAAGGGTTCAATTAAAGTTTTGACCAAATAACATAAATAGCCAAGCTTCCAAACCTTCCATCATCTTTCATGTTTCTTGGATGAAATTTTGAGAGGAAACAGGGAAAAGAAACTCCACTTGCTTGGCTTCATTTTCTTGTCCAAAACTTGAGAGAAAAGAAGCAAAACTGATTTCCCTCCATGAAGTTACAAATCAACATTGGAAGAGAACCCTTGGTGGAGGACGCACGCTTACCTTGACCATGTGGTTTTATTTATCTACCATGAGAGCAAGACATTGACCAGAGTTAATAGGGAGTTGCAAGAGTAAGTAGATAGGCTCACGATTGTAGAGTGGACTCAAGTCGATCGGATTCGTGAACTTGAGGAGAAGGTTCGCTCGATTGCCAAACGAGTGGTTAGAGTCGTGAAGGTTGCTCGAGAGCGGGCCGATGGCATAGTAGCCGAGTGCGAGGCTATGGTTAAGAGAGTTCTTGAGGCTAATTGAGTTGATAGGAATGCAGTGGCTAGTGATGAGGATATGGGAGGGGATGCCGCTATGGTTGAGACAGATCACCAGTATTTGGAGTCTAACCCGTCGGAGAGTGCTACCTCTGAGACTTTTGCTTCTAAGGTTGGATAGGCTAGCCGAGCTTGAAATTGGGAGATTTGTGAATCCCTTTTTGTGAGAGAGACTGCTAGAGTGGTTCTCATCCCTGTAAATGCATGTTTGTTAACTGTTTTAAGTATTGCTCTTGTGCTTAGTATATTTGCAGACTTGACGTGACATTTGTGCCTCTTTTGATATGAACATGTTTTGTGATGTACTCGACACACTTTTCTCATTTTGATTATATATAAAGTACTTTGGTTTCCTATAAAGTTTGATTTACTAATGGTTACTTTATTTTATTTTCTCGTATTTATTGTAAACTTGAGACCTCCATAAGAATCATGGACGAAGTTGGTAACCTCTCCCTAGCTAGGATTTTAATTATTGGTGATTTTATTTAAGATTAGATCCTTGCCTAAAATGGTAGGACGTTGAATTTGAGGACAAAAGGGATGATTTTAAGGGAGAAATCTTGCGTTTTCTTGTTAAGTTATTAGTTGGAATTGCTCAAGATGACAATTTAAATTAGGGTAATTCATGTGCAAATTTAGATGGTTATACTTGCTAAGGATCTTCGCTAGATGTTTCCTGATATGATAATGGGATGATCTTCTAGATTTGCTTGGAAAAGTTGGAAGAATTGTGGATCAAATAATGAAAGATTGTTGGTGAAAATTCTGTTTTGTGATAGCCAAAACAGGGAAAGTAAATCAGTTTCGAATTCCACTTTTTCTTGATAATTTTGGGCAAGTTCTTGTTCAGTGAACTTGTCAAAACATCAACCTTCACTTGTATGTTGAATGTGAACCAAAACTATGCATTTTCTGCCTTGAATCCTTGTTGGAAATTTTGTAAACTGAGCTGAAATCAGGGAGCAATTTCAGTGAACTTTTTAGATTTTTTGGTATCAATTGGCAACGACTTAGAGCTTGATTTTTATACCATTGAAAGATCTATGAATCTAGTTTCAAATGCCACTGATGGCATTCAATTCTAACTTTCCTACTTGGAATTATGGTTATTTTTCCGAAACTACTCAAGTGACCTGATTCTAACCCGACCGCATCTTACACTTCTGTGATTGCTGTTATGACCACAGAAATGTATGAATTTAAATCCGAAGTCTTCGTATGAAATGTGGCCCTATGTCCTAGCTTCAAAACGGCATAAAATGCATCTCAATCCAATAAATGAAGTTCCAGATAAACCAAAAAGATGGCAAAGCTGTCAACTTTGCTCCTTCTCTTTGGCATTCTTTCCTTCACTTTCCTTGGTCCGATTCACTGTCTTTGGTTCTAAATAACATTTTCATTCCAATCTTATATCTAGACTTTTGCCCTAAAATAGTTGTAGACTTTCCCTTGATTTGCATCAATGGCCTTGTGAGATTAGAATTAAGTTTGAAAAATTAAAATTGGTACTGTTGAATGAGATATGGAAGTGAAAAATTCTTGTTTCTTGTGAATTAGGGATTAGTGAAAGTCTTGTTATATCATGTTTTATCTCAGGATTCAATTATGTCAAGAAGATGGATTTGTGACTGTTGTGTTAAGGTGAAAATGAGTTTAATTGATGGATGATCCTTTGTTACTCTTGATTAACTTATTAATAAGATATGTGGATTTTCAAATGTGTGTGAGGAGATTAGTTCTTTGACTTACGTGAGATATTATGAATATATGGTTTACATGAGATAAGATGGATAAGATGAAGTCAAAAGTTGTATCAATGATAAGAAAAAAAAATGTGATTAAATGACTTATAGGAGCAACAGTATTTGAGTTGTGAGAATCACCTTGAAAGCTCGATCTTAATTGCTAAGAAAGATGAGAATTTAAGATTCATGCATGGATTATTGGATTTGAATTATACTGCCGATCAGAGAGTGAATACCTTTACCGTGCAATTATAAATTGATTGATTTATTATAAGTAAGATGAGATTTTATAATAATATCGCCAATGGAAGATTAGTGAGGATATATACCAAGAGTACTATTATCGACCGATATGGACATCATGGATTTATAGTGATGCCATAAGACTAACCACGACCTTAGTGGCATTCAGGGGGCTAGTACACAGTATTTAAGCGTTATTCGGACTGCATTGTGGTAAATTTATCAAGGATACTATGATACATTTAAGATTCAAGGAGAGCATGAACAACACTTGAAGATAGTGTTGCAAACCTTGAGAAAGCACTAATTGTAGGTTAAAATCCATGGAAGGTAAATTTTGGTGATAGCATCATGTGTAGATTCATGGTAAGAATGTAAAGGACTTAAGAAACAAGCAAATTCCTCTAGCTAAGATCTTATGGAGAAATCATAAAAATCAAGGAAGCAACTTGGGAAAATTCAAGAGGAGATTCAAAAAAAAATCACGAGTGGTTTGTAAACCAATGTATGAATTTCGAGGACGAAATTCTTTTAAGAGGAGAAGGATGTGAGGGCCTCAAAATTCTATTTTTTATTTAGAGATACATAATAATATCCATATTATGTTTATTCACTAAAATATTAGTGAATTTATACTTTGAGTTGTTATTTTCAAATTTAGAGAATTTTTCGAGAATTATTTGCCAGTGTTTGGTTTTGGCCAGTTTAAACGTCAATTTTTGTTCCGAGATGTGAATAGTAACTCTAAACTGAAACCGAGCATATGTAGAGATATTACAGAGATATATTTAAGGTAGGACAGTGCCAGAATGAGAAAAACCAATAAAAGTTAGAGCGTCGCACGTTGACGCGACAAAAAGTGGAGTTTGACCACTTTTCCTTAATTTAAGGAGAACCACACTTTTGGTCTTTAAAAAGCCACAATTCTTGCCCCTTGCCTCTTAATTTTTCAGCTGCAATTTTCAAGCTTTAGAGAGAGAGAGAGGGACAAACTTGAGGGAGAGAGAAATAGAGAGAGAAACAAGCTTCTTCAACTTCATCTTCTTCATCAATTTCTTGGAGCTTGAAGACAACATTGGAAAGCTTTCATCTTGCTCTTTCTCCTCTTTGTTGCAGCCGAGAGTGAGAGAGAGAAAGGAAGAGGGAAGAAAGCTTCATCTTGTTTTCTTTCTTCTTGGCCTTGAAACTTGTAGAGGAAATCACCAAGGATCGAGTTAGATCTTGGCTTAGCTCGAAGGATCTTGAGGTTTCAAAACATGGAATACCATTCGTAGGTGGAACTACATTAGATCCTACTTGATCTGGCTAGATCTAATTAGATCTTGAGTTATAACACTTAAATCCCCTAGTTTTAACTTTATTAGTGCTAGATCTTGTAGATCTACTGTTTATTTTGCTAGAAATGTTAGTGTTCGAAACTTTTGAGTTGGGCTCTTGAATTTCCAACTTAGGTAGCTGACTTGAAGTGACTTTTAGGTAGTGGACTAGAGGACCTGGTTGTGGTTGTGATTGTTATTATGAGAAGAGTTCATTTTGTGGTTAAAATGTAGGAATGTTGTTGAAAATTTTAAAGAAAAAGTATGAAGGTTGGCCGAAACTCACTTGAAATGTATGACACCTGATTTTGAAATTTTCTGATGTTTCTTGACTAGATTTTGCTTAAACAAATATGTATTATGTCCGTTTATAAGTATATGCTAAAATCTTGAACTCTAATGGTGAAAAGTTGAGTTTCACTAAATTTTGGGTAAATGTGCTATTTTGAACAGATTTGAGGGGTTTGAGATGTTTTATCTATTTTTCATGAATTTTGTACATTGGGACTTGGTTAAAATTGTTCTAAATATGTGTTAAAGCCTTAATTAAAGTTTAGTGTTGAGTTTAAACTCGAATGGGTGATTTTCGAGGTGAAAGACCTCACTTTATTTCCATGTTCTAAAAATTTAGAAGTCGCGCGTATGGAGTACATCGATAGAGTATTTTGGTTAAATGATGTATCGATTTGAAAATGGAATCTTTTACGATGATTTTCGACTCGAGTGACTACTTTACACTCGAGCAAAGTTAGAGGAATTTTGGGAAGAATTTTGATCAAACAAATGACTAAATTTATTTGAATTTAGTTTCGTTATTTGTGGGCGAAACTTATTTCTTCTTTTACTTGTTTATTGGAAGTGGGGTAGAATTTGAAACAGATCCAAACTTGGAATCAGAACCTTACTACTTTGGTGAGTTTCATGCATGTTTCATGACTTGAAATGCAAGTATGTTTTGAATCTCTTGACTTGTGATATGAGTTTGAATCCTATGACTTGATATAAATCCTGTTTTGATTACATGACGTGACATTATGTATCTTATATTTGTTATTCTCGAATCGAGCTGTTGGGAAGGTCCAGGTCAAAGAGATTTAACAACCTTGGGCTACGTGACGTGTTGTGTGCTCTGGACTTGGCATATGGTCTTGTCCCTATTGAAGAGCAGTACACAAATATATAAATTTCTAGTTAGGGAGGCGGGCCCGGTTAGGGGTTTTGGTGGAGTAAGGAGACAGTGGTTGTCTACTTGGTTTTATATGTGAAAGTTGACGGAGTGTTAACTACGTGATTTGTGCACTAGTCCGTGAACGTGCTCCGGCTCCGAGGATCTTAGCTCCTGAGAGCTACCCGTATCCTACCCTTGTGTTGTTAATCGCTTTCCTTATTTGTTAGTTTCTAAATGTGAATTTGTTGTGAAATGTTTTATGCTATATGTGAATTGTATGTCTTTTGGAACTCACTGAGTTTTAGCTCATCCTTTTAAATTTGTTTTCCTTAGTAGGGACTGAGCATCCAAGCGAAGGAGCCAACCATTAAAACTAGGGTTTACTTTTGTATCTGTCTTGAGAGACTTGAACTATGAATTTGGAGTATTGTATTTGTGAAACTTTGAATGTACAATTAAGTACTCTATGTATTTTGGGATTTTAAGGTTCGAGTAATGAATTTGTGAGTTGTCGTTTGGTTTAGATTTGTGATTGCATTTTAGTTTGATGATTTAGTGATCATTTGTGTGAGTGAGTCTTGGCGAGAGTTGGGCAGGCAGCCTGCCGAACCCTCTAGTTCACCTTAGGGGAAGGTAGGGTCGTCACAATAGGAGTTCAGACAGAGATACAACAATTGAACTACGAGAAACTTTGTATCCATACAAGCATTGTCTATGAAAATTTCCATAGTTATACCTTTAATTGTGATGCTGAATTTCCTCGTTAAATGACTTGTTTTGTCAGACAATCACGCCAGGTCAGGAGAGAGTACTGCTTTTTGGCAACAAGCAAGATACATTTAACAACGAAATTTGCAACTATCATCTAGAACAGTTGTTGTTGGAGAAAGTCAAATTATTCTCTACGAACCAAGAGTTTTATCGCCTACTCATTATACAAGGCAACGAATACCAGATTTTGTCGTCAGTTTACTTTTGCTGTCTTAGATTTGCCAACGATCTTGGCTGCGAAATTCTATCGTTGACAGTTGGTATCTAATTGCCAATTTCCTTGTGGATGTCTACTTGTAACACTCTTTCAGTATCATGAATTGTGTGTTTACATGAATTGTTGTAGCCATAGATGGAGGCACAATATGCGCGAGACAGAATCAATATCACATGTACTGTGCGGTGTAATGTGAAAATTTACATTTTTGTCAAGGCAAATGTTTTATTTTCAAAAGGATCTCTTTGAAAATTGTTAGGGAGTTAATTGCTCATTTCATTTCAGTATTTTCCCTCTTAATTATGGTGAAATTGGGTGTTAAATACTGCCTTTTATTCATTTTTGGTATTTGGTGTTGATTTTAGGTCATTGGAGTTAAAATGAAGTGAAAAGTGCAATTAAGGTGAAAATTCCAGAAGACCTTTGATAGTAAGGCGCGGGCATGCTTTGTTCTGCTGTGAAGCATGCCTTGCTGAATAAGTGAACGCATGTTTCTTATGGAAGATATTTTGTTGATTATTTGGAAACGAAGATTTCATTTATTTTTAGGAATTGGTCAAAGATCATTTTATTTAGGAAAATGTTGGAATTGATCCTAAGTTTTGATGATAACAAAACAAAATGATTTGGACTAATGTTTTTATGTGAGAATTATGTTAGAACAGGTCCTTGATTCATTGGAAAAGAAAAGAAATCAATTCAAGATGAATTGAGAAGGTTTCAACTTATCGGACTCTTGAATGCTAGTACCGGACGTCCGATAGATAGGGGAAGTATCGGACACTCCTATCGGACGCACATCATCATCATCAGACGTCCGATAGAATTAAAGATGAAATCCAAGCTCTCTGACCAACATCAGACGTAGACTCCATCGGACGCACAAAACCCATCGGCCGTCCGATAAAGATCGAAACAACATATCGGACGCTTGCATCGGACACACAACATTGTGTCGGACGTCCGATAGCTCCAATGGCTATTTTTTAACAGCCATATTTTTGACCGTTGGAGAGTTTCTTGAGGCCATTTCTCACACTCTATAATATCCACAAGTTCAAGAGGATAAGAGACTTTTTCCTACATGAAATACAAGCTTACAAGTGAATATTTGGGTAGAAATCATCTTTGTTTGTTGTATAGGTGTGGGAAAAGTGGGGATTGTGAGGTTACTCATTTGGAGGAGTAAAACCTTGGTGAAGGTTGCCTCACTTGTAATAGTAGTTCTTAATTGGTTGAGTGAACTTTCAATTGTAACTTGTTGAGGGTTAACTAGGATAGTTGTAAAACTCCTTGGCTCAACTAAAGGCCTTTAGGGTGAGGAAGGAGTGAACTTTCACTTGTACAAGTTGGTTAGCTTCACCTTCAATTGAAGAAGCTACTAGTGGAGTGTATCCAAATTAGGTGCAACTTGGAAATTTGGTTTGCATTTCTTTTTGTATCTCTTTTCATTATTGCTCAATTGTGACATCTTTATTGTGATTAATTTGACATATCTTTGTGCACACTCGAGAAATTGTTTGTGCTTGGTTTATTGGGTGAATTCTTGCATATTTACTTGTCTTGTTAAACTATCAAATTCACCCCCATTTGGTTGCATTTGGGCCAACAGAAAATATGTAATTTCTTTCTTTTTTTTATTTGTTATTGCTACTTAGTTGTTTTAGAATCCCAAAAGGAATCTAATTCTTTGGAAAGTAGGGATGCATGTACTAGTATATAGTTTTTGGTAGTAGTCCTGGAGGGGGGCAGACTTTCGTTTGGAGACCTTTGGTTCTTGGCTTCGGACTTTATTTTCGCTAAGGACCAAAAGGGCCGTTTCTTTCTTTCTTCACCTAATAAAATAGAAATGACAAACATCTTGGTGGCTACGAATCAACCATGAGGAGTGGCTAATTTCATCAATGTAGTCAGAGGCTAATCGAGATTTGGTTCATCGACTCTGTGAGACTTAATTGAATTATTTTTATTTCATCTGTTTATGAATATTTGGATAGTTCTTGCTTGTCACATTTATGATTGTTTATTGCAATTAAATAACTGATCACTGTTTAGTTGTATGAATAATCTACCGTCATCTAGAAGGCCAAATCTGTAATTGTTTGGTAGTTCTAGTAGTTGTCTTGTGACTTAATGCAATTGTAGTAAAAACTTTTGGATTACTGTCACGGAAATATATAAGCTAGCTTAAATGGACCAAGCGTATGTATTCATTGGTTAGGGCCGGTAGTTTCTCTGGTAATTAATGCTGTCGATAAGTTAAATCCTAAGAGCGTGTTTAGGGTTGTGATTATCGAACTAGTAAGGAGAGGCAGGTGGTCAGGGTTTATTGACAACCATAACTGGTCTATTTGTAGATACATGATTGTCATTTTTGCGTCAATGATCAGTAGATGAAACCAAAGTTGAGATTAGGTTTTTGACTAGAGTATTTCATTGATTGATTTAGTTTTATTTGAATTTTATGATATTGTGTATTTTTATTTTGTGATATTGTCGTTAATTAGGAAGTGTTCAAAACCCCTCATTTATTTATTTTGTTTCATAGGAGATAAATCGCCCAATCCCTGAGGATACGACCCTATTTGCCCTATATATAAATTAATCATGTTCCGTGAGTGACTTCTGGTATATCGGATCAAGCACACTCTTTGGAATCAGGGTGAATTAAGTAACCCATTGCATAGCCAGAGTCTCTGCTCCAGTACTGGAATTGACTCGGGGATACTCTTAGTTTATTATTATTGATATTATTTTTGTACAAGCTCGACACTTGTCAAAAATTTCAAATTTATGACGGTGAAAAAAACTTTTGCTAGATTTCTAAGGGGTGGTGTCCCTGTGTCTCTTCGTTCATGTGCTTGTAAAGGCAAAAACATTTGAATCCAACTTAAATAATTGACCTCACTGTATCTATTGTCAAAGCATTTCTTTTTATCAAGCTCTTCTAAATTTTCTGTCCTAACTCTGCTTATCCCCTGTTACATTGCTAAGTGTCCTCTATTAAACCTATGTCATCATAATCCTAAACGTTTCAAATGTGGCTAATATTGTAACGAAAAGCAGTAATAACAGAGAAAGAAAGTGGTCAGGAAGCACCCTAAAAAGTCTCCAAAATCATGGTAAAAGAATTCTTAAAGAGAGTAAAATTAAAATTGACAGCTTAAAGTGAGAATCAGTTATAGTGTAAGAGTTACATGGTGGAATTAGTCTAATTAATGTTAGTATACGGCTAATTTGGCTTGCTTTGTTATAACATCTTATTTCTCATTTCAGCTTTATTTCAAAGATATTAACTTAGTTTACTACAAGAATTTTCCACGAAGGACTTCATTTTGAGAAGTCATACATAAGCATTAAATAATTCGTTCAAATAGTACTTTAGATATGTGACTGCTTCTAGTTTCCTTGGAACAATAGGCCGTGTAGTAGAATGTTTTTGCAACTATCAGAAATGTTTGCTTGACCATTTCGGACACGTTCTCAGAAGGACTTTGAAGAACCAATCGAACAATTTCTTGCATGCCTGCTTCAATCTCTGTGCAACTGATACAACCACGTGAACCGCCATTCTTCTCTGGGCTACACATATGCATTTCCTAATGATCATAGCACACTTGGTTCAAATTATGACAAAAAAACGTAGAAGAAGATATTTTTCACAATTTTTCGTAGAACATGTAAATGAAATCAGATACTGTATGTAATAGATGGGACTGGAATCCGAATAAATTAGAAGGTACATTCTGAAGGTTCAATTATGCTAATTATAATTCATGGAATATAATATTTATAAGTAGGAGAATGTCTACCCAAGAGCAACATTTTGTTAGTTGAATATAGGTTGGAAATAAATATTATTGAAGTATAATTTTATTTTTTTTGAATTTCAAATATAGATATACACAACGGCTAAAGATTTTAGGATACTCTAGGCTCATTTTTGTTTAAATTTTTTTAGGACTTTAGGGGGTGTTTTGGTTAAATGGAATCAGAAACCCCACTAGTGTAGTTTTTGTCATTTCACTTGTATGATTTCGAACTGGAATGGATTTCATTCGACTAATGAAATAATTAATTTGGAACCCAAATCATAAGCGAGGAATCATATGGGTAAAATTTATCAAATGATTTCGATAGTGATGTAACAAATAATAGTGTCATTAGATTTAATACTCATTCTTTACCCTCTTACCCATTTATCAAGCAAGCCCTTGGTTTCTACATATAGAATAACATTTTGTTGCCACTTCCACCTAGAGGTGGCAATTTCTTACACGACATGATAGCACGACCCAGACCGACCTAAAATTAATAGGTATTAATATGACCCGAATTTTAGTGAGTAATTATTGGTTCAACTTGCTAGTGACACAAATGTAAGCGAATTGGCTTGGATCAACCCATGGGTTGACATGTGCCGGATAAAGTACCCCCTCTGTGATAATAATTAACGATTGTAGAGGCTAGTATGAGTAATTAGTAAAAACTAACAAGAATCAAGTTTGACTTGAAGATTTTGATTAGAAGTTTTAAAAATCACAAGTTTCCAAAAGTTTGATTGGATCGCATTTTCTTGAGAGTTTTTGGAAAAAAATTAATATAGTATTTTTTAAAATGTGATGCATGTGAGATTAAATATGATTGAAAAATATGTAGAAGTATTACTCATAGAAAATAGAGAAAATTAAAAAAAAATAGTAATTCAAACAAAGCCGATTTCCTAACTTATATTATGTTTGGAAAACTTCATTATCTGCAACATTTTGAATATTTTAAATTTTCTATTAACTATGTATTTCAAAAATTTTATTGTGCATTTTAATAACAGCAATATTAAATTGATTATATGATCAAATGGGTTAAAATAAGTGATTAACATGCCAGAGTATGTCTAGAATAGATTAATAGGTTGACTTGATAAAATAGTGCATCATATCAAAACTATTTAATTATATAAAGTGTTTAACGGGTTATACGTGTGTTGAGTTGGGTTAACACGTTAACAAACAGGTCATGACATGAGACGACACAAAAGTCTAATGAGTTGGGTTAGGGTTGAGGTCTTCTGACACAAACATGATAACGACATGACACGATACGTACACGACACCACCAATTACTACCCCTACTTCCACCATTGCATTTCAAAGATGAAAAAAAGAAAAAGACGCTGGTATCATAAGGAAAAAAGAAACATTTTGAAGATGAAAGGGTAGTTTATTGCATTGTTTGGATTGCCATTTTTTACCTAAAATATTTTTTTATATTTTTCATGAATATATTTTTAATTACCTTTTCACCTCACATATATCAAATTGCTACAAAATATATTTTACTATAAAAATTTCAGAAAATAGCAATCGAAAAGGGGCTAGTTTTTCAATAGCCGGTATCAATGCCACAACTCATATTTTGATGCCAAAACAATTTTCTTCTAACACGAAAAGAAATCTTTGCCTACTAGTGTGGACTCAATCTTTGCTAATGGAGGATATATTCATCATTTTAATAGAAAATATATGTGGCAGTAAAATATATTTGCTGTGGCAATATCATTTGCCTTTCCATAGTATATGTTATATTTGTAGCCTATTTATTGTTTCCTCACATTAGCTAGCACATGCTTAAGTTGGGAAATCCATAAGCAAAAAGATTGTAAATTTCATAGCATATTTTGACTATCATACCTTTTGATTTTTCTGATGTTGGCGAAGCTGGTCACAAACTTTATCCGTAAGGTGTGACAAATGCCTGTAGTCGTCATTGTTCAGCATCTCCTTTGAACCCATTATCCTTCCAGTGGACAGGTTAAGAATCTGCACTATCAATGTTGCCTCATTTGGGTATTCAACCATTTTCATATTCAATGCTGTTGTCAACCATGCTTCCCACTATCAAATTTCAAAAGTAAATTTAAAAAAAAAAAAGGACGAATTGGAGTTTTAGTCCCCAATCTATACTACATGCGCGAATCGAGTCCCCATTCTATCTATAAAAGCAAATCTAGTCCCCAAACTATTACAGTTTGCGCACATTTGGGCAATTGACCGATTTTGTTGAAATTCCTAACGGAATCATGTCACGTGCAGTCACGTGACTTCACTTAAAAGCTGTTTGTCTTTTTTTTAAAATCAGAAAACGTGCCCAAAAACTTAACAGCTCTGTTTCGTGTTTAGCTGCTGTAATTAGAGCTATACAGAAAGAGGAAAAAACGAAGAAATATCCCTTTCTTCACAAACGCGAGAGAAATCGTAAGATCCAATCAATAGAAGACACTATCAATGAAAAACCTTTGAAGATCTTGCTAAGATTGTTCGAAGGTTGTAGCTTGGGAGGAGAAATGTCGGTAAGGCCTAAGGAATTGAACGCTGCCCCACCTCCGAACTATGGTACATGCTACTAACCTAATTGCTCTTTAATAATGTGTAATTGTTGATTGTGTTGTTATATTATAGTTAAATATATGATCTTTATACATTGGTCAGCTGTAAAATAGTCTAGATTTTGGTTATGAGCTCATATTCAAAACCCTAAATAATTCCAATGTGGTCCCCTCTGTCTCATTTTGCCGTTAAATGTTTGCTTTATGTGGACATAATTATGTGTAGTCCTTGTCACTGTCTTAGTTTTGTATGACAAGATGCATCTATTTTTTACATATTGTTAGCTGACCATAGTTAATTACAATAGTGGGGTTCTGATTTTGAATGTTTCTTTGTTTCTTGTTCTGTGCATTATGTATCACTGTATCTCAGAGAGGGACAGTACAGAAATTACCATGAGATGTCATCTTTGGGGTAAATGTGAAGGAGAACCGGATGTTCACTATGAGGGAGGTGAACTCAGGGTATTTGACCATGTAGAAGTCGCAGGAATTAGCTTATTTGAGATGGATAGGATGCTGGAAAGCCAAGTTAACGCTTATGGTGAAAAAAAATATCACATTTTGATAGAAGAGTATGGTTTTAGGTTGCTTCAACATGATAGAGAATTGCATGCCTACTGTGAAGACCACTTTGATTATGGCAGGGTAGTTGACCTATACATAGAGATTTCCTTTAGGGAACTGATAGACTCACAATGGGGTTCTGACATAGATGATGACGACTTTATTTTAGAAGAGGAAGATGATGAATCTGATGATGAGTATAGGGGAGGTTCAGCTAGTGATAGTGGAGAGTTTTCAGAAAAAGACTCTGACTATGAGCAAAATTCTGATGATGATGAGTTTGAAAAAAATGTTGATGAAAATATAGAGTGGTTGGGTGGAAAAAATCAGAAAGAAGAGCAGTTGAAGAGAGCTGAAAAACAAAAAGCAAGAGAGCAGAATAGGAAAACAGTGGCTTGTGAGTCTGATTCTGATATTGATAATTCAGAAAATGATGTAGCACCAGATTCAGGTTCTGATGTAGGAAGCGTAATAGGGTCAGATAAGGAAGAGTGTAGTAGACCCCCTATGTTTAATCCTAAGGATATGAATAATCCAAAACTTCAGATTAGGCAGACCTTTAGTAGCTTCGGGGAGTTGAAAGAGGCAATTAGAACCTGGAACATCAAAAGGGGTAGGCCATGGAAATTCATAAAGAGTGACACAATTAGAGTTAGAGCTAAATGTCCTATTAAGGGTTGTGATTGGTGCATATATGCTAGGAAGATGAAGGGAACAGGTACTTTAGAAATTAGAACCTTCAAGGAAAAGCATAGGTGTGGTTTTTCTTATCACAATAAAAGTGTCAAATCTGGTTGGGTAGGAAGAAAGTATGCTGAAACACTTCGAGAGAACCCCAGGTTAGACTATATAAGTTTCAAAAATCTGGTAATGAAGGAGAATAAGTGTCATTTGAGTAGGCATCAAGGATATAGAGCAAAGAAGATTGCAAGTAACATAGCCAATGGAAGTGAGTTAGAGCAGTACAATAAATTGCCTAGGTATATTAATGAGATTAAGAGGAGTAATCCAGGTAGCACTAGTATCATGAAGATGGTAGATGGCTTCTATGATGTACGTACAAAGCAGGGAAAATTTCAGAGATTGTATATGTGTTATGCAGGGGTGAAAGAGGGGGTCTTGAAGGCTTGTAGGCCTTTGATAGGTTTAGATGGAACCTTTCTAAAAGGTCCAGCTGGTGGTGTACTCCTAACAGCAGTTGGAGTTGATCCGAATAACGGATTATACCCAATTGCTTATGCAGCCACAGAGGGAGAAACCAAGGACTCTTGGGTTTGGTTTTTATCACTGTTGAGAGAGGATTTGCAAATTGAAAGGGACTATGAATGGACACTTATGAGTGACAAGCAAAAGGGAATAATCCAAGCATGTGAGACTGTGTTTCCCAATGCTGACCATAGATTTTGTGTTAAGCATTTACACTCTAATTGGTCAGCTGCTGGATTTAAGGGGATGGCTTTGAGAAAAGCTTTATGGATGGCTGCTAAAGCAACAACTGTCCCTCAATTCATAAGACAGATGGAAGCAATAGCTGAACTGGATCCTGAAGCTGCCAAGTGGTTCGATGATAAGAATGCATCTGAATGGAGTAGATCACACTTCCGAACATTTCCTAAGTGTGATATGTTGGTCAATAACATTTGTGAGTCATTCAATGGCAAAATCTTAGCTGCAAGGGAAGAGTCAATTATTGGGTTAATGGAGTCGTTAAGACAAAATGTGATGACCAGAATGCAGGAAAATAGAGATAGGGCTAGAGGTAGGTGGAGCAAGTACAAAATATGTCCAAAAATCAGAAAAAGATTGACTGCTAATATTGAAAAAGCAACTCATTGTGTTCCTCACAAAGCCAATGACAACCATTATGAAGTCTGGTGCCCGTATGGAGAAAAGTATGCAGTGAACATTGCAGATAGAACCTGCTCATGTAGAAAGTGGGACTTGACAGGTATACCTTGCTACCATGCAATTTCAGCACTATGGGTTGCAATGAAAGACCCTATGGATTATGTAGATGAGTGTTATAGTGTTACCACTTATTTGAAGTGCTATGAGGGATGCATATTACCTGTGAATGGAGAGCATGAATGGCTAGAGGTGAATATCAAACCACCACTGCCACCATCTTATGGAAAAGCACCAGGCAGACCCAAAAAAGCAAGAAAAAAATCTGCTGATGAGATAGAGCAAACAAAAGAGAATAAGAAAAAGGCTAGAAGATTTGGGCAGATCTGCAAGTGCACGTTTTGTGGTGAAAAGGGGCATAACACTAGGACATGCAAGCTGAGAAAGGAGGCAATGGGTTTAGCAAGTCAGAGCTGCGAAATTGGCCAAGACAGTCAACAAAACCAATATGCAAGTACTTTAGAACAAATTGCAGGTGAATTTGTTGATGTAACCTGTGAAGGAGTGCAGTCACAAATGGCTACTGCTGGACTGAGTGAGAGCATCCCTGTTAGTATATTTCTACAAGAATATTTATTACTAGTTCATATTTGTATATTTTTGATAATGATTATGCTTTATATTTGAAATTTTAGGTCATTACTATCAGTTCAAGATTGAAGAAGGCTGGCAAAAAATCATCCAAGGCAACAATAGTTTGTCTAATAATTATTCTCATTTAAGTTGTTTGTTATTTGTCGTTTGCTGCATATATATTATGGTCTAACTTACTAAACTGTTCATGGTTATTGTAGGGAAATGACAAGAGAAGGAATGCAAGGAGATCAAACTCTTCCCAAAATGCTCCTACTAATATTGACGATAACATAATATCCTCAGCACCTACTGCTCAACCAAGTTTGAGAGAGATTTTTGGTCTTCAGCACTCGGATGTTGCACATAGCAGTCAGCCACCTCCATCAGCTACGCCTTTTCATATCAGAGATATTCATGTCCATCTTGGAATCCCAAGTCCTACTGGATCAAGCTGAAATTCATGTTCTGATGTTGAGACTTTAATTTGGTTAAGTAACTGGATGTTGTATTATTTTGTCCTAGCTAGAACAGATGATTTGGATGGTATTGTTTCATCCTTTTGAAGGTTGTAACTAAACCTGGGCATGACTGCTGTATCTTGTTACTATGAAGTGTAATGAATGTATTTTGTTGAATTCACAGGTTTTGGTTTTTACAGTTTATTTGAATTGAGCCATTGGCTCATTTTGTTAGTGTTCTGATATAGTGTTTTCTCATTTTGTTGAATTGGTTTTGGTTTTTAAAGTTTATTTGAATTGAGCAATTGGCTCATTTTGCTAGTGTTCTGATGTAGTGTTTGCTCATTTTGTTGACTTGGTTTTGGTATTTACAGTTTATTTGAATTGAGCAATTGGCTCATTTTGCTAGTGTTTTGACTTTGTGTTTGCTCTGACAGGTCAGATCATGACCATTGCACTTTATTGTTCATAACAACAAAAACAAGTGACGTTCTAAAAAAAAACCAGACATTTGCACAACGAAATACATTCTTCTAGTTCATTAACAAGTACAAAACATGTTGGCCTCTTTCTTACAATGAATAATACACATTCATCCACATCAAAAAGGTGGTTAAACTTGTGAACGAATCATCTAACCAACGATAACATAGCACATCAGTAACACAGCCAACCTACTGCCTTATAGATACACATCTACATCAGTAACACAGTATCGTTTCTTCTTTCTTGTTGTTTCTTCTTTCCTTTTTCCTTCAAATTAGGTGAGAATCTCTGTTGACCAATAGATGTGGTTAGATTCTCCATTCATCACATCTCTATGCTAGAAAAATAATCAATAGCAACAGGGACAACACCCCAATCACACAAACCAATTTTCGTTCCCTTGCTCTTAGCCGCTCAATGGTTATGTCCTTATTGTTCATGCTTCTCAATAGACCTGGAATTAGGGCAGTGGATCTTTGGCACATGACTGGATCATGCCACTCAAAAAAGTTGCAACCTTTACCACTTCCTCTGCTACCCTTCTCGGATAAACAAAACAGAGCAAGTCAAATAGAGTTTGTCGACAACTATGAAAATCATAACTACAAAAAACAGAGGGACAACATACCTTCAAGGCACAAGAGAAGTACCTTCTCCCAGGGTTGTTGTTTGTCCATGATGTCATCATTGTTGCTGGTTCACCGCACAAACAAAATTTTTCTGGTACCATGGTTCACAACACTTTGCTGGTTCCTTCAATTGTTGCCCTAATCAAGAAATAACAAAGTCTTTTACGAATCTAAAGAAGAAATAGAACAAGAAGGCCAATCTTTGGTCGAGGGGTGAGGTTTCTTTGGTTGTAATGGGGTTTCTTGGTCAGGGATTTCTGCCTCAAATGCAGTGAGAAGCTTAATTGAGGAGGGTTTGGCTGCCATGGCTTTTATTCTCATCGCTTTGGGTTTATTGACAAATCTTGTTGTTTTCAAATTTTTGTGTATTTTTGCCTCTCTAATTACAGCAGCTAAACACGAAACAGAGCTGTTAAGTTTTTGGGCACGTTTTCTGATTTAAAAAAAAAGACAAACAGCTTTTAAGTGAAGTCAATGCGGACTGCACGCGACATGATTCCAGGAATTTCAACAAAATCGGTCAATTGCCCAAATGTGTGCAAACTGTAATAGTTTGGGGACTAGATTTGCTTTTATAGATAGAATGGGGACTCGATTCGCGCATGTAGTATAGATTGGGGACTAAAACTCCAATTCGTCCAAAAAAAAAAAGAAAGAAGAAGATGTTAACAATGGATTAGCATGGGTTACTACAATTAATAGAATGTATGTTTCTTCGGGCAACTTATCTAAGGAGAGAATTTCTTGCATTTCTTGAAGCAGTTTTAGTTTAAAAAATTTAAACCGGATTTATATCCAGGTTTGCTTCAGTTACGTTTCTGTAGAAATCAATTCCAGTTCAGGTTTTGATAGGAACCAAACGCGAGAGGGGAAAGGAAGATGTAAAAAATTTGCTTCAATCTCACCGCATCATCCAATTGCTGAGTTAGATCCCTCTCCAGCCCTTAAACTATCTGAACTGAGAGATGATGAATGAACTTTTGAATGTTTTGAAGTAGTCTCTCTCCCTTCCTGTTGGTCAAAAAATTACATTATATGACTAAATCGTAGTCACCTCGCTTCTTACATCCCATTTTTTTCTTGTTTAAAACAAAAATTTAAATCATAGCCAACAACCTATTATTTTACATTTTTAATTAGCTTTTACTTGTAGCACAGATTTCTAGCTATTTGCAGAAACTATTATTTTCTCAACATTTAACACAAATATTACTTTTATTTAAAAAAAAAAAGAATAGTTCATCGATCATATCTTTCATATCTTTTTCATAAAGGGGTCCTTTTTTTTAACATTTTGTTGTAGCAGTTTTTGCTTCCCCACCCAACCCCCCTCCCGGCCCCTCAAAAAAAAAAAAAAAATAGAGACAGGTGAACTGTGATGACAACTGAAAGAAACTCAAAATCAAAAAGGGATTAGACTTATACTCACTTGTCTATCTTTTCAAGAGAGCTAGAAAATTTGCCTTTGAAAGCTGCAATGAATCGGTTTCTCTGTTCTGTTGATGTAGCAACTTCATCAAAACATGTTGTCAGACACTGAACAATTCCCGTAGATTTAGCCCATGCCATTCTCTCTATTGAACTTTCTGGCTCAAATATGCTTGCAGCAGCTAGAAAATAGGCATCCAAAAGGTTCCCTATGCTAATTCCAAATTCGTGAAGGTTGCTTTTGTTAGTATATATGCCCTAAAGGCAATCACTTTTAGGGTCCCTTATATGTACTTGAATTATTTATGCATTAATAAATGACATATTTATCACATTGATTGCTTGTATGTTAATACTTGTGTGATAAAGTCCCTAGAATAAACTTGATCAATGAGATTATAAGTGTTATGATGATGAGACTCATTCGATTAATTATAAAGTTTATTCTTAAATATCTCTAGTCAAAGTATTAATAAGAAGGGACATTAATAATACGGTTAGACTAGCATATACTATGCCGTTTTTGTTAATAAAATAGTAGATCTCATCTACTATGGTGTATGAGACACCTAAGCAAGTATATGGGTGCTTGATGATATGATCAAGTTCACTGGATTGATCCACTTAGAGATTACTTTTGTGCCAAAAGGTTAATCTCTAAATGACATTTTATGTAAATGATTCTTGGACTTAAGATTTTCATAGTATCTTGAATATGGATGTGTATGTTTCAATTGTTATATGATTGCTCCTGTAAAAGGGAATGCTCACATCATTAACGTTTGGGTATATACATTTGAAGTATGGAAAGGTAGTGAATAATCTATAAGGATTCACCACCTCTTGTGGAAGAGGAGTTATCTCATTGTTGGCCTCTTGTGAAATATGACTCAAGAAATCTTAGTACTAAGTGAATGAGTCTTAAAAGCTGGTTTTAAGTACTTGTTCTTTTAGAGTTATATTTTGGTACAAGAAAGATACATTAATCATGTATGGAATTGGTACATGTTCCATGATTAATGTGAGATAAGTATGGTGAAAGGATATAAATTACATAGTAAATGTTCATTGAAAGGTGAAGTCATCCACTTGACTTTTCTCATTACTTGGGTGGTCATGATGCATTGCTAGATGCCAATCTTGATCTATAAGAATGAGTCAATTGATTGATTGAATCAATGATAAATTAAAAGGGTTTTTTAATTTATCTAACTCTTATTAAGTGAGAATTATGATTTATTCTTATTGCCAAGTAATTGAGAACCTAATGGGTCACACACTTTAAGAATTCCTTTGGTCGAATTAAATGTGATTCAAATAAGGATTTGAAATTATTGAATTGGATTATTTATGGTTTAATTTGTGAGACAAATTAAACATTGAGGACTTATGGTGTAATTATGGTTGTTTCTTCCAAGACAATGAGTTGTACTTGGATTAGGAAATTGGATCCTTAAGGAAACTAAGTTATGCTTGGATTAGGAAACTGAATCCTTAAGCAAACTAACTCCGATTTCCATACGGTTTTGGAACAACCTAATGGTCTATAAATACCTCATATTACTCTTGCTTAAAGATACAAGACAAGACACAATTTTGAGGGTTTTTATCTCTGAAAATTCGTTTGGAAAAATTACCCAAAAATTAGAAAGTTGGGCTAGGGTTTTATTTTAGAGTGTTAATAGGAGAAAAATTGTTTCTTCTTCCTACTTGACATTCGAGCAACCCTAGTTGTGAGATAGAGTGATTATCTCATTCACTTGTGTTAATAAAGGTTAGCTAGCACTAACACAAGCAAGGGTTGAATAGCCTTGGAGGTTTTGGCAAAAGGAATTCGTGTGGATCACCGTTAGAGGCCGTACGCTTGAGCGGCTACGTGGATTCGTCACCTATCTCTACGTGGGTTGTTAGTACTCCATTGTTTAAGGTATTCTCAATAAACACCCTTGTACAAATTGCATGTTTTTATCAAGGATTGATCCTCTCTTGGAATTGAAAATTTTAATTTTATCCGCTGCTTTATTTCTTCAATTCCTAACAGTGGTATCAGAGCCAACCTTGATAAGACATGCAATTAGTTTATTTACTTGTCATATATGTTAATGAAGAATTAATTATATGCGATTCAATGGTGGTTTAAAAAATTGAAAATTTTGAAAAAAAAAAAGGGTTTTTTTGTTTTTCGGATTTTGTCCTCAAAAGATTTTATAGTTCTTGGAAATCCAAAGTTTTGGAATTTAGATAACAAGTAGGAAACAAAATCAAAATTGGAAAATAGATATGACTTATTAGGAAATAAAGATTTCCTAATCTAACTTGTGTTTTAGGAAACCTAAAACAATAAGAAATCTTGATTTCTTATTTAAGTTAATTTTCCAAATTTGATCTTGGTTATTTTCCAAAAGTATCTTTGGAATTATTGCCTAAATTTATTATGAATAAAATAAAATTATATAAAATATAATTCTGAAAAAGGTGGCTGTGCGTCGCTGAAACTTTTAGCGACAGATTTCTTGTGAAGGATATTCGTCGCTAAAACCTGTTTTCTGTCACTAAAGCTGTTTTTAGAAATTGATTGAACTGTGCGTCGCTGAAACTTTTAGCGACAAATTTCTTGCGAAGCATATTCGTCGCTAAAATCTGTTTTCTGTCACTAAAGGTATTTTTCAGAAATTAATTGAATTTGATTCAATCAATTTTTTAAACCCCTTGGATTAAAGTTTTTATTGATTAAAGACTTGTGCATATAATGATATATGACTAGAACTAAATAAAATTTTTTTTATGCTTTCATTTAATTATATATTATATGATTGCATGGTGGATGATTATGGACTAAGACCAATGTGATTGTGTATGGTTGAATGTGTGAATGGATGGATTGATGGTATTTTGAAATAGGGTCTGTGCACCCTGCCTTTCTCTCATATTCTTGATGTAAATTCTCTTCTCATCTCACTCCCCTTGAATGTAACTCAAGGTTTCTCTCAAAAAAAAAAAATGTAATGTATTTTTTATTTATTCATTAAGGATAGGGAGAGGGTAAGGATACAAATGTATAGATTAGAATTTACAATTGTAATGTACAATGAAGATGGAGATGGCACTACATCCACCATGGCGGCACACACAGAGGTCTACAGGGCATGGAGATGTTTTTGTCCCTTAGTTTGACCATCTAGTCTCCTCTTGGCTCAGGGAAACTAGCTTAGGATTAAAGTCCATAATCATCCACGTTTATAGTATGTTTGTTTATTTATAGATAAATATGCATACTATGTTTGATTTGATGAGACCTTTATAATATATTTAAATTATTAGTTAAAATCCCTCAAATTAAATATTAAATCAAGTTGAAGTTGCCTTCCATTATTATAGTAAAAATGATCATGTTCAAGTTAACTTGTTGAGTACACTCAAGGTTGCTTTACCATGAGGAGTTTTTGCTATGAGATAAGATCTCTGAATAATGGGTATGATTTAACTAAAATTTTGTGACTTGTTGAGTACACTCAAAGTCATAAAAAAAAAAAATTTTAGAGGCAAAGGTTGGGTAACACATAAGATGTGTTGTCAAGAGTTGATAACCCAACTATCTAGAAGTTACAAGGGTTGTAATTGGTAAAATGTACCTACCTTTTGAAATTATTTTGATTTGTTGAGTACATTCAAGGTCAAAATAACTAAATGGGATTCTAGACCCACTAGGAATTGTTAAATTCCCAAATTCATATATGAGGGTTATGAAATTTGTATTAAAATAGTGGGAGCAAAAATCAAAATTTATTTATGTCATTTAATTTGGTTTTTGTTTAGCATAAATATCAATATTCATTCTATTTTTACTTTGTTGTAGAATGTCTTCCAACATTAATTTACGTGCTATCCTTGACAATTGCAAATTGACCGGATCTAATTTCTTGGACTGGCAACGTAATTTGAGAATTGTTCTCAAGCATAAGCGTCTTGTCTATATTCTTGATGCACCCCTCCCCTTGGAACCACCGCTACCTAAATGCCCCAATTGAGATTGTTGAACAGTTCAACAAACATCATGCGGACAATGATACAGTTGTATGTGTCATGTTAGCATCCATGTCTTTTGAGCTTCAAAAGCAACATGAACACATGAATGCTTATGATATAATGTTTCACCTACAAGAGTTGTTTGGTGCACGGTCTAGAACCGAGAGATATGCGCTTCCAAAGAACCTGCTCGGTGTCGAATGGCGTAAGGCTCTTCCGAACATGTGATTAAGATGATTGGCCATATTGAAAAATTAGGCCAATTAGGCTTTGTCATGGACCATGAGTTAAGTGTTGACCTGGTTTTGCAGTCACTACCTGACACATATTCATACGTCGTGTTAACGTACCACATGAATAAAGTGGAGACTACGTTACCTGAATTGTTGAATATGCTCAAGGAAGCCGAGGCCAATCTTAAAAGGGACAAGGGCCCAGTTTTAGTGGTTTCTTCAAATTCCTCAAGGACTAAGACTAAAGAGTCAAAATCTAAGTCCAAGAAGAACAAGAAGATAACCAAACCTTCTGGGGGCATAAACAAGAATAAGAACAAGGCAAAGGGCAAATGCTTCCATTGTGGCAAAGATGGACATTGGAAGCGGAATTGCAAGGACTATCTCGACAGCCTTAAAGAGAAGAAGCTTAATGAAGCTGCTACTTCAAGGTGTGTATATGATTGAGGTTAATCTGTCTACTTCTAATAATTCCTGGGTATTGGATACCGGAAGTGGTTCTCATATTTGTTTGAATATGCAGGGACTAAAGGAAAGTAGAACGTTGAAGAAAAATGAAGTGATCCTACGAGTAGGCAATGGAGCAAGAGTTGTGGCCATAGCTGTAGGAACATATCATTTATCTTTACCTAGTGGACTTGTTTTAGAATTAAACAATTGTTATTATGTTCCAGTATTAACTGCAAACATAATTTCTATTTCATGTTTGGACATGGAAGGTTTTTCCATTAGTATTAAGAATAAATGTTGTTCTTTTTCACGTAATGGAATTTTTTATGGGAATGCTCCTATGAAAAATGGTTTATACATTCTAGATATAACAAATCCAATCCTCAATGTAAACACTAAAAGGCGTAAATTGGATGGTGTTAATCAAACGTACCTTTGGCATTGTAGATTGGGTCATGTAAATGAGAAACGCATATCCAAATTATACCAAAATGGTTATTTGGACTCATTTGATTATGAATCATTTGAAACATGTGAATCTTGTTTGCAAGGAAAATTGACCAAAACTCCCTTTACTGGGAAAGGCGAGAGAGCAAGTGAGTTGTTAGGATTGATACATAGTGATGTATGTGGTCCAATGACAATTCAAGCTAGAGGTGGTTTCTCCTACTTCGTAACTTTCACTGATGACTTTTCAAGGTATGGTTTTGTCTACTTAATGAAACACAAATCCGATACCTTTGGAAAGTTTATAGAGTTTAAGAATGAAGTGGAGAAACAACTTGGTAAAAGTATTAAAACCTTAAGATCCGATAGAGGTGGAGAATACTTGGACCAAGAGTTTGAACGCTATCTGAGGGATCATGGTATTCTTGATCAAAGGACACCTCCAAAAACACCACAAATGAATGGAGTTTCTGAAAGGAGAAATCGCACCCTATTGGATATGGTACGATCCATGATGAGTCGTGCAAATTTGCCAAAATCGTTTTGGGGGCATGCCCTGCAGACAGCTTCCTATACTTTGAATCGTGTTCCATCAAAGACTGTTCCTTCTACTCCATATGAGATATGGAGAGGTAGAAGACCAAATCTTTCACATATGAAGATTTGGGATGTCCACTTATGTAAAGCGGGATGTGTCGATAAACTTGAACCAAGATCCACAAATGTCTATTTGTGGGATATCCAAAAGAAACAATTGGATATTACTTCTATCATCCAATTGAATCAAAAGTGTTTATCTCAAGACATGCTATCTTTCTAGAAAAAGAGTTTATTCTAGAGGAGAGTAGTAAGATAGATCTTGAAGAGGTTCAAGATAAACAAATAGACAAAGAACAATGATGGAATTGGAGCTAGCTTCTCATGAGGCGCAGCAAGAAGCTCCAGATACACAGGATCTTCGTAGGTCTAATAGACTACGCCATGCACCTAAGAGGTATGATGACATATTCATCTTAGAAGAAGATGATACTCCGACGACCTACGAAGAGGTTCTAGAAAATAAAGACTCCAAGAAATGGCTTGAAGCTATGAAATCGGAAATGGATTCCATGTATGATAATAAGGTATGGACTTTAGTCGAACCACCTGAAGGGATAAAGCCTATAGGTGCAAATGGGTCTTCAAAAGAAGACCGACATGGAAGGTAAGGTTGTTACCTATAAAGCAAGGCTAGTGGCTAGGGTTATAATCAAAGACAAGGTGTTGACTTTGAGGAGACCTTTTCACCAGTAGCCATGCTTAAATCCATCGAATAATGCTTGCTATAGCTGGCACTATGATTATGAAATTTGGCAAATGGATGTTAAAACAGCTTTCCTTAACGGAAACCTTCAAGAAGAAGTGTATATGACACAACCCGAGGGTTTACATCTAGAAATGCCAACAAAGTATGCAAACTGCAAAGATCTATTTATGGTCTAAAGCAAGCTTCTAGGAGTTGGAACATTCGTTTTGATGAAGTAATCAAAGGGTTTGGTTTCTTACAAAATCAAGACGAATCATGTGTATATAAGAAGGTCAGTGGGAGCTCAATATGTTTCCTTGTGTTATATGTGGATGACATATTAATTATGGGAAATGACATACCCATGCTTCAAGCAGTAAAGGTATGGTTGTCCAAGAATTTCTCCATGAAAGATCTAGGAGAAGCAATCTACATTCTGGAATGAGGATCTATAGAGATAGATTGAAAAAATTGTTGGGCCTTTCACAATCCACATACATAGATAAAATGTTAAAGAGATTTAACATGGAAAATTCTAAGAAAGGCTTGTTGCCAATATCTCATGGCATTTACCTTTCTAAGGATATGTGCCCTAAAACTGAAGAGGAAAGGGCACGCATGATTAGAACACCTTATGCTTCGGCGATAGGTTCTATCATGTACTCTATGTTGTGTACTAGACCCGATGTCTCATATGCTTTAAGTGTTACAAGCAGATACCAAGCTAATCCTGGTGACAAACACTGGGTGGCTGTCAAAAATATTCTCAAATATTTGAGAAGAACGAAAGACATGGTCTTGGTATATGGAGGTGCCAATTTGCAAATCGAAGGATACACTGATGCCAGCTTCCAATCTGATAAAGATGATAGTCGGTCTCAGTCTGGGTACGTGTTCACATTATATGGTGGAGTTGTGACTTGGAAGAGTTCCAAGCAGGAGACCACAGCGGATTCTACAACTGAAGCTGAATACATGCTGAGGCAGCCAAAGAGGCCGTTTGGATCAAGAAGTTCATCTCTGAACTTGGTGTGGTTCCTTCCATTAATGATACAATAACTTTGTATTGTGACAATAATGGAGCAATTGCACAGGCAAAGGAACCAAGGTCTCATCAACGGTCCAAACATGTATTAAGACGATACCATTTGATCAGAGAGATCATTGGGAGAAATGATGTAAAGATAGAAAGAGTCCCCACGGATAAGAATATAGCTGATCCGTTGACTAAGCCTTTGTCTCAAAAATTACATGATAATCATGTAAGCTCATATGGCCTTAGGCATGTGAGTGATTGGTTTTAGTGCAAGTGGGAGATTGTTAGTATATATGCCCTAAAGACAATCACTTTTAGGGTCCCTTATATGTACTTGAATTATTTATGCATTAATAAATGACATATTTATCACATTGATTGCTTGTATGTTAATACTTGTGTGATAAAGTCCCTAGAATAAACTTGATCAATGAGATTATAAGTGTTATGATGATGAGACTCATTTGATTAATTATAAAGTTTATTCTTAAATATCTCTAGTCAAAGTATTAATAAGAAGGGACATTACTAATAATGGTTAGACTAGCATATACTATGCCGCTTTTGTTAATAAAATAGTAGATCTCATCTACTATGGTGTATGAGACACCTAAGCAAGTATATGGGTGCTTGATGATATGATCAAGTTCACTAGATTGATCCACTTAGAGATTACTTTTGTGCCAAAAGGTTAATCTCTAAATGACATTTTATGTAAATGATTCTTGGACTTAAGATTTTCATAGTATCTTGAATATGGATGTGTATGTTTCAATTGTTATATGATTGCTCCCGTAAAGGGAATGCTCACATCATTAACGCTTTGGGTATATACATTTGAAGTATGGAAAGGTAGTGAATAATCTATAAGGATTCACCACCTCTTGTGGAAGAGGAGTTATCTCATTGTTGGCCTCTTGTGAAATATGACTCAAGAAATCTTAGTACTAAGTGAATGAGTCTTAAAAGCTGGTTTTAAGTACTTGTTCTTTTAGAGTTATATTTTGGTACAAGAAAGATACATTAATCATGTATGGAATTGGTACATGTTCCATGATTAATGTGAGATAAGTATGGTGAAAGGATATAAATTACATAGTAAATGTTCATTGAAAGGTGAAGTCATCCACTTGACTTTTCTCATTACTTGGGTGGTCATGATGCATTGCTAGATGCCAATCTTGATCTATAAGAATGAGTCAATTGATTGATTGAATCAATGATAAATTAAAAGGGTTTTTTAATTTATCTAACTCTTATTAAGTGAGAATTATGATTTATTCTTATTGCCAAGTAATTGAGAATCTAATGGGTCACACACTTTAAGAATTCCTTTGGTCGAATTAAATGTGATTCAAATAATGATTTAAAATTATTGAATTGGATTATTTATGGTTTAATTTGTGAGACAAATTAAACATTGAGGACTTATGGTGTAATTATGGTTGTTTCTTCCAAGACAATGAGTTGTACTTGGATTAGGAAATTGGATCCTTAAGGAAACTAAGTTATGCTTGGATTAGGAAACTGAATCCTTAAGCAAACTAACTCCGATTTCCATACGGTTTTGGAACAACCTAATGGTCTATAAATACCTCATATTACTCTTGCTTAAAGATACAAGACAAGACACAATTTTGAGGGTTTTTATCTCTGAAAATTCGTTTGAAAAATTTACCCAAAAATTAGAAAGTTGGGCTAGGGTTTTATTTTAGAGTGTTAATAGGAGAAAAATTGTTTCTTCTTCCTACTTGACATTCGAGCAACCCTAGTTGTGAGATAGAGTGATTATCTCATTCACTTGTGTCAATAAAGGTTAGCTAGCACTAACACAAGCAAGGGTTGAATAGTCTTGGAGGTTTTGGCAAAAGGAATTCGTGTGGATCACCGTTAGAGGCCGTACGCTTGAGCGGCTACGTGGATTCGTCACCTACCTCTACGTGCGTTGTTAGTACTCCATTGTTTAAGGTATTCTCAATAAACACCCTTGTACAAATTGCATGTTTTTATCAAGGATTGATCCTCTCTTGGAATTGAAAATTTTAATTTCATCCGCTGCTTTATTTCTTCAATTCCTAACAGCTTTCTGCCCACCACCTTAATCAATTACAAAGTACCAATTAAGATCATATGGAAAATGGATACCAGTCACAAAGTGTACTTAAAGAATAAAGCACACAAACGTTTTTGTGAATACATACTGCTGCATGTCGATCCACTCAAGTTGATGCTGAGCCTGACACTCATTATAATCTTTTTTTGGCAAGCGTCAGATAAACATTGTTGCTAGTTTCAGCCACCCTAGAAAAATCAATTGTTCACAGATTTGCCAAGTGAGATCTTTATGTAACATGAAGATTTGCATTGACCAATTCAAATAATGAGATTTACAGATCTTGATGAAAAAAAAAAAAAACTGACTAATTCCTGATAACTAATCTATAAATTACTTCAAAATCCAGGCTAACTAAGCAGATGTACACTATGTATCACGATGCGTGCACCCCAAAAAAAAAAAACAGTAAAAGAAAAAGAAAAGAAAAGGTGCCTACAGAAGTTAATTTCTGAACAACCATTTGGATACTAATAAAATTATACAAAAAAACAATTCAACTAATTAATTTTGACACGAAGCATATTAAAAAACTTGTTAATGAAACACTTCGATTTTCTCTTTCAATGGATAACTGAATTCTGCTTCATATCACCGTAAGACTATAAATTTGTGCTTTTCAATTTATCTATCTATTTGTTACTTGTGAAGTTCTCTAAACATAACTATTTCCGATCTTTAGTTTGTGTTTTCAAATTTAGACCAAATACTGAAATCACCTGTATAATGTTTTGCCAATCCAAACATCATCAGCACCACTATAATGCTCTACATAGAACCTGGCTTCAACCCTAGGTAAGTTAGCATACCATGGTATTTCAATTCCATAACTTATCTGCACAATAGAGTAGCATTTTAATTAATATCTAAAAATAATTACATTGAATTAAAACTATAACGAATCCAAATTTGTTTTCAAATTGTACCTCGCCTGGAATGTCCTTGGAAATAACCCATTTATCTAAAAATTTGTTACTTGCTAGCCATTCCTTCAGAAAGTTGTACGAGAAGCTTTTGGCTTCTTCAAGCATCTTTTCACCAGGAAATCGAACTTGAGAAGCCTTGTAGAGATTTAGTAATGTTGTCGGGGATTCATTTCGCTCGCTTCCAAGGCAGAGGAACTTGTCATCTTTCTTGAAGTACTTAAAAACATCTATAGAAGCACAGAAAGAGTTTAATATACCATAGACAGTAATATACAGCTCTTTATTGTAATTTGTAGATGATTTCTTCCTTTGCTTTTTAGGGTCAAAAGCTTTTCAAATGAAACATGGAAGATCGAAACTTGCAAATTACAATTTTCACCTAATAAATAATCCAGTCCAGATCCTCTATCCAAGTTTCCTATCCAAGTTCCATGTCCAGTTTAAGATGACGCGATTTTATTAAGTCAGCAGTTTTATTAATTAAAACACGCCACCAGTTTCACTAGATAAAACGATGTCGTTTTAAATAGGGAATTTGGACAAAAGATCCGAAGCGTAAATAACCTACTAGATTTACATTGTAGCCCAATAACCTTAGTAGCCTGAAACCCATGGAAGTGTCGTCCAAATCATAAACTCTTGCATTTCTTCCACTAAATACTCCATTGTCGGTCCAATACCTGAATTTCAAAACCAAAAAGGAAAAAAAAAAAAGGGAGGAATCATTAGGCAAGTCGACAAGTATATATATGTAACTCTGAGTCATGACGTCAAATGCCTATAACACATGCATTAAACTAATGTTTGCTGCAAGGTTAAAAGCACCTAAAGCTACATTGCTTATAGAAGACAGTATGGAGTCCACTACCAAGACAAAGTACTAATACATGTTAAGTTGCTAATTAATTATTTCCATCATATGAAGGAAAAAATTATTTTGCAAGTGCTTCCAAACAAACTGGAATAGAAGTCTTTAGTTAAATAAAAATTCCCAAATTTGTCCCTTCTTTCCTAGTACACTTTTGGACACGGCAAATTTGAATTAACTGCTTCCCTTTCTATGACATTTGCTGGCAAATTTGAATTAACTGCTTCCCTTTCTATGACATTTGCTAGCCAATCTAGAAGATAAATTTTAGCTTAGCTCAACAAATTTGTTCTTCCAGGATATTGAAAATTACCATCTCTAGGTTTAGTTTCTGGATGGCTTGAATTTATATATAATTTAGAAATATCATGAGAGCAATGTCAAAATTAGCACCTAGAAATTTTAAATTCTTGTGCTAATGATATAATAAACCGTTATGTTTTTCTCACCTGTATACATAGTCCAGACAGTCCTTCATCTCCAGGTTGAAGAAACGAGAAATTCCAAGGCGTTGTAAGTGATCAACGGCCCAAAGTCGTGCAAACACGTCAATCGGATAGACGGTAGGTGCTGAAGAGTAAAGATGACTAAATTTAGCAAGAGGAGAAAGTCTAATCTAACCATTCAATTGCAGTCTCATAGTTTGCTTGCTTATTAGTATTAAATGAAGAAAACATTAGAAAAAGGGTGGGCTCCCTGTCAAAATTCTAAAATTGTCTATTTGAGGGAAGGAAGAATGTGGTATTTCAAAGAATACAAATCAAGATATTTGATGCAAGAGTTTGGGATGGAAAAAACAATATTTTCTTCAAAGAGAAAGGCGTTCACGGACTTTTGCACAAGAATTGAATGAGTATAATGCTATTAGTAAATTACCTCCACCATTGAATTTTGTGATAATACTGTTGAGATACTTCAAATAATTGTTATGTTTGGTCTGCATAAATGCAAAGGCAGTTGAAGATGGAGAAGTCAAGAATGATCCTTCTTCTGTTTGTAGCTTCAATAGCTTTTCCCAATTCAGGTCCTCTACTCCTTCCAAATTGTAAAGTATTGGAGTTGGTACTTCATGCATTAGGTCCTCTGGGATCCTATAAACCGATTTACTAAGGGTAAACATACAATATAACTAGTGAAAATTAATGTTCACCATTGTATCACAAAATGTCTACTAATCTAAATTCAAGTGATTTGCTACCCCCTGTCATGAAGATTAGAGTGAAAGGAAATTAACATGGTTATCTCATCACAAATTAAATATTGGTACTTTTTTTTACACGTAAATACATCGTCAAATTATTTATGAAGTATAGGTTTATACCTTGCAAACTTCAAAGATCTCAAACGAATGATCTCTCTTAGAAACGGAGCATCATGGGGAATCTCAATGCCCAAACTACGAGCCCTTTCAACAAGAGGAGGAAATACAACTTCAAATCCACAAGTCATGCCATCTACATCTGCCTTTCCCTGTTTGCATAAGTTCTCTTTGAAAAATCTTGTTCCTGATCAATCAATAAACAACATGTAATTTCCCAGTTTATACATATGCAATTAGTTCTTGATCTTGAATAAAACCTTGATTTTCTAATCATCAGTCATTACCTTTTTCACTCTTGTCTGGATGAATATTCCATGATCTCAATGCAATTACACAAGCTAAAGTATTCAATAGCCGATCACATGCAGAAAATAGTGCATCACCCCAAGATCCATTAGAGAGTTGATTTTGTGCAATCCACTCAAGTGAGGATGGGAATTGAGGAGTACCACTTCCATCAATATTTTCAATAAGAGCAACCCACGCTGTGTCATAAGGTGAGATACTTATTCTTCCATCTTCAAAGGTGCTCAGCATCCGTCTAATGTAAGCAATCGCCTTTTTTGCAAAAGCATAACCAACAAAAATTATGTCCAAATCCACTAATTTTAGGAAATGACTGGTAAAAGAATTGAAAAAAATCAACATAATTTTACCTTCAGAGCTTCATCTGCTACATCATCGGTCTCTCTTAATAGACAATCAAACAGAGACATTACAACTTCCATGCATATATGGGAAACTCCTTTGAAAGATACTCCGTATCAGAATAATTAGGCTCCTCTCAAAATAGTTGGAGAGGAAATTTAGACATGCATAAATATAACATTATCCTTGTCTTAAGATATTTAGGACTCGGTAGAAGTTCAGTTGTCACTAATTATTATCGTGTTCCTACAATTTCTTTTCATGATTTTGGTCCATTTTTCACCATCAGATGTTCTGTGCAAATTAGATGAGAAAATATCCTTAGATGGAGTTCATTTTTAATTCTGTTGATCAAGTTACTAAATCAAAAAATGTTGAAGGAAAAATTTTAGTTACTCAAGTAATATAATTAATGGATAAATAGTTGGGGGGAAAGTAACGAAGAAGAACACAATCCCACCCTTTCCAACAATAATCCCATTATCCAAGTGAACAGAACTTCTGAATGGTGGAGAAAATTACAGCTTACTTTTTCCTTCCAGTTCAAAATTCTCCCTTGGATGAACTTCTTTCATGGACAATGTGCACAAATTGATAATATATTAGTCGTATAATTAAAAGCTTAGATTTTTGACGAAATCAAATGCAATTTACGCGAGTAATTTTTTATTAACCCTACAATAGCAATACTTTAGCATACCTTGGGTTTGAGCTCCACAAATATATTTTATAATATTAATGTCAAATAATTGTAGCCCTTTTGCTTTGGAACTTGAGTACCTGGAAAGAATGTTGTCATTTCAGGTACAGGGTTTAAGTTTAATTCTCCATTCGTAAGCATAGTTGATAATTCTCCATTCGTAAGCATAGTTGATATTTGTAAGATAAGCTGAGTGGCCTTTTCAGCAAATCAGAAAAGAAAAATGAATCAAAAAGAAGATTCCATCTTGAGAGGTAAAACCAAATTACTTAGTGGCCCCCCATTTTGATGGTGGGGAATGAATGCCTATGCTAAATTTTTTCTACTCGCAAAAAAAAATAAAAAAAAGGGTTAGTATATTTTGTATTTGTATACAAAAAATCGCAAGTGTACAAATAACCAAATGTATGGAGATGCACAAAAATTGATGGAGCTGTAATGCACTTTGCCAACATGGGACCCTGAATTGTCCAGCCCCCCAACCCCAAAAAAAAAAAACACTAAAGATGAATGATTTGGAAAAAGGCATATAGTAGGAAATGGAAAAATAATATAAGAATGAAGAATTGTAGTTTTGGTCCTTAATCTATCACTCATGCATAGAACTAATCCTCAATTTATTTCGCAAAGAAAATGTAGTCCCCAATCTATCCAATTTCGCATAAAAATGGTCAATTGACGGTTTTCTTCTAGTTTCTAACGGAATCATGATACATGTAGTTACGTGTAGAACTGCAAATGAGTCGAGTTGAGTCGAGTTTTAGCCTTATCGAACCGAATTTGACTTATTTTTCACCGAACTCGAGTTTGAGTTTGAATTCGAACCTAATCGAACTCGAAAAATAAAACATAATTATTTTATTTTTTAAAAAAATAAATAAAATAATTATTTTTTTTAATAAATAATAAAACTATTAGGGATATATATGTAATTTTACTAAATAAAAAACTAAAAAAGTAATATATATATATATATATTTAAGGTTAATCAAGTCGGCTCGCGAGTTATCGAATTTGAGAAGGTTGCTTGAATTCGACTCGAATATAAAAACGAGCTACTTGAATTCGAATCGAACTCGATCACTGTCGAGTTCAAACTCGAACCGCCCAAATCGTTTGCAACCCTCACGTGCCAACACTTAAAAGCATTTTTTCTTTTTTAACTCAGAAAACTCTTTGAAAGTCAATTATCGCAAACTAAGAAAAAATTAGGGGACTTATATTGCAATTTCCGAGATTTAGTCTTCTTCTTCAAACGAATAAATGCTACTGCCACGCTGCTTCCATTCACCGGCAACCCACCAAAAACCATGAGCCGGACCGTCGATTCCAGCCGGCATTGGACTCCAAGAGTGGCTTCTCTGCCTCTCACGCCAAAACACACAATAGAAACGCTCAGATCTTCAACAAAACATAGAAAAAGATAGCAAAAATGAAAAAGAGAAATAAAATCAAAGAAAAGTCGCTTAAGTTCCAACTATCCCAACTCTTTTCGCCCACCAACGTCGATCACACACTCCGGACAGCCGTGGACTGCCAGGAATTCTCCTCATCCACATACAAGTTCATCAATTGCAAGCCCTGTTCATTTCCTCTCTGAACAATTGAAATTCCTCCATGGCACTCTCCATGACAGAGTCAAGATAGTCCTCAATTTCCTCCATGTAACTCTCAGCTTCCTGTACTTCTTTTTCCTGTTCAAGCTCCATGACTGCCCATGCCTCGTAGGACTCCAGTTCAAAGAGCTTCATGAGATCTTAGTGTGTGTAGTGTGTGTTTTGTGTGTGAGAGTCAGAGAGATGACTCTTGCCAGTCCAATGCCATCTAGAGTCGACGGTTCCTGGTTTCCGATGGGTCGCCAGTGAATGGAAGCAGGGCATCAGCAGCACTTCTCTGGTTCATTTGGAGAAGAAGACTAAAATTCCGAAATTGCAGCGTAAGTCCCTTAGTTTTCCCCCAGTTTTCAATAATTGACTTTGTAAAGAGGTTTCTGAGTTTTTTTTTTTTTTTTTGAGTATTGGCTTTTCTTTTTTGCTTTTTTTGAGTGTTGGCACGTGACTGCATGTGCCATAATTATGTTAAATTTCAAAAAAATCTATCATGGCCTACTTTTGGACAAAATTGCTGTGTTTTTAAACTCGGACCGGACCGGCCGGTTTGACCGGTCCAACCGGGAACCGATCAGGCATCCGATCCGAGTCAACCTTCAAAATCGGGTCTGATCGGGTGAACCGGTTGACCGGCTTTAACTATTTGGCCAGTTTTTTTTTTTTTTATTATATCCTTTCAAACTCACTTTTTAAGTTTTAGTAAATATGCTTTAATCTCTCATTATTTTAATAAAGTGTAAAATTAACCCAATACATTTTTTAAATTACATTTCTACCTCTATATATATATATATATATATATATATATATCTTTAAGTCAATTTATTTATTAAATATAAAATTCTCTAATATATATATAAAGTCATAAATCACCAATTTAAGAAAATTTTTTATATATATAAAGTTGAAAACTACCAATTTGAGAGAATTTTTATATATTATTTTTTAAGAAAATTTTTTTATATACTATTTTGATTATATATTATTAATATACATATTTATGACGTCATCCTATTCGACCATCGGTCGAACTCGGTCGGACCTATCGACCCCTGACCCCTGAGATCGGCCGATTCGATGCCCGGTCTAAGTCTGAAACATAGCAAAATTGGATAGATTGGGGACTACATTTGCTTTGCCAAATAGATTGGAGACTAGTTCCGCACATGGGTGATAAATTGAAGACCAAAACTACAATTTTCCCTATAAATAACTTGCAATCAATTGGACAATCGATAAATGCATAGTATCTGAAGATGCATGCACCCATAACATTTTTTTGAGAAACTCTCTTAATGATGTTTTTTCTATTTCTATGGGTTTCGAACCTAAAATATTATAGTTAAAAAATGCAAGTCTCTTCCACTTGCACCAACCGTTGGTGCACCAATAACATTTTTAAAAGCAGTATTTTCACCGCCAGACAATATCATGACTAGTTTTTGTGCCACAAACGGAAAAAGCTCACAATACTTTGCTTGCCAGTTATGGTGTTTTAATTATCATTGCACTAACCAACCATACCCACCAGTATGACTATTTTAAGAGCCAAATAAGGACAGCAACAACTGAAAATACGTACTTTGATTGCCAATTATGCTAAGTTGTCATTGTACTAATCAACACTTCCCGTCATCTGTGTTTAGTTCAACGAAACTGGATAGCCCATCAACTGATAGAGGAAACTTTAGTCCTCGCTGCGATCTACATTACTCAAAAGCTCCCTATACAGGTATACTTCCCTCTTTTTTCTCTATACACACATTCACTCCAAACCATGCTTGATATTGAAATTTCCCAGTTGCCAACCATGCTTGAGGGATGCTTTGCATCTAGATGTCGGACATCGGTGGAAAAGTGAAGATTGCGTTATGCATTTGTGTGGATATTTTAGACGAAAAGAGTGGATATTTATGTCTGAACAGACGACGAAATTCTAGAGCTGGATTTTTGAAGCATGCCACTTAGAAGTGGCTTTATATATAGAAACATTGAGTATCTTTTCCCATATGATATGACTATAATTATACATAATTGGAATACCAAAGCTAGTGTCGTAAAGTCCGATCGACCTATTACAATCGGGCACTTTGTTTCTTATTTGTTTTGTTGTTTGATTCCCGGTGAAGTTTTGAGTTAATAAGTTTTGTCGATCACATATATTTTAAAAAGTAACTCCTCACTTTAGTCTCAATACAACTAGTTATTTACATGTACATTAGCGTGGATATCTTTGTCTTAGAAAATTTTTTGGACAAATATTGATGCAACAGCCAAAATTATTAAGACTAATAAATTATTAAAGATACTTCATATAAGGCAGACTTTAAAATCAAGCCGACAAAAGTAGTTGACTTATGCACAAACTAATAATTAGTTCCCGATAAATCTTAACATATTAGTTCAATTTTGATTACTCTAATTGATGGTAGTGAAGTGTTGTATGAGAGAACTATACATGTAAACTGTAGGTCCCGAAATGCAACCAAAGAGGGGTGAATTAGATTGTTTAACAAGACAATCAAGCAAATATTGTAAGAATTTAACCAATAAAATAAGTACAAACTATTGCTCAAGTATTCACAAAGATATGTTAAATTAAGTACAATGAAGATGTCACAATTGAGTAATAAAGAAAAGAGATAGAAAAAAAGGATTGCAAACCAAATTTTCAAGTTGTACCGAATTTGGATAAAATCCACTAGTAGCTTCTTCAATTGAAGGTGAAACTAATCAACTTGTATAAGTGAAGGCTCACTCCTTCCTTACCCTAAAAGCCTTTAGTTGAGCCAAGGAGTTTTACAATTATCCTAATTAACCCTCAACAAGTTACAATTGAAAGCTCACTCAACCAATTAAGAACTACTATTACAAGTGAGGCAACCTTCACTAAGGTTTTACTCCTCCAAATGAGTAACCTCACAATCCCCACTTTTTCCACACCTATACAACAAACAAAGAAGATTTCTACCCAAATATTCACTTGTAAGCTTGTATTTCATGTAAGTAAAAGTCTACTATCTTCTTGAACTTGTGAGTATTTATAGAGTGTGAGAAATGGCATAAAGAAGCTCTTCAACGGTCAAAAAAATAGCTGTTAGAAAAATAGCCGTTGGAGCTGTCGGACGTCCGAACCTTTGCCTGTCGGATGTCCGAACCCACCGTCCGACAGAGCCAGTCAATCTGTCGGACTTCTGAACCCCTGTCTTGCGTCCGACAGTATCGTCCGAAGGTTTGTCGTGAATTGTCGGACGTCCGAAACGATTGTCCAACAGAACCAGTAGCCATCTCAATTTCCTTCTCAATCTGTCGAACGTCCGAATCTCTGTTCACCATCCGATCCTTGCGTCCGATAAGTTAAAATCTTCTTAATTCTTCTTGAATTGATTTCTTTTCTACTCCAATGAATCAAGAACCTGTCTTAACATAATTCTCACATAAAAACATTAGTCCAAGTCATCATTTTATTTTGTTATCATCAAAACCTAGGATCAATTCTAACAATCTCCCCCTTTTTGATGATGACAAACCAAATGATGATTTTGCAAGGGAAAAGAGAGAAACTCCCCCTCAATAAGAGCTAAAATGATTTAGAAAATCATCCAACATTTCTCCCCCTTTTGTCATCAATCAAAAAATATGTAGAGATAACACAAGAGGACTGTCAACATGAAATAAATTCAATAAGTATAACATAGGCCTAGTCAACAAAGTTAACAAGGCCAATACACATAAATATTTAGAAAAATGCTGTCGGACGTCCGAAAACCTATAGGACGTCCGATCCCCTGTTTTTCTTAAAAAGTATTTTTTTTTTCTTTGAAAAAAATGTTAAAACTAATATCAAGAACCAAACTCTCATGCTTTTTAAATAATACATAAAGATTTCTATCGCATAATTGACTAACACTTAATAATCCACAAGGATTTCATGCATTTTCTTATATTTTTCTTCACATAACAATCATTTTGCATATGTCCAAATTGGCAACAAAAATGACACATAATACTAGAATCCTTAACACTAATGGGTTTTAAATATCTAATTCCCATTTTCCTAAGAATAGCAAATTTATTTTTACCATAAGTAACTTTTCTAACACTCATTTGAAGATTCTTTTGTTTTTCACTTTGGAGGAACTCATGTAGATCATCCATTCTTTTCTTCAAGCCACTTTGTTCCTTTCGAAGTTTTTTACAAAATTTTTCTTTCTCATCAAGTTTCTTTTGCAAATCTAAATCAATCTTAAACTTTTTCAAGTCATCATTTTCTTTTTTCAACATAGTATTTTCTTGATAGAGTTTGGTGTTTTCACGAAGCAAAAAATTGATTTTGACTTTTAACTCTTTGTTCTTAGCATAAGAATCTTTCAAACTTTCATGCAATTTTTCAACAAAAGATTCAATGTCATCATCATTCTCATCATCACAATCAAAGATAGAGTTACTAGTAGATACCTCATTTTCTCCTATGGTCATGAATGCCATTTGAGCGGATTCTTCTTCTTCCTCTATTTCTCCATCGGAATTACACTCATTCCAAGTTATTTGGAAGTTATTGTATTTTTGCCTTCTTTCTCCTCTTCCTTCCTTTTTCTTCTTCATTGGACATTCATTAATATAGTGTCCAAGTTGGCCACATTCATACCGCTTCTCTCCTTACTTTTTATTGGCCTCTTGCTTTCCTTTGCTTTTTTGATAATTGAATGGATTAGAATTGGAGTTGCTAGGTCCTCCTCTTCTAAATCTTCTCTTGTTGAATATCCTTTTGAAACTCTTGGTGAGGAGTGTGAGGGCCTCAAAAATTTATTTTAATATTGTTAAAATGTATTATTTTAAATAATATTATTATTGATAGTAATTCATTCAATTATTTTAAAATCGTATCTAAACGAATTTTTCAAAAAATTTAAATGAAAATTCAATTTATTTATTTGATTATTTATTTAATTTATTTCATCTTGAGGTGACTCGATTTTATTTCACCCTTAATTTCTTGTAGTTTATCAATAATTGGTTTAGCTTTTAAAATTTGCCCTTTTTACATTAATTAGACAGAAAATGAGAAAAACACATTTTACGAGGTAAAAATTACATTTTACGAGGTAAAAATTCGGGCAGTGAGTGATGTGGCGTTGGAGTGTAAGGATGATCACCTGAAGGTTAGAAATGTAATCCAATGATTAGAGGTGAATTAAAAGAGTAATTATAATTAGGGATTCGAAATCATAGTTTAAGTTGTATTAATCTCCTTGGACTAGAATCTTAATTAACCATTGTTTCTTCCACTTAATTCACCCCAAATCACTTCAATTTTATTCCTTTCCATCTCTCCCTCCTAACCGAGATTAACTCTTTAATCCCTAGCTAAGTGAGATAATTAATTTCCCTCCAAAATTGCTAACTAAGCTTACTATTCTTGTGTTGACTTTTGGGGTTATAAGACAAGCTTTATGTCTTGTCTTTCTCTTCTCATTTAATTCATTCAAAATTGCACAAAAATCCCTCTCTTCCTCTTAGCCGAACTCCCCTTCCCTTCTTCTATGAGGGCCTCAAAATTCAAATTTTATTTTTAAAATACATAATAATATTTTTTTTATATTTTTTTATTGAAATATGAGTAAATATATGTCTAAAGTGAATAATTTCTAATTTATAGAATTTTATATGAATTATTTGCCGGTGTGCGGTTTTGACCGAATTAAGTGTTTAATTTTCTACCGGAGCGTGATTAGTGACTTTAAGTTGAAATCGCGCATGTGTAGTGATATTTTGGAAATATTAATAAGATTGGACAGTATCGGAAAGGAGTAAAACAGTGTAAGTTAGGCTGCCGCGCGCGACGCGACATAAAGTGCCCAAAAAGGCAATTTTCCTTAAAATAAGGAAAGATCACCTTTTTGTCTTGACTTTTTGGCCTCCTTGAGCTTCATTTCTGCAGCTGCAAATTGAGGGAGTATAGAGGGAGAGGGAGGCCGAAAATAAGAGAGAGAGAAAAAGAGAAGCTTGAGTTTCCATATTCCATTTCTTCTTCCTTCAATCCTTGGAGCTTCAAGTCACCATTGAAGACACTCATCTTCATCCTTGGAGCAGCTGTGAAAGTAAGGGAGAGAGAGTGATCCGAGAGCTCCAAGAGCGAGAGAGAGAGAGAGAGAAAAGCTTGCATCTTCCTCCATTGTTTCTTTCTTAAACTTCTTGAAGTTTCAAGACCCCATTGAAGGTCTCAATCTTGGCTTGTTTCTCCTCCATCCTTGGCTGCCGTGCGAGAGTGAGAGAGAGAAGGAGAGGTCCGAATTTTGGAGGAAAAGAAAGAGAAAGAAAGCTTGGGTGGTTTGTCTTGAGCTTAATCTTGAGTTTGGTGTTGGAAATCATAGTCAAAGCTCGAAGATCTTGGGTTAAGATCGAAACTTTTGGGTATTTCTAAGCTTGAAAGCAACTTGCTTGAAGAGGAGCTCGCAAGATCGTGTTGGATCTTGCTATATCTTTATAGATCTGAAGGTATAAGGTCCAAAACCCTTGGCTATAGCTTGATTAGAGTTAATTATGAAAGATTTACGGTTTATTTTGCTAGTATTGAGTATGTTTGAAATGATGAAGTTGGACTCTTGAAATCCTAACCTAAGTAGCGGACTTGAGGTGGCCTTTAGGTAGCGGACTTCAGGACCTGATTGGGATTTGATTGATATCTGTGAAATTTGTCGTGATATGGTTAGAAAGTAGGGTTGTGTTGTTGGAAATTTTGATGGAAAAATGTATGAGATAGCCAAACCCATGCTTGGTAATTTCTATATTTGATTTCAAGATTTTGTGGTTATTGGTGATGAATTTCTATCTAAGAAAATACCTTTTATGTTCATTTATGAGTGTATAAATTTTAAAAGATGAAAGGTGAAGTTTCTCATGAACTTTTGAATGAAAAATGTCGTTTAAATGAATTTGAAGGTTTTACAGTATTGTGACCAAATCTTATGAATTTTGAAAATAAAGATATGGTTTGGAGTGTTCTAAAGTTATGTTAAAGTATTGACAAAGAGTAATGTTGAGTTTGTGTTAAAAGTGATTTTGAGGTGATAAACCTCATCTAAGTGTTTTATTAAAGAAAATGTGAAAATAGTGCTTAGTGAGTACATCGGTGACGTGGCATATTTGAAGTGATATAGTGATTTTCAAAAGACTCATTTGAAGGTTGATATATGTAAAATGAATGTTTTTCCTTGAGGGAAATTTTGGGAAAAATATTGATTGAATTTGCGATGTGAAAGTGAAATGTTTTAGTTGACGAGTGAATCTCAACTACTATTTTAAATTGTTTAGGGAGCGTGCAAGGAACTGAGTTTGATCCATACGTGGAAGCTGACCCCTACTATTTCGGTGAGTTTCCATGCGTGATACTTGACTATGTGTATTTAACTTGAAATGTGAAATAATGTGAAAAATAGATTTTGATCCATCAAATGGAATAGTGTGTACTTTATCGCACTTACTCCCATTTGAATGGTACTACTTGCAAAAGTGTTTTCATGATATTTTGAGTATACTTTGAATCTCTTGTCTTGTGCTATAAATCCTGTTTTGAATTATATGACGTGAAGTGACGTGTCTTGTATTTCCTGTTCTCGAGAATACTTAATCCCCTTGGTAAGTTATCGACTCGAGCCGTTGGGAAGACCCAGGTCGAGGAGATTAACTACCTTGGGCTACGTGACGTGTTGTGTGCTATGGACTTGGCAAATGGCCTTGTCCCTGTTGAAGAGCAATACACAAATATAAATTTCCTGTTAGGCTGGCGGGCCCGGTTGGGGGTTTTGGTGGAGAAAGGAGTAAGTGGTGTTCTACTTGGTTTTAAGTATGAAAGTTGACGGAGGGTCAACTACGAGAATTGCTCACCGGTCCAGGAATGTGCTCCAGCTTCGAGGACCTTAGCCCCTGAGGGCTACCCGTATCCTACTCTTGTGTGATTATTGGCTTTCCTTACTTGTTTATTTCCAAGTGTGAATCTTGAAGTGAAAAATCATATGTGTTATGTGCTTTGCATGTTTTTGGGAACTCACGGACTTTTTAGCTCAACCTTTCAAATTTATTTTCCTTAGCAAGGATCGAGAACCCTAGTGAAGGTGCTCACCGTTAGTCTCGAGGTTTACTTTTGTATTTGTCTTGAGAGATTTGAATTGTAAATTTGGAATGTGGTTAAGGAAATGAGTACCCAAGTGGAGAAGCCAACCTTTAGAATTAGGGTTTACTTATGTTGAATATTTTTGAGAACTTTGGATTATGGTTATTGAAAGCTTTTGTAATATGAAACCTGATTATATGGATGGAGGATTTATGTACTCTGAGTTTGTAATTTGAAGTTATGGAATTGTAAGGTATTATTCCTATTATATTGTGTTCGGAGTTATAGTTGATAAGTTGTATGCTGGTTGAGTGAATGAGTCCTGGCAAGAGCTAGGCAGGCGGCCACTGATACTCTAGGGTACACCCGAGGGAGAGGTGGGTCGTCACATCTTCCCTTGAAATTTCATCAAATTTCTTCCACCAAATTCCCTTCTAAAACCACCTACAACCTCCATCAATCTTGGCTTGAGCTTGAACTTGGGTGAGGAGCTTCGAGGAGAAGCATTGGGAAGCTTTAGTCTAACATTTCTTGGGAGAATTTTTGCCTACTTCTTGGAAGAGGTAAGGAACTAAAGCTTGCATCTTTGTCTAGTAATTCTATTTTTAAGCATGATGATAGGATTGGGAGCTTGAGAGGTTGCTAGAACCTTGACATTTGTTGATGAAGTTGATTCTTGTGTTGGTTTGCAATTTTAGATGATAAATTTCATTAAATTGTTTTTCATGATTTTGGTTTGAATGAGTGGGCTCTTGGACTCCCACACTTGTGATAATATGATTTCTAGTATGATTAATGATGCAATGTAAGTATATATGATGTAAATGGTGGCTGAAAATTTGAGGAAAAATCTCAAGGAAAAACCGGTTGGGAAAGGAAGAAAATGAGAAAGAAAAATTGCTGTTTTCCTTTTTATATTTTGGCTGTGATTTTGGCAAGCTTAAAGGTTAATGGTGAGGCTTAAATGTGAGGGTTAAGTTGTTAATTTACCCTACACAAAATCCTTTCAAGGGTTAAGCAAAATTGGTGTTTTAGTGGAACAAGGAAAACTGGAAATTGGGCAGGCATGCTGTCCGATTTTTGAGGCTATTTTAGTGCTAAGTTTTGAGCTAAACTTGTATCAATTTTGATCATTATTGGGTTAAGGAAGGTTAATATTAGTTTAGGTTCGAAAATGGGGTCAATCGGTAGTGATTTGGATATGTTAAAGGTAATGATAAGAAAGGGAGTGAAATTTGCAAGAATGATCAAGTGTTGTCCAGATCACTTTGGGCAAGTAGAAAACTATCTTTCCATTCAAATTTTTTGTTGAATTTTGGTATGAATATATCTTATATATGGAAGTATTATTTTGCCAAATTTGGTAATTTTTGAGTAAGAATTCGTCACTCAAAAGAAGCTCCAAATGTTACCCTGTAAAACTGGATTTCAGAAAACGCAGGTTTTTGAACTAGCCATATTTGAACTGCTATAATTTCTTGCTCGAGAGTCGGATTTGAGTGGCGTCAGTGGAGTTTGAAACTTCTTACTTATTACTTTAAAATGTGAAAATTTTAGTGGCCAATTCGTTTTCTATAATTTTTGGTGAATTTTCAAAGTTGTCTGGTCGGCCAACCTGTTGTATTCTATTTCAGTACTGTAGCAGTTTGTTAATCGAAAATCTGGATAGTTTTTGTCCATAATTTTAACTGGGTACCTTCTACAAAGTTTTAGAACTTTAAAAGGTTTCCAACGGTACCAACCTTGCACAATTTGGACTTGTATAACTCAAGTTACGATTTTCCAAATATTTCAACTCAAAATTAAAGTTCATTGAACTTACCTGTTCTTAGATTAAGTTTGGTCGATTAACTAGAAAACTCATCTTTGTTCTCTAATTATTTTAGGGCGAAGTGCTGATTTGCCATTTGACCAAAATTTGGATTCCGACCCCTACTTTGTCGGTGAGTTTCCAATGCATGTTAAATACTTTCATTTAAATGCTTTGTGCGTGAACGTGCTTCGTGACATTTTACGTGTTTAAAATGTGGAATTTGAAATTGTTGAACTGCTCGCTTAAAGGAGAGTATACTTTATTGCTCCCTTCTAAGTAGAGTTGGTGGCTTAAATGTTTTTGCCTGTATTACAATTTGGAGAAGAAAAGTGTTATATAACCACTCTTGGCCGCGTCCCTTGAGTGGTTAAGTGCTTAAGTGTTTAAGTGTTTGGCGTGCGGGTCCGGTAGGGGGAGTTCGGTGGAAGGAGTTTTGAGTGAAGAGTCATTTACTTGGATTGAAAGTCAACGGAGTGTCGACTACTCTAAATGTTCGTGAACTGTGGATTTGAGCTCCTGAGAGCCAATGTATCCTACTTGCGTGTTTAATTTATTTGCTTCATGTGTTTATGTTAACGCCTATTAATTTACTGTTTATATCCATGTGCATGACATTTGAAAAATCACGAGTTTTTAGCTCACCCCCATTCCCCTTTGTTTTTCCTTAATAGGTGATGAGAATCCAGAGACCTAGTTAGGTCTAGCACTGTATTTTGGCTTCTGTCTCAAGTATGAAGAAATTGTATATTCTTTTGGTTTTGAATATTTCGAATTCATGGGAATGTATTAAACTATGGCTCGAGGTTTTAAGTGTTTTGAGTTGATTATTGTACTTTAAGTTTAATCGTTATTTTATAGTTTCCAATATCATTAAAGATGTGAATTTTAGTTTATTTCATTAGAGTTAGTTTATTTGCATGCTCGAGTCCTGGCGAGAGACAGGCAGGCAACCCGTCAACCCCTTTGGTTAGCCTTAGGGGGAGGTGGGGCTGTTACAGGTGGTATCAGAGTCTAGATTAGAGGTCTATAAAGGAAAATTTGAAAAGTTCTTTTTAGAATGGTTTCTTGTACTCTAAGTTTGATATTTTAGTAAAGTTGAAATTTTGAAATTTCTAACTTAAGTTTTGGATTGTTTGTAGGTATGGCGAGCGGTAGTGGTGCTCCGGGAGCTAACGGACAGGATACTAATGGTCACGAGTCATCAGCTAGGCCCATTCGGTATAGGGTGACGGGGGATGATAGGACCCAACTTCTGTTTACCACACGTCGGGGAAGAGGAGGTTGTACGTGTAGGAGGAGATACTCCTATCCTAATACTGTGGTGTTATCCATTGGTGATGAGCGTGAGGAGTTGCTTGATACTAATAGGGATCTTCAGAAAGAGATAGCGGCTGCGATGGATGTCATGAACTATCATCAGAGCCGGATTCGAGATTTAGAGGCTCGGGTCGAGCTACTAGAGGCCCGGATCGATGAGAAGCGTGATAGGACTAGGGCTGCTCGTGATCAGGTCCAGAGGTTCCGAACCCGACTTGCTAGGATGACTGATGAGGTCCATGATCGGACCGCAAGGATTAGGGTTGACGCCACTGCTCTGGAGGATACTGTGGCCGAAGTGAATGCGGATGCTTTTCTTGAGAGAGCTATAGGGGAGGACTCTTCGGAGGAGGAGGCCTATAAGGACATATTGATGGAGGACGACCCCTCTGAGGAGGAGGACCCGTCTGAGGAGACCTCTCCTGGTGGTCCTGCTAAGAATTAGGGTAGTAGTACGTAAGTGTTAGGATTTTATTAACCCTTTTGTAAGGAGAAACTAGAAAGATTCTCGTCTTTATGGGTGCATGTTTATTTATTGCTTTCACTATTGTATTTTGTGTGATGAATTGGCCGTGAAAGCAACTTTTGTGTACTCTTTTGTAGTAAGCATGCCACCGTACTGTACTTGACTTCCTCGGATTATATATGTATGAAAATTTGGGTTAATTTTAGAAAATCCTCTCGTTTGTTCCACAATTTAATTTTAAAATCGCTTATTTTAATTGGTGTTATTCCATTATATTTTTCTTTATTTTATTTCACCCTGTTCTGTAGTATTTTATTTTGTTTTAATTCACTTCCGTACTTATTTATGTCTACCTACTACAGAAATCATGGATGGTAGACGAGGCCGAGGCCGAGGCCGAGGTAGAGGTCGAGGACGAGGGCATGGGGCAAGACAGCCCCAAAATGAGGGTGACGACCGAGGGTCGCCAGTTGACCAAGGTCGAGGACGAGGATTAGGTCAGGGACAGGGAGAAGGTCAGGGACAATGAGTGGATTTTGGGGAGCAAGTGGAACAGCCATAAATCAGATGACGGGCATCTTGGCTCATCTAGTGGACCAACAAGGTTAGGGGCCAGTGAATCAACCTAAGGGCTACGAGGGTGGTGAAGACAATGCTTTAGATCGCTTTCAAAAATTTGCCCCGCCCAAGTTCTTTGGGGGACCCGATCCGGAGGCCGCTGGGGGGTGGCTGGACCGTATTATGGATATTTATGGTACTTTGAATTATACAGAGGAAATGCGGGTATCTTTTGCCGCTTTTCAGTTTGAGAGAGCGGCCAGGTCTTGGTGGACCATGGTTAGGACCAAGTGGGATAGGGACCAGACTCCTAGGACTTGGCAGAATTTTACTAGGGAGTTCTATGCTAAGTTTCTCCCTCCTATGGTACAAGAAAAGAGGGAAGATGATTTCATTAAGTGTCGTCAGGGTCTCTTAAGCGTCGCGGACTATGAGGCACAGTTCACTAAGCTGTCTAAGTTTGCCTCAGAATTGGTAGCCACGGAGCAAAGAAGAATTAGATGCTTTGTCCAGGGTTTGAACTTGGAGATCCAAGAGGGGTTGGCAGCAGCTCAGATTAACAGCTTTAGTGAGGCCATAGAAAAGGCCCAGAGGATCGAGACTGCCAAGGCTCAGTTGAAGACTTTTCATGCTAGGAAGAGAAGTGCCCCTTCTAGTAGTCGGGGCCCTATGTATTTAAGTGCTCCCCTTCCAAGTTTGGGAGAGGCTCGAGTGGGGCTAGCGTCTCAGGAATTTCAAGGGTAACCTTTTCCTGAGGAGGGACATCCCGAGGGTTCGTTAGTGGTAGAGGGCCAACAAGAAGTGCTCCACAAGGGAGTCAGGCCTCCAACTCCGGTCTTACCTGTGGATATTATGAGAGGCCAAACCACACCGCCAATGAATGTTGGAAGAAACAAGGAAAGTGTTTGAGGTGTGGTAGCTCCGAGCACCAGAGGTCGAACCAGAGTCAAGCTAGTGCGATGGGGAATAGAACGAGAGTGCCAGCTCGAGTATATGCCCTGGATCATCAAGAAGTACCTGACTTGACTGAAGTGGTCGAAGGTACTATTCCCATCTTTCACCGCTTAGCTAGAGTTTTAATTGATCCTAGTGCATCGCATTCATTTGTTAATCCCGCATTTATCTGTGGTATAGATATAAAACCTGTTAGGTTACCCTTTGACCTAGAGGTTAGAACACCAACGGGGGATAAAAGTCTAATTACTAGTCTAGTGTATAAAGACTGTGAAGTATGGATCGGAGAGAGAAAGTTAAAGGTTGATTTGGTGAGTTTGGACATTAAGGGGTATGATGTGATCATTGGGATGGATTGTTTAGCCAAACACCATGCCAAAGTGGACTGTAGGTTGAAAGTAGTGGAATTTTGTATTCCGGGGAAAGCAACTTTGAGGTTGGATGTTAAGGGAAGATTAGCTTCATCAGCTCTTATTTCTAGGATTAGGGCTAGAAAACTTCTGAGTAAGGGGGCTCAAGGGTATTTGGCTTTTCTTATAAACCCTCCGAACAATAAGGTGAATTTGGAAGACGTGCTGATTGTTAAGGATTTTTCTGATGTATTTCCCGAGGAATTGGAGTCTTTGCCTCCTGAGCGGGCAGTAGAGTTTAAGAATGATCTAGTGCCTAGAACGGTGCCAATTTCTAAAACTCCCTATAGAATGGCTCCAGCTGAACTTAAAGAGTTGAAGATACAGTTACAAGATCTTTTGGAACGAGGGTTCATTAGAGAAAGTGATTCTCCTTGGGGGGCACCGGTTCTATTTGTTAAAAAGAAAGATGGTAGTTTAAGGTTGTGTAAAGACTATCGGGGGTTGAATGATATGACAATCAAGAACAAGTATCCCTTACCACTCATTGATGAATTGTTTGATCAGTTACAAGGGTCAGTGGTATTCTCCAAGTTAGATCTTAGACAATGGTACTACCAATTGAGAATTAGAAAAGAGGATGTACGGAAAACGGCTTTTAATTCGAGGTACGGCCATTTCGAGTTTGTAGTGATGCCCTTTGAATTGACTAATGTTCCAGCCGCATTCATGGATTTGATGCAACGGGTATTTAAGCCCTACTTGGATTGATTTGTTGTGATTTTTATTGATGATATACTTGTGTATTCCAAATCCCAAGAGGATCATGCCAAACATCTGAGGATTGTATTACAAACCCTCCGAGAACACAAGTTGTTTGCCAAGTTCAGTAAGTGTGAATTTTGGTTGGAGGATGTATCTTTTCTAGGGCATAAAATTTCTAAGGAAGGAATTGCAGTTGACCCAGCTAAAGTGGAAGCAATTATTAATTGGAAATGGCCTGAGAATCCGACTGATATTAGAAGTTTCTTAGGGTTGGCTGGTTACTATCGTCGATCCATTTAGGATTTCTCAAGAATCACTGGGCCTTTGACCGACTTGACTAGGAAACATGGAAAATTCATTTGGAGCCCTAAGTGTGAAGAGAGGTTTTAAGAGTTGAAGAAGCAGTTGACTAAGGCGCCAATTTTGACTTTACCTGATGGCAAAGAAGGATTTGTAGTGTATTCAAATGCCTCTAAGGATGGATTAGGTTGTGTTTTGATGCAAAATGAAAAAGTCATAGCATATGCCTCTAGGAAGTTGAAACCTCATGAACAGAACTACCCGACACATGATCTAGAGTTGGCGGCGGTAATCTTTGCTTTGAAAAAGTGGACACATTATTTATATGGAGTAAGATGTTCACGGACCACAAGAGTTTAAAGTATTTGTTCTCTCAAAAGGAATTGAATTTGAGGCAAAAGAGGTGGGTAGAGTTCCCAGAAGACTATGATTGCTCAATAAAATATCACCCTGGAAGGGCAAATGTCGTGGCTAATGTGTTAAGTCGCAAGACTAAAGCAGCGGGGTTAATAGTGAAAGAATGGGAAATGTTGGAGCAAGTGAGCAAGTGGAAACCTTGTTTAGGGACACAAAAGGTCATTTTTGGGAACGTGAAACTAAGGTCTCCATTATTGGGATGGATTAAGGAAGCACAGTCAAAAGATCCCGTAGTGCAGAAATTTCTGGAGAAAGTTCAGAAAGGGGAGACCCAGGACTTTAAGACAGGGCCAGAAGGTGTATTGAGGTTCCGAGAAAGGATAGTAGTGCCGAACGATGAGGTATTAAAGAAAGGGATTTTGGAAGAAGCACATCAGTCCAAGTATACCATCCATCCTGGGAGTAATAAGATGTACAAAGATTTGAGAGGATTGTACTGGTGGGATGGATTGAAGAAAAATGTAGCCAAATATGTGCAGACCTGTCTTACTTGTCAACAAGTTAAAGCTGAACACCAAAAGCCCTTAGGACTTTACAACCTTTAGAAATTCCCGAATGGAAATGGGAGCATATTACCATGGATTTCGTCATTGGTCTGCCAAGGAGTCAAAAGGGACATGATGCCGTATGGGTAGTGGTAGACCGACTCACTAAATCTGCACATTTTCTACCAGTGAATATGAAGTATCCTTTGGAGAAATTGGCCAAACTCTATTTGGATGAGATAGTCAGGTTGCATGGGATTCCAATAAGTATTGTTTCCGACCGAGACCCTAGGTTTGTTTCGAGGTTTTGGCAGAAGTTGCAAGAGACTTTGGGAACTAAAATTAAGTTGAGTACAGCCTATCACCCTCAGACAGATGGCCAGTCTGAGCGAATCATCCAAACCCTAGAAGACATGTTAAGATCTTGTATAATGGATTTTGGAGAGAGTTGGAGCTAGTACATGACACTGGTTGGGTTTGCATACAATAACAGTTACCATGCCTCGATTCAAATGGCACCGTATGAGGCACTCTATGGAAGGAGGTGTAGGTCACCGATTCATTGGGATGAAGTGGGTGAAAAGAAGGTTCTTAACCCAACTGCTATACCTTGGATTGAGGAAGCTTATGAGAAAGTGAAGTTGGTTAGGGAAAGGATTCTAACAGCTCAAAGTTGCCAAAAGAGCTACGCAGATAATAGGAGAAAAGATTTGGAATTTGAGGTGGGTGATAAAGTTTTCTTGCGGGTTAAACCAGTGAAAAGTGGAGTAGTGTCAAAGAAAGGAAAGAAATTGAAGCCAAGGTACATTGGACTATTCGAGATTCTCAAACGAATCGAGAAAGTGGCCTATCAATTGGATTTACCCACCAGCATGTCGAAGATTCACAATGTCTCTCATGTCTCGATACTCAAGAAGTATTACCCAGACCCGAGTCATGTGTTGCAAATAGACGAGCTTGAGGTGGATGAGACGCTCTCGTATGAGGAAAAGCCTGTGAAAATTCTCGACCGGGAAGTAAGAGACTTGAGGACAAAGAAAATTCCGTTGGTTAAGGTCTTACGGAAAAATCATGACATCAAGGAGGCGACTTGGGAGGTAGAAGAGGAAATGCAGAAAAAGTATCCAGAATTATTTGTTTAACAAGGTGAGCATTTTGAGGACAAAATTCTTTTAAGGGGGGAAGGATGTGAGGACCTCAAAAATTTATTTTAATATTGTTAAAATGTATTATTTTAAATAATGTTATTATTGCTAGTAATTCGTTCAATTATTTTAAAATCGATCTAAACGAATTTTTAAAAATTTAAATGAAAATTCAATTTATTTATTTAATTATTTATTTAATTTATTTCATCTTGAGGTGACTCGATTTTATTTCACCCTTAATTTCTTGCGTTTATCAATAATTCGCTTAGCTTTTAAAATTTGCCTTTTACATTAATTAGAGAAAATGAGAAAACACGCTTTTACAAGGTAAAATTCCAAATGAGTGATGTGGCTATGAGTGTAAGGATGATCACCAAGGTTAGAAATGTAATCCAGTGATTAGAGGTGAATTAAAAGAGTAATTATAATTAGGGATTCGAAATCATAGTTTAAGTTGGATTAATCTCCTTGGACTAGAATCTTAATTAACCATTGTTTCTTCCACTTAATTCACCCCAAATCACTTCAATTTTATTCCTTTCCATCTCTCCCTCCTAACCGAGATTAACTCTTTAATCCTTAGCTAAGTGAGATAATTAATTTCCCTCCAAAATTGCTAGCTAATCTTACTATTCTTGTGTGACAGCCCCACCTCTCCCTAGGCTGAACCCTATGTATGAGTCATCGCCGGACTCACTACAGATCCTTAGTTCAAATGCAAATGACAAAATACATCGATATCCTCAAATCAACTGTAACAAGTAAACCCCAAAATTTCCTTAACGAACCACAAACATCCCGAACTATAATTACAGATACAAAAGTTTATCCATCCATCCAACCTTCCATTAGTACAATTCAAAATACAAGGGCTGCATCAAAATACAAGGTTAGGTCTCCAAACTAATCGACCTAATGTAACCCCTGGAAGCTCTCGATCTCAAATCCTGCTAAGGAAAAACAAAGTTGAAAGGGATGAGCTAAAAGCCCAGTGAGTGATCCTAATATCATACAAATCACACAGTAACAATGGAGCAAAAATATATCAGTTAAGCACTTAGTAGATTACTATAATTCAGTTTATAAGCATAAAATGTATAAACACATAAACTGGGAAATACCCAGTGAAAGGATACAGGTTCCACTGAAAGTAGTTGCAGTCCGTCTTGTTCAATACTCAACCTCCTACCCTCCTTATAACTCCCTAGTGGTAATACTTTCGAGTATACTGCACTGCGTCTCTGTACCAACCTACCCGACCGAAGTCCGGCTCGTCAATAGGGTCGATAACCATGAAGGGAAAGGTCCTTATTCAGCCCATGTGGTAAAGTACACAGGGCCTACATCATGCGCAAGTAATATACAAGCAATGGAAAAGCACACGCTTGAACAAGAGAATAAAGTAGGCCGAAAGTGTGATAAAGTACACACTCGCCTTCACATAATTATTAAAAGCATTTAAACACGCCAATGAGCAATTTATTCACAAACATGCAAGGAACACTCACCAATAATTGAGCGAAGCAAGATAATGTAGAAGTCAAACACGCTCGTCAACGTCCACGGACTCACCTGGAACATGCAAATCAAACCATCAACCCCTTTTGGTTTCTATTTAAAACAATCTTGTCATAAGATTGGAAGAAAACTATTTCAAAGGTGAACCGACGCGACATGCATATGCCCTATGAGCTAAGCTCTCATAAAGGCTTATAAACACTTAAAATAGCAAAAGAAGCACATACGCATGCTAGTAGAAAACGGACCATGGCAACTCAAACGGAAAACACACATTGAAGGTGGAAAACAGTTTTGACACCTTGTACCCATTGCCCATATATCAGGCTGTGTGTCGGATTTGAGCTGCATGAGGTGCCATTTCAAGCTAAGAGAACAACCTACAACTTTCGTGGAAGACAACTTCAACCCAGATTTACTCTATCTAGGTCAAAAACGCAGAAACAGTTTCAGAATTTCGCCGAATGTCCCACAGGACAACTTCAAACGGGCATAACTCAGCCACAAATCAAATCAAGAAATTCCAGATGCGTTGGAAAGCTAGGAACAAAGGGCTATAACTTTCTTGTTTTGGCCAAAATCTAAATCACAAAGGAATAACACCAAAAACGACACCAAAGTCGCTGCCGACAAAATCCTGTTTTCCCGTTCAGCACCTCAAACGAACTTCATGCAACTAAAACGTGATTCATGAAATTCCAGCGACTCACCTGATTACAAACATGCAAAACAGCTCCTCACACCCTCACACCACTCCAAACCCGCGACGCACATACACACACTACACACACAACACACCAAGTGGGAATTCAAGAGCCCACACAACCGCTCAATTTTACGCTGGTGGAATTCAAGAGCCCACCAAACAACTAAACATACAATCCAACCTTAATTTATACCATTAGCATTAAAGCAAAACCCTAACCCTAACTCATAATCATGGAAGCATACATACATCAAATTCAACCATTCCAATCCATAACATCATTCCATAAGCTAAAAATAGACATGAATCAAGCTATGGAAACCACAAAATCCTTCAATTCATAATCTTCAATCAAATTCCAGCTTGTAGGAAACTAGAAAAAACCTTTCTTGATGTTGTTCTTGGTGACACTTCAAGGGTTCAAGTCCAAGCTTTTCCTCTCAACTCCAAATCAAAATCGTACGGTTGAAAGTTGCAAGAATCTCCAAGTTTTCTTCTTTTTTTTTCCTCTCTTTTTTTCCTTCTTTTCTTTCTTCCCTCACGGTTTTCCTTTCTTCTTTTTTCCTTGGTTTGGCCGGCAGCTACAGGTTTAAAATAAGCTGGATAATCTCAAAAGATATTTCTACTTGGTCAAATTTTGGTCAAAATATCATGCCAAAACCCTAGCAACTTAGGTTTATTTCCACTTACCCACATAATTTCTTTTCCTATCAAATTAGTCCATAAGTCCTTAATTTAACCTAGCTCATCAAAGCTTAATTACCCCTACTTAGGCTACTAATCACCTAGGAATTGTATTCCCCCCTCTTAATCATGCATTATCACACATAAAATCAAAGAGTTAACAAACTCGTAATTAAACATAAAACTTAGACTCATTTTCAAAACTAGGGTTTTACAAATCCAAACTAGGGTTTTGCATATACATATTAGGGTTTTCTCCCAATTTAGGGTTTTCGAAAAAAAACTAGGGTTTTAATCAAATTAGGGTTTTCAAACTTCGTACACAAGCGAGTCAAAACCAAACACTTTTAAAAGCAAAACGAACCATATAAACACCTTGGCAAACCTAAATAACTATAATTAACATTATTTAATATTTTCCAGAAATTGGGGAAAAAAATCGGGGCCTCACATCTTGTGTTGACTTTTGGGGTTATAAGACAAGCTTTATGTCTTGTCTTTCTCTACACATTTAATTCATTCAAAATTGCACAAAAATCCCTCTCTTCCTCTCTTCCTCTTGGCCGAACTCCCCTTCCCTTCTTCCCTTGAAATTTCATCAAATTTCTTCCATCAAATTCCCTTCTAAAACCACCTACAACCTCCATCAATCTTGGCTTGAGCTTGAACTTGGGTGAGGAGTTTTGAGGAGAAGCATTGGGAAGCTTTAGTCTAACATTTCTTGGGAGAATTTTTGCCTACTTCTTGGAAGAGGTAAGGAACTAAAGCTTGCATCTTTGTCTATTAATTCTATTTTTAAGCATGATGATAGGATTGGGAGCTTGAGAGGTTGCTAGAACCTTGACATTTGTTGATGAAGTTGATTCTTGTGTTGGTTTGCAAGTTTAGATGATAAATTTCATTAAATTGTTTTTCATGATTTTGGTTTGAATGAGTGGGCTCTTGGACTCCCACACTTGTGATAATATGATTTCTAGCATGATTAATGATGCAATGTAAGTATATATGATGTAAATGGTGGCTGAAAATTTGAGGAAAAATCTCAACGAAAAACCGGTTGGGAAAGGAAGAAAATGAGGAAGAAAAATTGCTATTTTCCTTTTTATATTTTGGCTGTGATTTTGGAAAGCTTAAAGGTTAATGGTAAGGCTTCAATGTGAGGGTTAAGTTGTTAATTTACCCCACACAAAATCCTCTCAAGGGTTAAGCAAAATTGGTGTTTAGTGGAACAAGGAAAACTGGAAATTGGACAGGCATGCTGTCCGATTTTTGAGGCTGTTTTAGTGCTAAGTTTTGAGCTAAAATTCTGTCAATTTTGATCATTATTGGGTTAATGAAGGTTAATATTAGCTTAGGTTCGAAAATGGGGCCAATCGGTAGTGATTTGGATGTGTTAAAGGTAATGATAAGAAAGGGAGTGAAATTTGCAGGAATGATCAAGTGTTGTCCAGATCACTTTGGGCAAGTAGAAAACTATCTTCGCATTCGTATTTTTTGTTGAATTTTTGTATGAACCTATATTATATATGTAATTATTAGTGTACCAAATTTGGTAATTTTTGAGTAAGAATTCGTCACTCAAAAGAAGCTCCAAATGTTACCCTGTAAAACTGGATTTCAGAAAACGCAGGTTTTTGAACCAGCCATGTTTGAACTGCTATAATTTCTTGCTCGAGAGTTGGATTTCAGTACCGTGGGCGGCGTTTGAAACTTTTTACTTAGTACTTTAAACTCTGAAAATTTCATTGGCCAATTCATTTTCTATAATTTTTGGTGAATTTTCAAAATTGTCTGGTCGGCCAACCTGTTATGTTCTGTTTCAGTACTGTAGCAGTTTGTTAATAAAAAATCTGGGCAGCTTCTATCCTGAATTTTAACTGGGTGCTTTCTAAAAAGTTTTAGAAATTTAAAAGAGGTTTCCAACGGTACCAACTTTGTATAATTTGGACTTGTATAACTCAAGTTACGATTTTCCAAATATTTCAGCTCAAAATGAAAGTTCATCGAACTTACTTGTTCTTAGATTAAGTTTGGTCGATTAACTAGAAAACTCATCTTCGTTCTCTTCTAATTATTTTAGGGCGAAGTGCTGATTTGCCATTTGACCAAAATTTGGATTCCGACCCCTACTTTGTCGGTGAGTTTCCAATGCATGTTAAATGCTTTAATTTAAATGCTTTGTGCGTGAACGTGCTTCGTGACATTTTTCGTGTTTAAAATGTGGAATTTAAAATTGTTGAACCGCTCGCTTAAAGGAGAGTATACTTTATTGCTCCCTTCTAAGTAGAGTTGGTGGCTTAAGTGTTTTTTCCTGTATTACAATTTAGAGAAGAAAAGTGTTATATAACCACTCTTGGCCGCGTCCCTGGAGTGGTTAAGTGCTTAAGTGTTTAAGTGTTTGGCGTACGGGCCCGGTAGGGGGAGTTCGGTGGAAGGATTTTGGCGTAAAAAGTCGTCTACTTGGATTGAAAGTTGACGGAGTGTCGACTACTCTAAATGTTCGTGAACTATGGATTTGAGCTCCTGAGAGCCAACGTATCCTACTTGCGTGTTTAATTTATTTACTTCATGTGTTTATGTTAATGCCTATTAATTTACTGTTTATATGCATGTGCGTGACTTTTGGAAATTCATGAGCTTTTAGCTCACCCCCGTTCCCCTTTGTTTTTCCTTAACAGGTGACGAGAATCCAAAGACCTAGTTAGGTCTAGCACTGTATTTTGGCTTTTGTCTCGAGTATGAAGAAACGAATTGTATATTCTTTTGGTTTTGAATATTTCGAATTCATGGGAATGTATTAAACTATGACTCGAGGTTTTAAGTGTTTTGAGTTGATTATTGTACTTTAAGTTTAATCGTTATTTTATAGTTTCCAATATCATTAAAGACGTGAATTTTAGTTTATTGCATTAGAGTTAGTCTATTTGAATGCTCGAGTCCTGGCGAGAGCCAGGCCAACCCCTTTGGTTAGTCTTCGGGGGAGGTGGGGCTGTTACAAGGAGTGCCAAATCATTATCATCCACTTCAACATCTTCATCATCTAAAGAGAATGAATCATCCTCCTCTTGTAAAGCTTTGAGAGCTATGCTTCTTTTCAGTTTTGCATCCTCTTCCTCTTGCACTTTAGACTTGAGTTTCAATTCATAGGAAGTTAGGGAATTTATAAGAGTTTCAATAGACATGGACTTCAAGTCCTTAGCTTCCTCTATAGCTGTCGCCTTTCTCTCCCAATCTTTAGATAAAGTATTCAAGATCTTTCTATTTTTCTCACCTAATGTATTTTCTTTGCCCAACACCTCCAAGTCCTTTATGATGTCATTGAATCTACAATACATTTTCTCAACATTTTCATGAGGTTCCATTTTAAATGACTCATATTTAGTGACAAGAAGGGATTTCTTTTGTTCTTTAACATTATCACTTCTCCATGAATTTCTCTTAACTTATCCCATATTTCTTTTGCTGTTTTGCATCCTTTAACCCTTGTAGATTCATTAGCATCTAAGGCATTGTATAGCACATTCATAGTCTTTCCATTCAAGGTGAGATTGATCCTATGTTGAGGAGTCAATTCTATTCTAGTTTTAGGTCTAGGCTGATGGGTGACTTCATCTACAACAATTGCTTCATATGGACCTTCATTTACAATAAACCATAGTTCAATATCAATAGATTGTAAGAAAATTTCCATTCTATTCCTCCAACTAACATAATTAATACCATTAAACATGGGAGGTCTAATGATGGATTGCCCCTCTAAAAATAATGCATTATTGGTTGCCATCTTTACTCCTAAGCTGATTGAGCTTAATCTCAAGGAGACCAAACTCTGATACCAATTGTAGGTCCCGAAATGCAACCAAAGGGGGGTGAATTAGATTGTTTAACAAGACAATCAAGCAAATATTGTAAGAATTCACCCAATAAAATAAGTACAAACTATTGCTCAGTACAAACTATTGCTCAAGTATTCACAAAGATATGTTAAATTACGTACAATAAAGATGTCACAATTGAGCAATAAAGAAAAGAGATAGAAAAAAAGGATTGCAAACCATATTTCCAAGTTGTACCGAACTTGGATAAAATCCACTAGTAGCTTCTTCAATTGAAGGTGAAACTAACCAACTTGTATAAGTGAAGGCTCACTTCTTCCTCACCCTAAAAGCCTTTAGTTGAGTCAAGGAGTTTTACAACTATCCTAATTAACCCTCAACAAGTTACAATTGAAAGCTCACTCAACCAATTAAGAACTACTATTACAAGTGAGGCAACCTTCACCAAGGTTTTACTCCTCCAAATGAGTAACCTCACAATCCCCACTTTTCCCACACCTATACAACAAACAAAGAAGATTTCTACCCAAATATTCACTTGTAAGCTTGTATTTCATGTAGACAAAAGTCTACTATCTTCTTGAACTTGTGAGTATTTATAGAGTGTGAGAAATGGTATAAAGAAGCTCTTCAATGGTCAAAACAATAGCTGTTAGAAAAATAGCCGTTGGAGCTGTCGGACGTCCGAACTTTTGCCTGTCGGACGCCCGAACCCACCGTCCGACAGAACCAGTTAATCTGTCTAACGTCCGAACCCCTGTCCTGCATTCGACAGCATCGTCCGAAGGTTTGTCGTGAACTATCAGACGTCCAAAACGATCGTCCGACATAACCAGTAGCCATCTCAATGTCCTTCTCAATTTGTCGGACGTTCGAACCTCTGTTCACCGTCCGATCCTTGCGTCCGATAAGTTAAAATCTTCTTAATTCTTCTTGAATTTATTTCTTTTCTACTCCAATGAATCAAGGATCTGTCTTCACATAATTCTCACATAAAAACATTAGTCCAAATCATCATTTTATTTTGTTATCATCAAAACCTAGGATCAATTCTAACATAAACACACACACACACACACATATGTATATGTATGTATATGTGCTTGAGGTGTGATATTGCGCGCGCGCACACACACACACACACACATATATACATATATATATATATATATATATATATTGTCACGTGTACTAATATTTGATAACTTTTAGAAAAGGCAAAAAAAAATTTGATAAGAAAAAATCCTTAAAAAAAAATGAACAAAATGACGTCCATATAAATTAAATGATATGCATACATGATTGTAAAAGAAGGGACGAATTGTCCAATTATTAGGAAATATAATAAAATTTTCCTTTAAATGTGGAAGAAACTGCTTAGAATGTAATTAATTTGCAATTGATTAGTTATAAGAAAAATTTTCTATAGTTTCTTCAATTCTCTAAATTAGAGAATGGACATCTTAATTTTCTAGTAATGGTGGATAATAAAAAATAAAAGAAGACACAAATGAATGTAAAATTTTTACTTGTAAGGATTAATCCACTATCACCTCAAAAATCAACACTAGACTTACCATTGTCTCAAGCTAAATAGAAAAATGAAAAAGAATTCACTGTCATGGAAAGCTGTTAAAGCATAAAGGAAGAAGAAAAAGCACCTTATTTGATCAAAATATCATGGGAATCCTTTTGATGTGGAATTTCGTATGATAAAGGTTAATGGAGCACAAATCCACTTAAAGTTAATTCTTTGACAAATAAAAAGTGTGACAGCCCCACTTCTCCCTAGGACGAACCCTAGGGTATTGGCGGGCCGCCTGCCCAACTCTCGCCGGGACTCATTACAGTTCCTCAATCATATCACAAATCTCAAATAATTACACTGCAAAATCTCAAAAATAGTAATTAAATTTCCAACTAATCCAAATACCCCAAAAGTACAACAGTCCAAGATTACAAATAGTACAAGAGATAATCCTGCCAGTCAAACTAAGAAAGATCACTTCCTGCTTTCCTTCATCTCGAGCCCTGTGGGGGAAAATAAAATATTTTTGGGGTGAGTTAGAATCTCAGTGAGGTTCCATAAATTCAGTAAAACAAATAAAAACCTTGGAATAACTTGGTTCATCAGAGTAGTACTTTTAACAAGAAATTGTTCAAAAGACAATTATCAACACAAGAAAACTTTCAAGCATTTATTCATTCAACAATCAGCTAATCAAGTATAAGTAGTAAAAGAATACAGTAACGCATAGAACCAGTAAGTCAGTAGTTAGTGGTCTCCTTATATCTCTAGTGGTAATACTCGAGTAAACCAGCCAGCGTCCCAGTGTTACAGGGTCCCGACGTAGTCCGTTTCTGGCTCGGGTTGGCCGATAACAAATGGCATGGGTCCGCCTGTTCAGCCGATGCTTCCAAAGCATTCACGGCTTACAACATGCGCAGTTAACATTCAACAGTAATGCATGTAACAAATAAACTAACACTTAATCAACACGACAAGGCATGTAGTGTAAACACACAAGATGCATTCACAATCATTTTATTTGGAAATACTAGGAAATTCTTTGAAATATCTTTGTTAGGACACGATTAAGAGTAAAACACTTTTGAGTAAAAGATACATTTAAGTATAACTAGTAACGAGAAACTCGCCCACATGATAGAAAAACATTTCATTTACCAAAAGAAGTAACAATCCCTGTTACACTAAACAAGTGAAACACGTTTGAAAAGTAGTTGAAGCACTTATCAAAAGTTAAGTAAGTGGGCAAAGTAAGGCTTAGTGCAAATTCAAATAAACTACTGGAGTAGGACACACAAAACATTTTAGAAAATATTGAACACTCACAAATCTTTTATAAATTATTTCACTTGTAAAAGCATTTTACTTAGAAATAATGGTAAATCATTTCTTTGCAAATATGAGTCGAGTAAATTATTTCACAAGTCGTTTTCAAATAGTAGTAAAATATTTGATTTAAAACAGGTTGGAACACTCACCCATCAAAGCCAAGTAACTCAAATGTTCGTACCTTGATCACCCTCGGTACCACCTTCGAGTCCAAAAGTAGAAGATTACACGTCAATCTCAGGTATATTTTCTGGGTCAAAATCGATCCCTGAAGTCAAATTCATAATCAAAATAAAGTTTAACTTAAGAAAATGGACAACCAAAATACTCAAATCTAGGGTTTCCAAAATAAAAGAGATTAGAGCCTAGCCAATCAAAACTTAGGTGAACTAAGATCTGCCCAAGTTAGTTTTTCAAAAGGGTCGCCAAGGTTCAAAAGTGAATTGGAAGTGGAAATCAAAGAAGAACCCAAGTACAAGCTAGGTCAATGATTCAAGTACAATATGGAGTGAAAAATATTCATTTGAACCAAATAAAAGGGATTGAACTAAGAACAGTGAAGAAAGGAAATGCAAAGGTGAAGAACTAATGGTGACAGCTTTGTCATCCTTCGGTATTTTGATCATATCTAGGGCTACATTTATCGGATTGGGGCGTGTTTTATGGAGTTTCAAAACTAAGACATAGCCCTACAACTTTCATGGAGAGATCGAATCTCAAATCATGCTTTATCATGGTCGAAATAGCTAATCTCTGAGACACCAGAAAACTGTCAGGCATGAAACAGGCTGGTCGAATAGTCTCGGGAGAACGGCCATAACTTGATGTAGGAAAATCAAAATTGAGTTCCGTCAGCGGTGTTTAAAACTAGGTTCATAGATCTTTCCAACGGTATAAAGTTCAAGTTCTAGTTCAATTACCATAATCAACAGAAGGTTTGGAAAGTTGGCTAAAGTCCATTTCTGATTTCCTGTTTAAGTTCATTTCCTACACAACTTCTATAAACAACCTTTCAAGAATTATTTCCAACTCTTAGTAGAGTGTTTAGCATGCTAAAACATCAAAGAAATTCATCAATAAAACATCACAAAATCTTAAGCATTTCATCAAACACTTGGTGGTTATAAACAAAGGTCTAAGTTCAAGTTTCCAACTACAAGAAATTCTTCCACAATCATTCCTTCTAAACAACCTCAAACACCTTAAACTCACTAATCATGCATCCACTTTGAATTTGAAGATCATTAAAGCATAGATAAGTGGTGAGTTACCTTGAGAGATGAGAGAGAAAATCCATCCAAAAGCTCCAATTCTTCCAATTCCACTTGGTAGCCAAGTGATTGCCTACCTTGATTTTCTTCCCAAGTGATTTTCTCAACTAAAACAAGAAGATTTTGAGCTAGGGTTTTGGTGTTTCTTCCTTCCTTGAGGTTCGGCCATGAGAGAGAAAATGAGAGGGAAATTGATTTGAATTTTTGAAAACAAGAGGTTAAATAGAAAGTCTTAAGTCAAGACATTAGTGGATGATTGACAAGTGGTCAAATTTTGGCCAAGAATTGGATAAAATCTATGCAATTTGTCTTCAAATCCCTTAATGTAAAATATGACCTACTTAATACCATATAAGTTTTATGTATTTGGTTACATGAAACATGTAAAATGCAATTCCAAATTAATGTCTTACAATACATACAAAATAGGGTACTTAAAGGAAAATAATGCACTTAATGAAAATTTTATGCTACCAATGTTTAAAGAAAATGATTTGCACTTAAATAAATACAATGACAAATAATTCATGAAAAATTTAGGGTTCTTAGAAGAAATATAAGCAAGTAATTCAAGAAACTTTGGGTGTATAATTCAAGAAATTCTGGGTCCTCACAAAAAGAATCCAAAATAAAGCTAATGTACAGTGTATTTTTTTTTTTGCTCAAATAATAATTAGTTTGAGAAAGAAATTTGGGAGGAAATTTTTTTAATTTGTTTGGAAGTTATAAAAAGAAAAATAGTTGAGAATTTTTCTAAATCCATGCTAATCTGGACTTTGGCGTGTGATAAGTTGCAAGGAAAAAGGGTGGTTTGCATCCCCGATGTTTGGCCTTTGTGTCAAATTGATCCCTAATATTTTAGCTAAAACAAATCTAGTCCTAAAAATTTTTCATTTTAGGCAGATTTAAGATAATTAATGAAAATGGAATAATGACTCGCGGGCAATATCAAATTGCCATTAGTTAGCAACTTTGATTCTGCACTTTTGATCCTTAACATTTTGAATTTGAATCATTATATTTTTCTAATTTCTAAATAATGATATTAAGAGTTTTAGCATGAATTGAAATACAAATTAGAATGAAATAATATTAAATGGGTTAGAATTCTAATTGAACTTCTTTTTCTTCTTCTTTTTTTTATTTTTATTTCATTTTCTCATGCTAATAATATATCATATGTTTCTTTCTTTTGCATAGTTAGTTTCAAATTTGGTATAATATATGTATGTTATTATTTCTCATTATTAGTTAAAATATTTTATATTCGCACAGCATGATCATAGCCTAAATAGGATATTTTTGTTAAACAATTTATAATTGGATGATAATATACCAACAACAAATAAAACATTAAGTACTAGAAGAAAAGGAGAATTTTAGTTTTATAATCTATCTTATTATAGTCATAACTATAAAAATTACTACATGTCTTGTGTACGTAAGTTTCAAATTCTTGTTATTAGCCATTATACTTATAAAAACTATTGAATCCAAGTATTAATGTAAAGTAATTTTAGGAATTCTTAAAAATACTATCTTTTATTTTTTGTTGTCTTTGAAATCCAATCCAATAATGCAGTTTTAAAGCACTTATTTTACTAATCAGGTACCTTCATAATCATTTAATGATTCATGTAATGTGTATGAAATACAACTTCATTTCCATTTCAATTGATAGCCTATTCAAATGCCAAATGTATAAAAAATATATATATTCCTCATATCTTAAAGGGATATTTAATCAAGTTTTTGAATTATCATTAGAAATAAAAATAATAAAACTCATTATCAATTAATTATTTGGTACTAACTACACAAAAGAAAAGAAACATATGATATATTATTAGCATGAATAAATGAAATAAAAATAGTAAAAAGAAAAAGAAGTTTAAGTAGAATTATTACTGGCCATTGAATAACATTTCAGTCTAATTTGCATTTCAACTCATGCTAAAACCCATCCACTTGGGCTAGCATCCCAACCCCATGTACGAGGATTTGCCAAAACAAAAACTCATACTAAAACCCTTAATATTATTATTCAAAAGTTAAAAAAATAATGATTTAAAATCAAAATATCAGGGACTAAAAGTGCAAAGTCAATATTGCTAACTAACAGCAATATGATGTTGACCATTGTCATTGTTCATTTCTGTTGATTTTCTAAATCTGCCTAAAATCACAAACTTTAGGAACTAGATTTGTTTTGACTAAAACATTGAGGACCAGTATGGAATATAGGCTAAAAATTGGGGACCAAACTGCAATTCTCCCTAAGTTGCAAAGAAAGTAGATTCCAACATAAAAAACATAATAACTATTGGAGAAATTCTAGGAAAAGAATTAATTGTATAACTTAAATGGATTAGTGTGAGTAATATATTAAAATATTGAATACAAAATGATAGAAAAATGAATATTGTTTAAATTTTAAAATCATTAACAAATTATCAAGCCAACTAATAAAAATAAAGAGCATGATTGGTGAAAATTAAGAGAGAGAGAGAGAGAGAGAGAGAGAGAGAGCTGTAGATTGATTGATACAGCAAAAATCAAGAAATGTGTAATCAATATAAAGATATACAAAGTAAGGAATATGTGGATCTATTGAAGTTAACTAAAGATAAGAAAATATAGAATGATGGGAAAAAAAGAATTTATCCAAATTTAAGTAATAATAATACATGATCAAGCCAAATAATAAAAATAGAGAAATGCAATAGGTTGAGTGATAAAAGAATCAAGTAAGGCATAATTCTGATGTACTAAGCAAATTGCTTCTAATACGAACCATTCCTTGCTTTATTCAATAAATTTAGTTAAATGCACACAAAGTAGGAAAACAATAGATTGACTAAATTTTTCCATACTTTGCAAGGCAAAAAAGGAATGAAATTAATTGTAACTAAAAATTAAAAAAAAAAAAAGAAACACAAACATGATATTTGTCCACATTGAGCCAAGAGTCACTTGGCAAAATATGAAAGTGTCCAATTCACCAATTGAAAAAAACAGGAATTGCACTTTTTTTTTGTTATTATAATGAGTTAATGTATTTTGCCATACACAAACAAAAGTACCTAGAATATTACACCAATGTTAAACAAGTGTATAGGAGACAAATATTTCGCATTTACATGGGTATGAGTTCAAATTTTCTAACTGTATAAATTGGAAAGCAAGCATCTTGGGCAATTTTCTTTTCAAAAGTTTGGCTAAGAAATGATAAGAATTTTTGGAGTCAAGGCTAATTTCATTAATTCATTTCAGTCATGCTTCTTAATCATTTTTATACAAAAAAGAATTACATAAATAGATAAGATAATATTCTTTTAGAATAGATTCTTTAGTTGTACTACATAGATTTTGGCTCATTAAAATACTATGAGAGAAACTAAATAGATCACTTGTCAACTAACTCATTAATAACACTTAAAATTACTAACTAATTAAATAATTAATTTAGCATATCATTAAATATTTTCTTCTTCCAATGGTTTTTTCTTTGGACTACAAGCATCTCCAGAAAATAGTGAGACATTTCTCTTTGAATTGCCTTGGTGAAGATATCAACAACTTCACAATTGGAAAATTTCAACTCAATTTCATTGGCTTCAATTGGATCTCAATTGGATTAGTGCTTGACAATAAATTGGGAAGTTCTATTATGATAAATTGGATTTTTGCAAAAATCAATGATAAATTAATTATCACAAAATATCATAATAGCCCAAACTGCTTTTCATATCATTAAAGCAACTACCCTGTTCACTGTTACAAAAATTATACAAATTTGTACTAACACTTTTGCTGAATTTTACTCCACAATTCAGTGTTCCTTTGATATATTTTAATACTCTCTTAGTTCCTAGAAAATGTAAATGATGAAGTCTGTGCATAAACATTAATAATAAGATTGAAACATACATAATGCTTAGTCTTTTAATTATAGGGTGAAGTGAATTTCCTACCAAACTTCTATACAAAGTAAAAATGAGCTCTCCTTTCTCCATCTCTTTTAAGAAACTTTTCATTAACAACAAGTGGCATATCCAAAGCATTGCAACCAAATATGCCAATTTGTCAAGAACGCCTTCAACATATTTATTTTGATAGATAAAAGCTCCACCATCTTAAGAAATAGCCCTTTGCCAATGGAGAGATACTGGATGAGCTACCTAAGATGGTGATCCTAAGGATTTTGCTTCTTCAAGAGGTGAAGAGCAATAAAGAGCTATACAAAAAGGTAATGCTACGCAGAGGCTGCTCCTAGAGTTCAAGGAGAGAATGAGGCTAGTCCTTTTTGTGAGGACCCGAAAATTTATTTTATTTGACCTACTTATTTAATATTTTTGTTTAAATTTTTAACAGCTACTTTAACCCAAAATAATGCCAATTATGGTCATTATTGTTTACCAAAGTATTTATATGGTTTGTTTTATTTCACAAAGTGTTTTGTTTTGACTATTTTGTTTTACACGTCTAAAAGCCCTAATTGGAAATTTAAACCCTAGTTTGCTTTGAAAACCCTAAATTTCGACAAAACCCTAATTTGTTTGCACACTAAAGGACTTATCTATACGCGGATGGATGGCACTTGGCCCAACTGAACCATGAGGCTAATCCCACTTTACCTTCTTTAAAAAATAAAATAAAATAAAACACACACACACAAACACACGCTCTTATAATCTGTCTTGATGAGATATTTGTTACTGTAACAAGTTGCCGAATAATATACTATAGAAATGTATGATAGAAAATCTCAAATTTTCTAAAATGAGATAAATGCCCAGCAAATTATATCCAAACATCCAAGTCCAACTATTAGACTTACGTGACCAGACCTGACCAAATTTATTTGGATAGGAAATTACTTATTAAAATTTATTTGCTTGCATCATTAATATATTTTTCAACCACCTTTTTATTTCACATACATCACATAAAAAGAAGTGCTACAATGTTGTTTTCAAAACATTATCTCAAATAATTTACTATCCAAACACAAGAGATTCGCTGCTTCAAGTCTCCACATTTCACGTTGATGCAGAATAGACAAGTAACAACAGTGCATCTTTTCTACTCATCATCTCAACCATGCAACCTAAAATAATCTAAATGAGTTTGAAAGATATTTATTTTAGGTAGAATCAATTTCCCAATTATCGCTAAACTGTATAGCCATAATATAAATGGGTGACATGGGCGGGTTTGGACAGGTCATAATTTGGTAAGGGGTATAATTAAATCAATCTATTTATACCCATTTAATAAATTGATATGGGTATATCAAATTACCCATGTATGACTCATTTGAAATACTACATTTTTTTTATTTTTTCACATTTTTTTGACAAGAAATAATGGTATTTTATTACTATTATATTAATAAAAAATTTAAATTTATCTCCTTAACACTTATTAAAATTTGAGTTTAAGTGTATAATTATTTTTAAATGAATTAAGTAGGTAAGTCAAGTTAACTCACTATCTATCAGTTAAATGGATATAATTGGATACTCAATTAAAATTAGTGGATGGGTTTAAACTAATCAACATATTTGGGTTGTGATTGATACTCTAGTTAGTGCTATTATATTTGTTAAATTCCTATTCCTTTGTCACTAGAGTCCTTGGATACTCTTATAAGTTGAGTAGTACCATTTCATTGTTTTCTTGAAGAGAGAATTAAGTTGTGAATAGTGAGAGGAAACTTCTAAAATTTTTATTTGTGAGAATTATTGTTGAGTTTAGTTAATAAAATTATTAAGTTATGTAATGTTTTTATTCTCTTCCTCTTCTATATTCTTTATGTATTAAAATAACTTTTACAATGCTTGATCTTTTTGTCCCAGAGGTTCGAACATGCAAATCGAAATTGATGATGAATAGGTCTAAATAATCCTCTCTTCACTCAATTTTTGCTTATACTTGATCATCGTAGTTTGAACTTTTCTCTAGGCCACAAAATTGTTAATGCAATTTGATGAATAAGAGTTCAGTTGTGCAGCTTTTGGGGGTGCACAATTTTCGACTAAAGATATTGAATAAAGATTTGATGTATGGATTTATCAACAACTTTTGCCTTCTTTTAATAGTGACGTTGATTGTCATTAACATCATGGTACCCCCGAATGTGACCTTTCTTGTCTTGTTTCTATAGAATTTTCCAGTCCCCAAATTATTATCTTTACACGGAATTTTGGAACCAGTCCTTCCTGTGCATGAATTGAAGTGGACGGACTAAATTCACTTAAGAAGGATAGGCTGAAATGACAATCACTTGAATGGACGCACAAAAAATGACAAAAGTTACCCAAAAGAATGATGCTCCTTTGAAAAGTAATATTGCAAAGATCAACAAAAGATTCTTTTGCACAAAAAAAAAAAAGAAAGAAAAGTTACCATTTGAATTGTAAGTTGTGGTAGTCTTCATAGAAAAAATATTGTAACGATATGATGTACGTTAGATAGAAAAAATGATCGAAAAATATATCAGAAAAATATTTCAAAATTTTCTATAAAAATTTGCAATCCAAATAAGCGTCAATATTACCGACTATATATATATATATATTGGCTTCTCTTTGCAGTTCTAATGGTTTTAATTAACTGCCTTACATACACTGATTCACTAACATCCACTGTGTAATTCAATGATTGTGTCCAGGTGTCCTCGTTTGCAGTCTTACATGTCTTTACATCTTTAATTATGAAAATCCGCTTGCGATGGTTACTGATTTCACGGTCACCATCTTAGGGTAACATTCTATGAAATGTTTCTGGTTAATTTCTATTTGTGACTGTATAATTCCCAGGGAACTTATCAGCAATAATCCCTCATCAACTATAAGAAAACAGGAACACCTACAAATCAATCGCAAGTGCAAAGACTCTAATTTGGTCTCCTCATGCAAAATTGGGCACTTGTTCGTGCCAATTCAATCCTAAATTTTCCTTCCCCTTTCAAAAAGCAACATCCAGTTAACCAAAAAAAAAAAATTTTTTTTTTGAACAACCAGGAATTTAATCTGGCATTTTCCCATCATGCTTAGAAGCTATGACTGTAGGGCAGTTTCTTTTTTCCTTTAATGAAATTCGATAATCAGTCAATACAAAGTTCACCCGATTTCACTCCTCTTCACGTAAAAAGAATATGTGATTGCAAAATTACATACAAATGACCAAATAAATTAACGGGGGCAAATTCAACAAGATTAAGAAAATAAAAAAGCGAAACACCCATAGGTTGCGCACATTAATTCTCACAATTTTCAAGTTATAAAAAAGAAATTTTACAAAAGAGGTTTACTTCGGTGGTGGTACAGTGACCATGAACTGCAAGATTGGCTCTTTTTGATGTTTTGTTTATCATTTTTAGGGCTGCTAAATACTAAATTTAGGGAGATAAGGTTGACGATATGGTGAAATTTGTTTTAAAAAAAGTTCTTAGAAAGATCGTAATATTGAAGAGCGGATGGTTGATAATGGCTGTGGTGAAGATGGCACTGGTGATTTTGTAGGATTTCCAGTGAGCATTTTTGTATTTTTTTTTATTTCTCGTATTGGAACTAAGTTTGATCCGATTTGGTTGTTACATCTCAGATTTCTTAAATCTATCTTGTTTGATCTCACCTTAACATCTACGGTTGAATCAAGTCGTTAGCATATTTGGGAGAAAGTAAACGACACAGCAAGAAGCATGTGCAAATGTTCTCTTGGCTATAAATGCTTTACCATTTGATTTTTTTTTGAGGTCCTCATTATGATATTCTATTAAATTTTCATATACTGTAATTTTTGCCATTAGTACAGATTTTATAAAATGATGTTTTCATCAGAATAAAGGACAAAAGAATTAAGCCCGCACATGCTTTGGTAGTGAGCAAGCTGAGTAAAAGGTTATGGACAAAACTGATGAAAAGGAATTATTAAGTCACAACATGACAAAGGTTGTTCATAAAGTGCTAAAAAAATGTTTTTTCATAAAGTATGAGGCTATCAATGAACAGCTGTGCTGGAATGAAAGAGACCTTGAAAACTTATGTTCACCAAAATTTCAAGGTCATCCAGCCTGGATTCAGCTGAAATGTGTTTATTGCACGTTTAAAATGCGCATTTCCACGAAATCTAATCCGATAATTTCACACTTCTATCTCCTAATGACTTTGAGATTGCACTAAAGATTGTTCATGTGTCAATCATAAGTCTTTGTTTTTTATCCCTTTGGGCCGTGAAGTAAATTGACAACACTAGAGTTAAAAAAATATTTAAAAAATTGACGGAGAAAAAAAAACTTATTATAGGCCACAGTTGAGTTCATGTAAGCTATCATTTTGACAATTTTTATATTCACATACTGTTTAAACTTTTTTATTCCTTGAACAACTTAAAATATTGCCTCTTAATTTAGTTTTCTTTTTTCAAATTGATCGTTTCAAACCCGCTGCAATTCTTGGTTTTCAGAATCTTGAGATTCAGAAACTTATGCACCAAGTTACTGGAAAATTCATCTTTGATACCTATCTCCACTAATGACAACTTCTTCAAATTCTTTTGAGGTCCGTGCTCCTGCAGAAACTGATATATTTTCAAACATAGCTCTGTTAATGACGAGTCAGCAGTACCAAGGATTTTGGGTTTTAGGGTATACAGTTTGCTAAGTTCGCTCAGGTTTTGTTCGCACAAAAAATGTGCACACACACCGGAAGAAATTTCAACACATATAAAAATGAGGAGAATAAATACATAACAAATTCTCAACAATTTTATTAACTCAATAAAATAATTTTTAACTCATATCCATTCAGTTATGACAACTCATAAATAATAATTTAGAAACTCTCTCTCAAACCAACTCAACAAGACTTAACTTTTCTCAATTCTCTTTTAAAGTAATAATGTACTAGACTACAAATATTTATAACTTGCAAAGCTTTCTAAACAAATATAATTGTAAACCAAAACTGACTTGAAATTGATTTAAGATTTTCTAATCAATATGGCAACTAAGTAACTAAGACACCATAATAAGAAACTAAAAGAATTAGGAAATGAAATACTAAAATAGTTTGGACTAGATACCAAAATAATAAATTAACACAATTAGGAAATAAAATAGCTTTGCTTGACATCCTTCATTGCCTCTCTTAAACCAAACTCGCTATTGTAGACACCTCCAATGCCATCTTGAACTCGAATTTCCATGAACAATTCTGCCACTATATAAACGAGGTGAAATATCAACTTGTAATTGATTTTCAATTTCATGTTCAAGCATGGTATTGGATGAAACTATTCAAATAATTTATTGACTTAATCACTTCTATCAAAAAAGTCAAACATGTTCACCCATACTTGATCACACTCTCCATAATTTAATTCCTACCTAGAAAATCTTTTAAGTTCACAAAATTATACCCACCACCAAAAATTTTAACACCACCAAATTTGTCAACACGAACAATCCTATCATTCAAAGTAGTGCCATAATATTCATTTAAATTGTCCACTCCATAATTGATCTCAATCAACTCTGACGTATGATTTTTCTACTCAAACAATTCATCAACCTTGACAAAAAAAAAAAATTTCTTCATCGCCACAATTTGTAGGAATATCTTTAATTTCATGAATGACTTCACTTTCTTTATCAATCAAAATGGCTTTGCTTAACATCCTTCATTGCCTCTCTTAAACCAAACTCGCTATTGTAGACATCTCCAATGCCATCTTGAACTTGAATCTCCATGAACAATTCAGCCACTATATAAACGAGGTAAAATATCAACTTGTAATTGATTTTTAATTTCATGTTCATGTGTTGTATTGGACGAAACTGTTCAAATAATTTCTTGACTTGATCACTTCTATCAAAAAAGTCAAACATGTTCACCCATACTTGATCACACTCTCCATAATTTAATTCCTTTGCATGATACCTAGAATATCTTTTAAGTTCACAAAATTATACCCACCACCAAAAATTTTAACACCACCAAATTTGTCAACACGAACAATCCTATCATTCAAAGTAGTGCCATAATATTCATTTAAATTGTCCACTCCATAATTGATCTCAATCAACTCTGACGTATGATTTTTCTCCTCAAACAATTCATCAACCTTGACAAAAAAAAAAAATTTCTTCATCGCCACAATTTGTAGGAATATCTTTAATTTCATGAATGACTTCACTTTCTTTATCAATCAAAATGGCTTTGCTTAACATCCTTCATTGCCTCTCTTAAACCAAACTCGCTATTGTAGACATCTCCAATGCCATCTTGAACTTGAATCTCCATGAACAATTCAGCCACTATATAAACGAGGTAAAATATCAACTTGTAATTGATTTTTAATTTCATGTTCATGTGTTGTATTGGACGAAACTGTTCAAATAATTTCTTGACTTGATCACTTCTATCAAAAAAGTCAAACATGTTCACCCATACTTGATCACACTCTCCATAATTTAATTCCTTTGCATGATACCTAGAATATCTTTTAAGTTCACAAAATTATACCCACCACCAAAAATTTTAACACCACCAAATTTGTCAACACGAACAATCCTATCATTCAAAGTAGTGCCATAATATTCATTTAAATTGTCCACTCCATAATTGATCTCAATCAACTCTGACGTATGATTTTTCTCCTCAAACAATTCATCAACCTTGACAAAAAAAAAAAATTTCTTCATCGCCACAATTTGTAGGAATATCTTTAATTTCATGAATGACTTCACTTTCTTTATCAATCAAAATAGCTTTGCTTAACATCCTTCATTGCCTCTCTTAAACCAAACTCGCTATTGTAGACACCTCCAATGCCATCTTGAACTTGAATCTCCCTAAACAATTCTGGCACTATATAAATGAGGTGAAATATCAACTTGTAATTGATTTTTAATTTCTTCTTCATGTGTGGTATTGGACGAAACTGTTCAAATAATTTCTTGACTTGATCACTTCTATCAAAAAAGTCAAACATGTTCACCCATACTTGATCACACTCTCCATAATTTAATTCCTTTGCATGACCTAGAAAATCTTTTAAGATCACAAAATCATACCCACCACCAAAAATTTTAACACTACCAAATTTGTCAACACGAACAATCCTATCATTCAAAGTAGTGCCATAATATTCAATTAAATTGTCCACTCCATAATTGATCTCAATCAACTCTAACGCTTGATTTTTCTCCTCAAAAAATTCATCAACCTTGACAAAATAAAAAATTCATTAGCCCTATGGTATCAATAACCAATTTTCCAACAAGATTTAACCAAAGATTCAAACTTATCTAAGCATAATGGTCACTAGAACATCTAGTGATCCAATCTTCGAGTAACTAGCAAATCTACCGTAGATCGAGTTTAAATCATGTAGATCTATCATTTTCATGAATGGAAATTAAAGGATTAAGGTTGATTTTGAATCTTACCTCAATATCTAACAAGATCTAGCAAGATTCACACCAAGATTTCCTTCCTAACTTTCCTCCTTCGAGTTTCCTCAAGAATGTCGAAGATTTTCTTGTCTTCTTGGCGATTTCTTCCAAAAATCTTCTAGAACCCAAAGATGGCAGCTCTATCTCTCTCTCTCTCGGCTATCAACAAGAAAAGAGAAGAAATTTGTGGGCTTCGGTGATTCTCAAGTATCTTGCTTCAAGGTTAGAAGATGAAGAATTGATGGAGTTCCTCTCTCTACTCTCTCTCTCTTCGTCGGCTGAAATGAAGAGGAAGAAGAAGAAAATGAAGTCCAAAGTCTTGTTTTTGGCTTGTATAAGAGTTAGCCAGCAACTACGCCACGTGTCGCATTCCTATTGGTTGTAATTTAAGGTAATCTTATCTTATCCACAACTTTCTCTTTTTGCACTATAACTCCCTCTAGTCTCTTTAAAATTCATTCCACACATCATTAATTATCTCTACATACTCTAGTTTTTTATCCTAAACTAAGCGTCACGTCACGTCTTACAATTTAGCACTTAATGCTAGCCGATAGAAAATTAGGCAAATATTTCAAAGAACAATTTACTAATCGTAAAATGATAACTACTAGGAAAAATACTAATAATTTTGAGCAACCAAGTAAAATAGTTATTGTTATTATTATTATTATTATTATTATTATTATTATTATTTAGTTTTTGAAAAAGATAAAAATTTGAGAGTCCTCACACCATCTTCATTCACATGAGTCCTCCAAAACATATCACTAACTTCCCAAAACTTAGCAAGTGATAACATAATCTGGATTCTGCTTAACTACCACAATACAACATATATATATATACAAGAGCACTTCACAACTACTTTTCTTTTTTTTTCTTTTTTTTCATTTTCTTTTTTATTTTTTTGATTTTTTTTTTTGGTACTTTTCAACAAGACATAACTAACATTGAAACATAAACACACTTACTAACTTCAATCATACCCTTGCATCACTGATTGAAAGATCATGCAATGAAATTAAGGCATTCCTTTGACACATGGTTCAAATAAGAAGGTACAAACAAAAAAGCTTAAGGTAACGAGTATGGCTATTAAACAAAGAAAAGGTTTAAGGCTCAAACTTGGTCAACTACGGGAAAATATAATTAGGATAGATCTTTAGAAAGTCAAAAAGATTAAACCTAATTGCTTGCCCTTATCATTTTCATGCATCAAATTCAACAATGTGATCTCGACATACATAACAAAGCAAGTTCTAGAATAATCTAATCATATGCAATATCACTCAATGAAAGAAATTAGAGCAATTTATGAATAGTGTGCTCCTTGGACTCAAAAGCTTACAAATTGGCTAAAACTATGTCAAATCTTGCACATCCATCAATTGAATCAATCGCAAGAAAAATATAATACTCATGCTAGTAAAAATCTCACTAAACATACTTGCATCTTTCATGCTTTTCACAGTAAAACAAAATCCAAAGAAATTGTAAAAAGTTGTGAAAAACTAAAAATTTTTGAAAAAAATTCATCTGAGAAAATATCCTCTCCCCCACACCTAAATCGGACATTGTTTTCAATGGATGAAAATAAAGAGTAAAAGGAAAATAAGAGGACTCCCCTGATTAAAGAATTAAGCACCAGAGGATGTTGAAAATATGTGAGTTGATGTCCAATCATCAATGAAATTTGGAGCACAAGAGACCTGAGAACCGCATTTGGCCTTGAATACAGACGCTAGATGTTGAAAGGAATAAGATAAAAAGAATTAGAATAAAAGAGAAAAAGAAAAATATTTTTAAACTTTTTTTTATTAATAGACTTTTGTTGTAAAGCATGATCATGCTTTATAAGGAGAAGTCTTCTGTCCAGCAAGTTTCAAAAGCACCAACTTTATTCAGCATGGAGCGTGGACACATTGTATATCAATTATGCATGGAACTACAATGTCGAACATAAGACGTGGGCATGTCTTATAACAGAAAGTCTTCTAGTCAAGAAATTGCAACTCATTCTAAATGAAAATTTCACATAATGCGCCCGCGGCCTATAACAAAAAGTCTTCTGCCAAACAAACGAAATAAACTTAACCTTCACAACAAAACATGAAATAAAAACACAAAATTACTAAAAACTAAAGCTCTTGGGTTGCCTCCCATGTAGCGACTTTCTTTAATGTCTATTAGACATTGCTATATTTCTTCATGGAGGATAAAATCGTATAGCTCTTTTCATCACTTCATTCTCACACTGATGATATTCATCATGAATAGAGAAATCTTTAAGCACATGAGCCACTTTCTTTTGTGGACTAGAAGACAACTTCAAGCATGCAAGTAATGATTTCAATTCTTTACTTACTCCTTCATCACGATCAATTAATAACCTAATAGTCTTTGCAACTCCTAATTTATTCCTATCATGAAATTCAAAAATTTCTGAGATAACAAAGTCAATTTCGCTAACAAAAGATATAGAATGAGAGTTAGGAGTTAGGGACGAAGGAGATGTCACCACAGTTGGGATTTGTTCATTGGATTTTTTTAGTGTAGAGATTAGAGGTTGAGATTCTATTGCTTCTTTCTCAGCTTCCTCTTCAACCGCATAGTTAGATTCTTCCTTTTGAATCTCTTGCAATTCTTCAACACTCCTCAAGCTAATTGCACTCATATTTGGTTCAGAATTGACAATTGTCCCTAAGTGCAATTTTTCGAAAATCTCAGATGCCAATTGGCTAACAGTAGATGCCAGTAGACACATTTGACTCTCCAAATTACGAATGCTTGTTTTTGTCTCTAGCTAAAATAGAGCAGTGCTTTGTTGGAACTGAGCGGTACTCATGGCTAAACTCTTGATGAGATCTTTCAGGGGGTTTCTGTGACGACCCCACCTTCCCCTAAGGCGGACCAAAGGGGTCGGCGGACCGCCTGCCTAGCTCTCGCCAGGACTCACACACTCACTTGTTCAATAATACTTAACAACTAAAACCCTGAATACAATGCAAAAGAGTTCAATGTCTTAAAGATACATAACTTCCCAAAAATACAATTCGATCAATACATGATTCCATTATACAAAAGTCCACAAAAGGGGCAATAACCATAATTCTCCAAAATACATAACAAAACATATGAAAGCCCTAATCTCAAGAGTTGGCACCACCACTTGGTTGCTCATTTCCCTAAGGAAAACAAATGGAAAGGGTGAGCTAAAAGCCCGTGAGTTCCCAAAACATGCAAGCCACTTAACACATAAACAATTTCACTTTGCAAGAAGACTTGAAATATAAATGATAGAAAAGCAATTAACAATGCAATGTGGATACTGGGCCCTCGGGGCCAAATTCCAATGCTTGTCCACTAACCATTTAACCAAGAGTTGACACTCCGTCAACTATCACTATTACCATGTAGAACTTCACTTTCTCCTTACTCCTCCAAACCCCACCGGACGCCAAACACTTTTCACTTCACTTTAAAACATTTCACTTTCAATCACTTCACTTTAAAACACTTCACTTTATTGAGTACTTCCATTAGGGACAAGTCCATACGCCAAGTCCGAGTACTTTTCATTTCACTTCACTGGGTTGTTGCTCTTATGGAGACTGGTTCAAAAACCAAGTTCGAGCATAAATCACCGGTCTAAGTCACTGTGCTTTGTGACATTTTAAATAACCCTATGGCTCGGCCCTTTCTCCTCGGCCTAGGCCTAGCCCCCGGCTCGAGTCGAAGGGTTCACCTATAGGTCTCAGGGATTTCCTGACCTTCCAAACACATGCAATCACTACAATACACTTTACAATCAAGCACTTCAAGTCACTTTCACAATCACGTTTACTCAAATGGAGTAGGTGCGATAAAGTACACACCATCCCCATTCGAGGGTTCAAAAGTCACTTTCACATAACAATCACTTCAATACATTCATTTATAACATTTGCACGTAAACACGTAACAAGCATGGAAACTCACCGAAGTAGGGTTCGGCTTCCACGTAAGGTTCAAAGTCACTGTCTGGCACACTCCCTAAAATAATTGAAAACAAGCAATAAGGTTCACTTCAATCTTTTCCAAAACTTACTCAAGGAAAGGTATTCAATTCATCTAGCTCAATTTCCAAATAAATTCCTTTGGAAAATCACTTTACCATTTTAAAAGAAAACATCTCGTCGATATACTTATTGGCACTACAAGCACGTTCACCTTTAATCAAAACTTCCATTTTAACCCAAAACATTTTATACCAAGTCATTGTATCCCAAAATCCCTAGATTTTAGTCAAATATAATAAAACCTTCAAATTCAGTCAAATAGCACTTTTCACTCAGGTTTCATGAAAATTACACTTTTTACCCATTTAAAAATTCACACACTCATTCACCCACATATACACTTACAATTTGAACAGTATATACATCTTTCTAAAAAAAAAAAACAAAACCCCTTGAGAACATTCACAACATTTCAAAAATCAAACATTGAAATCACCAAGCATGGGTTTTGGCCATAACATATATTTTTCCTCAATTTCTCAATCAACAGAAAACCCTAATTTCTAACCATATCAAAACAAATTCACAAATAACAATCAATTCCCAATCAGGTCCTCAAGTCCGCTACCTAGAATCCACCTCAAGTCCGCTACCTAGGTTGGGAATCCAAGAGCCCAACTTCATCTTTTCAGATGATTTCATTTTTATCAACAATAGCTACAGATCTACACTAATAGACATTAATAATGCTAGATCTACAAGATGTGAGGTTTATACCTCCGATCTGTCAAGATCCAACGAGATCCGTTAGATCCACCAAGATTCCTCAAGCTTATCACCAAGAAAGTTACTCCCAAGCTTGATGACTACCAAAATCTTCGATTATAGCCCAAGATCGCCACGATCTACCAAGATATCCTTCACCAAGTTCAAAATCAACCCACAACGATCACACAAGCTTTTCTTCCTTCCTTTTTCTTTCTCCAAAATTGACCACTCTCTCTCTTCCTTCCTTGGTTCGCAGCCATAGAGCAAGAAATCAAACCACCAAAATCATCATTCAAGTTTCACAAGCTCAAATTTTTGTAGGAAGAAAGGAAAAATGAAAATCAGCTCACTTACCTCTTGTTTCTTCCAAACTTTGGACAAGAATCTCCCTCTCTCCCTCTTCCCTCGGCTGCTAGGATGATGAAGACAATGGTGGTTGATGATGGTAGAAGATTCAAGAAGATTGAGCAAGAATGGAAGAAGATTTGAAGCAAAATCTCACCTTCTCTCTAGCTCTCTCTCGGCCCTTCTCTCTCTCTCTACACCAGCTTTTGCTGCTGAAAAATGAAGCTCAAGGATAGCCAAAAGTCAAGCTTTTAAATGCCCAAAAAGTGACTTTCCCTAATTCAAGGGAAAAGTGGTTTTGCCACTTTTATGTCACACACGGTCTAACTTACACTGGTTTCTTTCATCCCGACACTGTCTCACCTTAATAATATTTCCAAAATATCACTACATATGCTCGATTTCAAGTCCAAGTCACTATTCACGCTGCCGAACAATTTTTAACGCTAAAATTTGGCCAAAACCACACACCGCAAACAATTGATAAAATTCTCTAAATTGAGAAATAATCACTTTAAACATATTTTCACTAATATTTCAATAAATAAACTCAATATAAATATTATTAGGCATTTTAGAAATAAATTTGAATTTTTGAAGCCCTCACAGTTTCCTCCACCAGAAGATGAGAGTTGAGATGTTGGCCTCACTGCATGCTATAGATAGGGTAGTCCCACCATCCTTGACTATACATATTTAAATAAGTATCAAACATTGGTGGAGATGGATTTTGGAATACTCTAACATCACAAATTTGGGCATTCATGTCATCTTGAAGTAGACATGTCGCTAGATAATCCAACCCACATATTCCACAAGTGTTGACTTGTGGTTTCCCCATCACTCAACTTTTGCACGAAGAGCCAAATCATCTAAATAAGGATCACTAATAGAGGAGTTCTCATTAACCCAATTAGGAACAAGATCCAGTCTATCACCACAATATTGAAAATTAGCAGCCATCAACTAGTAATAAAAATAGAGGAGAAATAAAGAAAAAAATAAATTAAGGAACCAGAGAAACAGAACAAAGTAAAATAAATAAAATAAAATAAATGAACTTAAAAAGAAACAAATGATTCAGACACCAAAGAAATAGATTTAGGGGAAATTAAAATAAAATTCCAAAGAAAATAAATCGAGAATGCACTAGTCTTCGGCAATGGCGCCAAAATTTGATGGGCGCCAAAATACCTAGAATAATTTGTAAGTTCGCAAATAAATTGGTTATAGCAATCTGTCAACTACCAAACCACTAATCTTTCCTTAATTTTGTGGTAGTCCACACACGCTCTTAAACTACTCCCTTGTAAAATAGATAACCCTAGAGACACTCGCAGGATTTAATCTATTCACAGATTTAGGAATTAGAGAAACCCAATTCTAGTTAACAAACACACACTCAAGTTCATTTAAACTAGATTAATTATTCCCACGACACAAATAAGACCACTTACGGCATGTAATTGTGTCTCAACCACTAATTAAGACGATTAAAGGTGACGCACCAACATCTTAATTGACAGTATATTATTCAGACAATCGAACAACTGGCCACATTAATCCAATAAATCCAAATAATAATAGCAGATTAAAATAAAGAATAATTAAATACCCATGAACACAGAATTTAAAATAGAACAATTAAAACGATCTCATAATTATCGTGTAATCGAGTCTTGATTATTTCTCAACTAGGATAATAGTTTAGCCTCGCCTCATGACAATGATGCAATCCGAGGCTTCCATGTGATTCGAATGAAAAATAAAACGACTAATCTTGCAATAGGAAATCTTCAACTAATATGAGCAATTCCTGGAATTGAAAGAAAAGCAAAGTACTGGTCTCTTGCTAGCGACGGCGGAAAACGAAAACTAAGGCCCCGTTTGATAACCCAATTCAGGTCTTAATCTTAATGGTTTCAGACCTTAATGATGTTAAGACTGTTTGATAACAAAAAATACTACATCTTAATGATTAAGTGGGTCTGAATTGTCTAGGCAAAATGGAGCCCAAAAAATAAGTGATAAGTTTATCACTTATCACCACTTAATAAAAAGTACGCTCAAATGTTAGGGTTTAAATACAATTTTTAGGACATAAATAACCCTAGTATTTATAACATTTGATAGACTAGCATTTATATTTTATCAAATAAATTTGTTATATTATAATTTTATTTTCATTTTTAGCTCATTCTTTTTCTTTTTTTATAATAATTCATTCTTTTTCTAATAAATAATTCTTATTTTTTTGATAATAGTTCATTCATTTTTAATTCATTCTTTTTCTAATAAATAATTCTTATTTTAAATAAAATTAAATCATATGTACTACTAGTAAAATATACCAATATAGATCATTTATAAACAAGTCAATATAAGGACAAAATTGTAAAATACAAGAAATTTAGCATTCAGTCGTCTATAATTATCAAACAGGCATAATATGTTCAGTGTTTAGATTCAAACAAAAGTTGTATTAGATTCACCACTTAACAATTCAGTGACTTAATAAATTCAGACTTCAGATTTCAGATTTCAGACTTCAGATTTCAGATTTCAGATTTCAGTTTTATCAAACGGGGCCTAAGACTACTACTAAAGTACTGAGCAAGACTCTGACCAAGAAAAAGATACTATCTACTAGTCCCTCGTTGCCGACTCTCACGGAAACAAAAGGAGATACTAGCCTAAATGTGATTAGGGAATCTTGTCCTAACGGGAAATAGAATTGGACTATTACTCAACTTTCCTCCTCGCCAATCGTGTCTTCCTTGTATATATAGGATATCTCCTCTTATTTTTCCTAATTTGTTGCCAAAATCTTCTCTGAAGATATCTCCCATTTAAACGCAACTCCAAAACACATCCAAACTAATGCAAGATTCCAGTGATAAGTTCCGGGATCTTGTCTCTACAAGCTTCACTCTGAGGTCTCTGGCGTGGGCACCCTCTGGAATGAATAGTCTTCTGGAATTTCGCCCCTAAATACCACTTTTAACACTAATTGTCTACAATTGACACAAAAACCAATTATAAGCAGAAACCCAATAAAGTGGCCAAAATTAAAACCAAATACCAACAAATAAAGTGCACAATTATCTCATTATCAAATATAATATATAGATAGATTTTAATTGGAAAGATACTTTCATTCTGGACATTTTCACATGCCAAATGAGGGATTAATGTCAAATGAGAAATATTGAACAAAATTGTTGATCTCTCCCTCGTGGCCAAAGATTGCGCGCAGTAGTCCATTGCTTTTACTTCCCAAATTATGCAACTTCCCAAGTTCGACTTGCAAGATACTAAACAAATAAGAAGATTTTCCAAGATAGTATGTATTCGTGCAAATCACCGGTTCCACGATGTGGAGCTGTCCAAAGTAGGAACTCGACTGAAAATCCAAGACTTTGCTCAAAATAAAAAATTTTCAAAAAGAGAAAACAATATCCATAGTACTGGATGATCATATACAATATATTAAATTTACTGGAAGAACTCAATTAAGAAGACGACCAATTGCTATAATATAACCTTCCTGAGAGCCAAATTTAGATTTTCATTTGTTACCAATACTTTTTACAACGCTTGAACAGGTCACGAGCTAACAATTTAAACATAAACTGAATTGTACACCAATCATAAGTTTTGACCGTCACCGTTATCATTATAAAAACGAAAAAAAAAAAAAAGCAACTATTCATCATTTCCAGGATTAATGTGCTGCTCAAGTCAATTCACATTAAAATCTGCAAGTGATGAAGTTCTAGTTACTAAGTACACTATTACATATGAAATAAACTTCGTATAGAAGCTAACAGAACCATAATATTCTCGACTATAAAGATGCACCGAAATGCAAAAGGTTCTTGTATGAATGTATTGATTTTGGAGAACAAATATCTAATGATAATGATTTTGATTTGTTCTCTCTGGAACTTGCATTGGAATGAGGATTGTATCAAGGATTGTCATCTTGGAAATTCTTAGTCCAGTTTTGTCTAGTTTTCTCACTTGTATAATGATCATTACAGAAAATTTTTGACGTATTAGGAGGTTTCACCCTTTGTAAAGCTCTTTTTTTCTGATTTTCTATGGGATGAGTTTTCTTTGCTAACTAGTACTCTTTCGTGCTCTTTTTTTCTCCAATACCTTTTTTGCTAAGAATATGGGAAAATTAGAACTAATGATATAGTTTGTGCTTCTTTTTTTTTTTAACCTTCTTACCTCTCCTCACACTCTTCCGACTCACAGTTCGTGCTAAATTTGACTCAAGAACAAACACCAATTAAAAATCAAACGTGATTGTCCTTATTTGGGCGGATTGATAACCCATGTTTTATTTATTTTATCTCTAGCTTAAACAACCAGGATTACATTTTATCTCTCATAAGATAATGAGAGGAACTTATTTATTTACATTTATCTCTGGCTTAAACAACCAGGATTACGTTTACTTCACCTCTCATAAGCTAACGAGAGGAATTTATTCAGTCACATAAGACTTCATCAAGGACTTGATCGTGGACTTTAGATCGCAATTACTTGGGGCCTTGATCATGGATTTGCGACCATAAACCAGAATGTCAGGGTTAACATAGGGCCTGATTGCTGGACTGTAGTTGTTGTCAAAGAACCTGTTCCAAAGCATGACGCCTCCATAGTTGGGATAGCGCTGGACTTGGGGAAGGACTTCATTAACGAGCGCCCGAGGTGGAATGTAACCGCCACTAGGGGCGGCCTCTGGGGCCGCAGGTAATCCGAGGAATAATTTGTTAACTCCTGGATGTGAAGCCCATTCAGAACTCCAACTGTTGATGAGGTTGTCGGCATTGCCCGTACTATACTGACAAGACGGATTGTTGTAAAATTGCACCCACACGTAATCAAAGAGGCCAGTTCTGATTGGGCTGTCAAGAAAATAGTCTGGAACGAAACATTGGAGTGCTGCAGATAGGTGCACCTTTCTCTCTGCTGTGCTATGTCTGGAGAGTGCCCGGGCGAGATCATCCAAGAACTCCTCCTTCCAGCTTGGATATGAAAGTCTATACCGTCCAAGATAGCATCGCCTAATGGACGAGAATCTGATTCACCACCAAGGAAGTTGTTCCATAGATAGGACGCGAATTCGTGAGCATCATCGGACGAAGCAAAGTTCGCAGCTCCACCAAGGGAAAGCAGCACTTGGATGCCACGGCTCTGGCAATCTTTTATCTCAGAACTTAGCGAGGGGCAAGTGCTCGGCTCACAATGCCCAGCTAAGTTCAGTTGTGGTGTTTGGCCACCGCCATAATTTATCAGAAAGGCGAGATTCACGTAGTCATACGTACCTCTCCGGCATGCGTCTAGCAGGCTTCCTTCGTCGGTGTTTTGGCCCCAGTAGACGGCAATTCCGGCAGCTTCCGAAGAACTGATCAGTGAAGATATCATCAACAGGGCTGTTATTGATAAGAATAGTGCTCCTAAACGGGCGGCCATTTTTTCTTCTTTCAGTTATTTTTGCCGGTTTGGTTCGGTGGGTTTTGTCGCCGAAAGGTGGACCCTTTTATAGATGCGTTCAGGTACTTGTGTGGCGAATTGAAGACGTAGTGCCCAATCTTACCCTCAACACTAAAGCTCTAAAACGAGTCACGGCTCGCACGTGCCACTAGTCTTATCAGTGATAGTTGATAGTTTTGCCCCGGGAAAAGTATGATCCGTTGCTTTGAGTGTCCACGTTGGTACATCATTAACAATTACAGTAAGTTTCTTTAGTCACCATTTCAACTTTGGCACGGTTATTTATTTACTTGTTGATACTCGGAGAACTTACAGGTGCCATGACCTTATCAATAGGTCATGGCTACCTAGTTACACCCATTTAAGTTAATGGGTGGGCTGGTTAGCATATTTGAATTGTGATTAACACCTCTAATAAGTACTATTCCTTTGTGACAACAGTCCGTTGGATACTCTATAATTTGAGTAGTACCATTTCATTGTTTTCTTGAAGAGAGAGTTAAGTTGTGAATATTGAGAGAAAACTTCTAAAATTATTATTTGTAAGTAGGGGTGGCCACAGTTCAGATTTGAATCGGAATTGGAGCAGAACCGGACTGGCGGTTTATTGAACCTAAACTGGAATCGGAATTGAGAAACCGGAACTGGAACCGTAACCGGGACTAAAGATTTAGGTTCAGATTCACAAAAATTTTGAACTGGAACCGGAACTGGCAGTTCAAGACACGTTCAAACCATCTAAAATACATTTATATCCTGAGTTGTTAGGCTTCTTTGATTTATTTTACAATTTAATTTCAATAACCAGTACCCAATATCAAACAGTCTCAATTTTAGTCCAACAACCTGTTATCTAAATTTATTAATAAATCCAGATACAATAAATAATTTAGATCTAAATAAATTTAATCAGAGAGTTAAAGTCAAACTAATCAAAGTATTAAACTATACGCGGATAGGTAGACCAGTGCAGATTTTCAGCCATCTTTCAAGAGCTACTGCAGCTCGTAGAAAAAGAATCAGTGCACAAGGGTATACCATTAGAAAGCCCTACGAGTCTAATTTCAAATGCCGCTGATGGCACTCAATTTCGACTCTCGAGCGCAGAATGACAGTCTAAAGAACAAGACAAGTCAGGCTGACTGATCAAGCAGATTTCCAGATTCACAGGGCAATATTTTGGTATATAATTTGGAGACTAAAAACACCTTAGATCAACCCCAAATTTGGTACACATATATTCTTATATATGAACTATAATCCTACCAAATTTCAGTCAAAGAATCCCATGGGAAGGTCACTTTCCAAATGCACAAAGTTTGGACATCGACAAGTTCTCAAAGCTGGAAATTTCTGCAACTTTCCTTCTAAGATCAAAAATCATGTCAAGCCACCTCCAATTGATCTAAATTTTGGTACCAAGCTAGTATCACACTTCCTTAACCTATAGATGGCCCAATTGGAGTAAATTTTTATCAAAATTTCTCATGAAAATAGCTTAACTTTTCGGGCAGCAGAGACATTTGACAGATTTCAAAACAGAAACTCTGGTGTCCATTTGACCTTCAAACCCTGATTTTCTTTGCTCCAATCCACAACACACTTGTAAATTAAAGTCCCAAAAGTTGTTTTAAGCAAAAATAAAGCTTGAGTTTAACATGGAAATTCGAAATTGAGGCTGCAAAAGGGACTGCCCTGTTTGCGTAAAATTTCCAGATTTCATCCAAGTTTTACAAACTTTAATCCAACAAAAATCACTCCAATTAGGGCTAGGGTTTTCTTCCATTCTTAAACCAACTAAAGCACATACAAACACCATCATATAAATCATTAGAGCACCAATAATTCACCAAAATTTTGAAAATTCAAGGCACACCTCAAGCAGAAATTTTCGGCCAGCAATCTTCTTCTTCCTCTCTTGTTTTTCTTCGACTTTCTAACTAATCTAAACCATATCTCTCCTAGATAAACAGCAATCAAGCAAGAATCATTCAAATCCTCAAGGCATCTACCTAGAGTCAAGGTTCTTGAAGAACCCATCAACAACCAACAACTACATCATCTAAACTAATCTTACTACTAGGAGATGAAATGAGATAAGAGGAAAGAGGGATAAGGGTTTGTAGTTCTTACCTTGGCTTCCAAGATGAAATCACCACTGATGTGAGTTCTCAAGCCACCAAAGTTCTTCCTAGGTCAAGCCCCTTGCAAGCTTAGCTGATGATCCAAGATGAGATGCAAGTTTGAGTTGAATCTTGAAGCTTCAATGGAAGAATTGTGGCTGAAATTTTTGGAAAGAAAAATGGAGGGTGTGGCCGGCCAAGAGGAGAAAAGAAAATAGAGTTGGAGTGTTGAATTGGTAAAGTGAAATGTGATAAGAAAGAGAGAGATGACATAAGTGGTCTTTTGCCTCAAAAGTCAAAGGTCAATTATTGAGTCATTAGGGCTCCTAATTGATCTTAACTTGTCTCAAACACATGTAATCCCTCAATTAACTTTTCTTAGTCTACTAATGATCATCCTTTCTAGTCCAAAATTTATCGTGACCTCGAAATACATTTTTCCTTGAAAAATGTGCAGGAGCTAATTCTCACTAGCCGAGCTAAGAAAAATCAAATTCACTAACACAACGTTCTAAAAGCACAAGTGAGGCTTTAATCTTCATGAATGGATTTAAAATGAATAAAATGGCTGCATTAAGAATCAAGTCGGAGCAATTCAAGTCAAACGGGAGGTCAAGCAAGCTAATTTACACTTGAGGGTTGAACTTAGGGTTTTAAATTGAGGTTCTCACCCAGTGACTCGTGAACGAGATATACAGGTACAGGTACTAGTGCAAGTTCGAAAATTTTGAGCTGATACAGTCGGCAGAGGGTAAATTCAATAATTGCATGAAATATATTTGAAATTAACATGAAATTAAATATTAAAATTCTCATGAAAATGCGGGTCCTCACATGATGCACTATGAGAGTGGGTTTCATACAAATTTTAAAATTACGTCATAACTAGGTGAAGTAATAGTGTTCAATGATTCCAAAATTATACTTGTATGAGTAGTTAGGGATACCCTAACCTAAGGAGTTTTTGTTTGCTATTTTCTTGATACTTTAGCATAGTTTTATTTTTTTTTAATTTGTTGATCATCTAAATAATAGAAAAACTTTAGTAATGCCGGTAGTTGTTTATTCTTCCCAGTGGGTTGGACCCTTAATACGCTATACTCAATTACAACCTGTGTACTTATAAAAAATCACAAGTGGGGTATTTAGAAATTTTTAAATATAAAAATTGATAATGGATTCAGTTTAATTTTGTATGCATACCTGTGCTTGACACTTAACTTTTTTTTCCTTCTCTTGTGGATTCATACCTGAATTTCCTGTAAGTGAACAAAATGTACACTTGCATTTCAGGATGATCAATATCTATATAAATTTGAGAAGCAATTTTTAATTTCCACCTCTTAAGCAGCTCCCAACTTCCTGTCCTTTTCTCTTAAATTTTTCATCTATTTTAATTAGATAAAACCATAGTAATTGCTTCCATTACATACTTACTATGTACATCTATCAATTAGCACCATTTTCTAAAACCGAAACATTTTAAAACATCTAACATGCTAGCACAATTTTGAAAACCTACCAAATTTATACATGATTATAATGGAAAAGGATATAAGCTACTATATTGAAAAAGGAAAGAACAACATTTTAAATCCTTCAATTTTGACAATAACACAATTAGAACAATAGATTACCAAAATTATATGGAATATCAATTTTGAGAAAGAAACACCATTAATATTCCAATCCTTCTTTTGGTAAACCTAACATATATAAATATGTAAACATTATCTAACATAAAGTGCAACATGAAAAACTACAACATTTATAAACTTTAATTAAAAGGAGTAACCGACAATAGTCCAAATCATTTAAATTGAAAGAATTTAATAACAAATATAAAAAAATTTTGAATAGAAATAACAATACATTAGTCTTTCAATTTAGGCACATGAACTAAAGTATGTATATTCAACCCAAAATGTAATATAAAAGTTAGTTATCCAATGATTCAAGGGATAATTTTAGAAACCCCCTTTGAAGTTTCTGACAGTTTCACTTGGCACCCCTAAATTTTTAAAAATCTCACTTGCTTCCCTTATTTTAATATTTTTGTATCATATACAACCCATTTGAAAAATATAATACTAAAAAATTCATCTTGAGAGAGTAGTTTTAATCTCAATCCAAAATTGCCCTTTTGTTGTCTTACTTTTTATTAACAAAATTCAGTCTATTAATAATAAAAGAAGATAAAACCAAAAAGTATGAAAATTTATCCTGATTGATGAAATATAACGTATTTTGTATATTAAGATTTAATATTTGAATTTTGTAAGTTACAAAGATAATATTTTTCTTTACTATAAAGTGTTTTGAGTTAATTTAAGAATTTTTATAAATCATTTACATATTTTTAAATTTTCTTTTTTTTTTGTCTAAATGGAAGGCTTGAAAACTAAAAAGATACAAGATGCAAAAAGGCATTATCATGATTATGAATTTTTGTAAGTTATTGTTAAGAGTGTTATATGCCATTCATAATTTTAAGTAATTAACATAACCTATCCAAACCGATGACGTAAAGCTACTAAAGAGTTTTTCAATCTCGTTGACAACTTTTAAATTTTCATCAATGAAATGCATCTATCTATTTACAAAAATTAAGAGTTAAATTTGGTATATAATGGTAATTAAAAAATTACAAGAAAAGGGCAAATTTGGAATGAAATTATATTCTTTCTCCCAAAATGAGTTTTTTGTCATTATATTTTGAAATGGGTTTTGAATGTTACAAAAAGTTTAAAATAGGGGAACTAAGTGAGATTTTTTAAAGTTTGAGGGTGCCAAATGAAATTGTCCGAAACCTTAAGGGATGTTTGTGAAATTATCCCATGATTCAAATAAAGAATCATAATGTAAACAACATACGATAAAACTTTTATTCTTACCTGTGCATTAGCACATACCAAGCAAGTTTCTTTCTTTTCCTCGAGATCTCTACTACAAATAAATATACGTATCTGTTCTCCTAATTTTTAAATCTCATGCTTTTTATGTATATGTGAGGTCTCGTACCACTAATTTAAATTATAAATTGCAAAAATCCCATATTTTCACAAAATTATTTTATAAATTTAGTTTGAAATATTTGATTTTCGTATATCAATTGTATCGGTACAAAAAGTTTTAAAATGCATTTCACACATTTAAATGATGTTGTTAATTACATTACTTGAATTTGCATACGAGACTAGGGTTGACTGTTCGACGTAAGTTTTGAGAGTTAGAATATGTACAGGAGTCGTAGTATCAAGTCGCGTGAATTTACCCTGACGCGACAAAAAAAAAAGAGAGGTTTTATGTCAAACCGGTAGCCTTTCTTCCTTTCCTTCATTTTTCCAACAAAGCCTCAAAAGTCAACTTAACCACCACCACTCATTCTTCTTCTTCTCCATTCCTCTTGGCCTGCCATCCCCCCCCCCCCCCCCATTTTCTTTCAAGAAGAGCTTTCATTTTGCTCACAAGAAGCTCTCCAAATCCTTGCAAAAATCTTGGCCAAAACTTGCTTGATCTTTCATTTAATCTCTTGCGATTTGGGGGCCATGGAAGCTTGAAGAACCCGAGCTCTAGGAGGGAAAAATTGGTGGGTTTTGAGGCTTCTAGATAGCTTCATCTTAAGGATTTTGTTCTTGAAAGAAGAGGTACTTTGCTTCCCCTAAATCTTATTCTTTTGGTTACCCATCTTGTGAGTTGAAGCACCATTTACTCATTACTCTCATTCTTGTTGTTTTGAGTTGTTTTGAGTGGGCTCTTGGACTCCCACTAGAGTTGGTTATGGCTGTGGTTGATGTTGTTGCTGTGTTATGGTGATGGATTTTAGCTTAGTTTTGGTGTTTATAAGTTAAGAAGAAAATCTGGTGAAAATGGGTTGTTGCTGTCCGAATTTTCTTGGAGATTTTCCCCCTGTTTTGCCCCTAGAATTTCGTGGCTTTGCTGCTAAATTGGATGCTAATATGAAGGGCTTTGAGTGTGCAAAATCCCTTTCAAAATTCCCTCCATTTGGTTGTGTTAAAGTTGAGTGAAATGAAGACAGCAAACCTGGAATTTTTGCTTTCTGTTCTGTCTGTATGTGCTGTTCTGTTTTAGTGTGGCTTTGGTCCAAAATTTTACTATCATGTAACCTCCATTTGATTAAGAAATGTTGTTAGAGTCTTGGTTTTGAAAATAGAAGGGAATGGGGGTTGTCGTGGATGAAGCAAAGGTTGTAAAGGAAAAGAATTTCGTATGGCAGATTTGAACTCCAAATTTTCAGTCAACTTTGGGCGCATGGATCACTGTCTTCCCGTATGAGTTTTTGGCTAAATTTTGGTAAAAATGTAGTTCACATACCCAGGTTTATACCTGAAAAATTTGGTGTTTTTCCAGTATCATTTCGTGGCCCAAATGATGCTCCAAAAATAACTCTTCAAAATTGGAAAACCAAGCTGTCAGAACAGCTTACTGACCTAAGTTCAGGTTGCTATAATTTCTTGCTCGGGAGTCAAAATCGAGCGCCGTTAGTGGCGTTTGAAACTAGACTCCAAGGGCTTTCCAACGGTATAAAATTCACATATTAGTTCATTTTCTACAAGTTGTAGAAATTCCGGGAAATTGACTGATTTTGCAAACTGACAACACTATGCTTTGACAACTGTTGAATCTTACGGCTTCATTTGACTTATCTTGCAAAATGAATTTGAAAGCGAAGTCTTCTAATGATTTTTATTGCATCGAATCTAGTTTCCAATGCCTTAAACCATGTCCATTTCTGACACGTGTAGCTTTAGTTATGGGCTGAGTGAGAGACTGTGGCATGAGCTGTCTTGGTAGAATTGAAGTGTGATGGATGTAGATTTGGATTCTAGTTAGAATGGATAATTTATGATAGCTATATTTTGCTCAGGTGATCAACGCGACTTCGAGAGTGACCCGACTTCAGAAATCTAAACTTGCTCTTGCTTGCATATTGGTGAGTGTTCCGATCCGTTTTAAATCAAATATTTTACTACTATTGAAAATGACTTGTGAAATAATTTACTCGACTCATATTTGCAAAGAAATGATTTACCACTAATTCCAAGTAAAAATGCTTTTACGACTGAAATAATTTATGAAGGATTTGTGAGTATTCCTTGTTGCTAGTTGTGCTTGAATGTTTCCATGATTTGAATAGGTGCTTAATTGATTGATTGGGCTTGTTTAAATATATATACTAGTGCTTCTATGCAAAGTGAAATTTAACTGTTAATGTCGATCGTTATAAGTGAGTGCTTGGATTGGTATTTTACTTATCTTGATTTGAAAGTATTTTATTGCTAAATGTGTTCTATTAAACTATTACGTTTTGTTTTAAATAAAACTTGTTCCTCCTTTCTAACGAGGCTTGAGGTGAAGAGGCTGACGTCAGGGGTCCCTCGCTCCTGAAGGGGAGTGTATACTTTATTGCACTCTCTTAAGGGGCTTGAAGGTTGAAATTGATTGTCAGTTGTCCCTCGCTTCCAAAAATGGTTGATAGCTATTATCATTGCTTGAATTACTTGTGCATGACTGTAGGCCATGTGTACTCTAACACATTGGCTGAATAAGGCCTTTTCCCCTTCGTTACCGGCCTATTCGAGCCAGAAGCAGACTCGGTCGGGTAGGTTGGTAACCTAGGGCACTGTACGGTGTACTCGAGTATTACCACTGGGTGTTATAAGGAGGAGAAGGGTTGATTGACTGATCAAGTGGACTGCAACTGCTCTCGGAGGACACCATATCCTTTCAATATTTGAGCTAAGTGTTTATTGAATTAGTGTTTACTGCATTATTGCTTGTTAAATTAAGTGTTTATGGAATGGTTCTTTGAGGGATTATTGTTTCTTGTATCCTTTTTAAATGAAAAGATTCTCAAATATTTTCAATGTAACTGTGTGACCATGTTCTCGACTTACACGTATTCTTTTAAAGATTCAAATGTTTTACAAAATGTTATTTGATACAAAGGTCTACGAATTTGATAAAACGTGAATTTTCTTGTTTTCACTGAACATTCACTGAGTTTCTGACTCACCCCAAAAATATTTTTTTTCCCCCTCACAGGGCTCGAGATGAAGGAAAGCATGGGAAGTGATCTTTCTTAGTGTTACTGGTCGGATTATCTCTTATACTATTTGTAATATTGGACTAGTTGGAAATGTAATTATTATTTTGGAGACTTTGCATTGTAATTATTTGAGATCTATAATATGATTGAGGATCTGTAGTGAGTCCCGGCGAGAGTTGGGCAGGCGGTCCACCGATCTCTTTGGTTCGCCTTAGGGGGAGGTGGGGTCGTCACAGTATATGTCTTTCAATGGAAAATAAGAAAATAACAAACATACACTTGACTTTTACCTTTATATTATCATGCAATCAACATTATGAGAAAAAAGTAATAGAATAAGGATCAAAGGAATGATTGCACAAGATTATATATAATTTATGAGTCTTTTCAAGTATCACACTTTTTTAATGACTGAATTCTGAATTTTTATTCAATATTTTCTTTATGCTAGCAAGTATATTAGAAGGAATGAAAGTGTAGGTGAGAGATTTTGGGTTCAAAAAAAAAAAAAGGGAGGCATATTATAAAAAGAGCCTGAAAGAAAAAAAAAGAAAAAGATTGTGAGTAGCAAAAAAAAATGGATTTTGAGTGGCAATATGTACTAATAATTATTTTTTCCTTCATCCTTTCTCTTTTCTCTCCTTTATACACAAATATGCAATACAGTAATGCAACTTTTTGAATGTAAAAATTAGAAATAGTAGTTCTTCTTTTGCTTTTTTGGATGCAATATTGACTTGAAATTGAAAAATGAATTTTATTTATTTTATTTAGTTTTGTTTTCATATTATGATAGTTAAAGTTAAGCATGCATCGAAATTGCAAAAATAAAAGGTCATGGTCTTTTTCTAATTCAAAATTTACGTCTTGAATTTTGAGATTTAGGAGGGAGTAAACTTCTTCCTCCAATAATTTATCATCATTAACTTTAAATTTAATTTAATTTTTTGTTTTTTGCATTACCATTTTATCAGTTAAATTTCTTTACACAATATGAGAATGACAACATGTTTACTTAAAAGTTAATCAAATACTAGAGAAGTCAGGACTCTTGGATCAGTGGTAGTAATATGTCGGTCACAATTACTTTATAAATATCATAACCATATTAATTTAAAGAATCTTAGTTAAATGTTTAAATTTTTAATAAATTTGAATTAAAAAAGTTTGAATTAATGACGGTACGAGTGACTATTATTTCATTTATGTCAGATAATCATTAAATATAAGGGACTTTTGGATTGGGTGTATTTTGGAATATTTTGAAATCTTTATTGTAAATTTTGTGTTTTGAAAATTTTATAGATGCAATGTTTTTAAGTTTCTTAGGTTGCTTTTAGAAACTACTAGCCTCTCCCTTTCCTTGACATACTGGCAAATCACTGCCTCCATCACCTTTCTAATTCTATCCATTTTTCTCATTCATCATTGTTACTTCTCTCCTATCCTCACTTCTCTCTCCAAATTTGGTTAAGGAAGAGGAGCAAAGAAAGGAGGAATATAGTTGAGGAGGATGTGGACGAGCATGGTAGGGGACGGCAAGAGGGAAAATAGGGAGTGTGAAGAAGAGAGATTGACAGGATAGGGGGAATGCGAGACAAAGGATGATGGTGGGGTAAGAGCGGTGGTGGAAGGAAAAAGAGAGGAGAGGAAAGGTTCAGCAATGGGCTACTAAGGGAAGATGTAGTGGGATGATAGTAGAATGAGAGAGGATGAAAATGTAACAAGGGGTAATAGTTGAGGAGATTGAAGGAGTGATGAGGTGGTAGAAAAGTAACGTGTTGTTTTAAGTATTTTTGGATCTTTAATGTGCTTTTGGGAATTTTTTTTGAGAGGCTATTGTAGATTTTTGTTTAGAAACCACATGTTTTATTTTTTAGTTTATTTTTACAATATATGAGGTGCAAGAACCAAAAGCTTCTCGTGAGCATATAAAAGTAAATTGCTGACGTCTAACTATGTAATGTTTTCAAATAAAGTGTTTCAACATTTTTTCATCATGTTTTAATATTTTTGAGAGATTATTTTAGATTTTTTCTTAAAAAAATATGTTTTTACTTTTTACTTTATTTTTACAATATATAAAGTGCAAGAACAGAAAGTTTCTAAAGAGCATATAAGAGTAAACTGTTAATGTCTGACTATATAATGTTTTCGAATAAAACATTCTAATACGGAAATTAGGAATTTGAAACAAACTATATACTTATATTGGTGGATCAAAATTTCATTTACGCTATTTTTAGCCTCATGCTTCTTTTCCAAATGTAATCATAAAGCTTATGATAGGAAAACTAATCTAATATTGAAAAATAGATTAACACATTCAAATCAATTTTTTTGGTGTTTTACTTTTTTTTTTGTTTATAATAAAATATTTTGATAGAAATGTACACCAAAATTATATTTTTTTCAACTTCTAATTTTTTCCTTTCATTTTTTCACAAATGTTATTAGTCTTTTGCTTAAAACGTGTGCATGGGTCAAAATACTAGCAAAATAAGCTTCTTAGCATCCCCTTTGATAGTCACTAGAGGAATTTCTTTATTGGTCTTTGGGCTGAAACTCAGCTCAAATAGGAAAGTACGGATTCTCAGCACGCTTAGCTATCCTTTCTCACGACTTTGCAGGTATCCCATCAATTCTCGAAGGCTTATTTAGTAATCATCTATTGTCTGTTTATTTATGGACACAATTGGATCAAATTTTGGAGGTAGACTGACAATAACCTTCTCAACAACTTTTCTATCACTTATTTTTTCACCAAATGCCTCCATTCCATTGACAATTTTGGTGATTTTTGTGGAAGTGGTTTGAATATCTCCAGCCCCACTCATATTTAAATTTTCAAGTTTTCTTTTAAGAGTTTTAGGAGTAACATTCTGTATCTTGAAAATTCCCCAATAACTCATTTAGTAGAATCTCCCATGCATCTTAGACATGATTTGTTCTGTAAGGGTCTCAAAATTCAAATTTTATTTTAAAAATGAATAATAATATTTATATTGTGCTTATTATTAAAATATGAGTGAATTTATGTTTTAAGTGAATATTTTCTAATTTAGAGAATTTTTCAAGAATTATTTACCGGTGTGTGTGTTCGGCCAGATTAAGCGTTAAATTTTGTTCTGAAGTGTGAATAGTGACTTCAAATTGAAATTGAGCATATGTAGAGATATTATAGAGATATATTTAAGTTTGGACAGTACCTGAATGAGTTAAAACAGTAAAAGTTAGAATGACGCGCAAGACGCGACATAAAGTGGCCGTTGACCACTATTTTCCACGGTTTGTGGGATTGCTTCCTTTTTGTCCCTTAAAAGGCATTCTTCTTGCCTTTATTGATTCATTTTCAGCTACAATTTTTCTCCATAGAGAGAGAGAGCAGCCAAGAGAGTGAAGAGCGAGAGAGAGAAAGAAAGCTTGCAATTTTTCTTCCATTCTTCTTCCTTCCTTTCTTGAAGCTTCAAGCCTCCATTGAAGACATTGCTCGTCCTTCTTGAAGCTGCCATGAGAGAGGGAGAAAGAGAGAGTGAGGGCCGAACCATAGAGAGAGAAAAGAGAGAGATTTTGTGAGGTTCTTCCAACTTCATCTTCTTTCTCAAGCTTGAAGACTCCATTAAAGGTCTTGATCTTGGTTTCTCCTCCATTTCTTGGCTGCCGTGTGAGAGTGAGAGAGAGAGAGAGAGAGATCCGAAGTGAGAGAGAGAGAAGAAAGAGGAAGAAAGCTTCTCTTGGGTTGGCTACTTCTTGTTCTTGAGCTTAGAGAAGGAATCCATCATCAAATCAAGCGGATCGTGGGCTAAGGTTGGAGCTTTTGGAATTTCTAAACTTGGGAGTATCATTCTTGAGAGGAGTTCACAAGATCTTGCTTGATCTTGTTAGATCTAGACAGATCTGAAGGTATAAGACTCAAATCTCTCATATCTACCTTGATTAGTGTTAAATATAGTAGATCTGTGACAGCCCCACCTCCCCCTAGGGCTACCCAAAGGGTTCGGCGGACCGCCTGCCCAACTCTCGCCGGGACTCATTCGCTTAATAAGTAAAATCAAAGAATTAACCATCTAAAGAAAACCTCGATAAACGTAATCCAACCGATTCCGATCCCAGACTACAAACCTTATAATTTGTACAACTCAAGAGTAATTTAAATACTTCCAAAATACATTTCACCTTCACTCTTACACTTGTCAAGATTCAAGAAAACAATTCTTATACAAAAGAGGTAAGTTTACAAGAGAACTAGATTCCCCGATTAGCGAACTCCGCTTCCAAAACCTGTTAAGGAAAACAAATCTTATGAGGTGAGCAAAACTCAGTGAGGCCAAGAAAACATGCAAGCATGCAAGACCAAGAAATATACACTTTTATTAAACAAGATAGGTAGTAGAAACTTTGAGGCAAGAATGCAAATAAGGAATTTAATTGCACATTAAATAAAGGATACAGGGGCTCTTAGGAGCCAAGTTCCACGAAACTTGATCACATTCCAGTAGTTGACACTCCGTCAACTTTTATAATTACCATGTAAAACTCCACTTGTCAACCATCTCCGTCCACCGTTTCAACCCCCAACCGGGCCCGCTCGTCAAAATAGAAAATTTGGTAATACTCAAGTATACCCAGGTAAATAGTCGGCGAGCGCACTCCAACCGACAAAAATATGTAAAGACTCATGATTTACCAATCTCTCGGCCAAGCCCTTGCCGGCCCGATGTGCAAGGTTTACCAATGAGGTTTTTGGGCGTCCCCAAGAGGTTAAGATAGCAAGTAAGATGATGAGACAACGCTCAATCATCAATCAAGTACAAGTACAATTCAGGCAAGTCATTTCAAGTACAATAAATACAAGCAAGCATGTCAGGTCAAGTAAGAGAGGTCGGACGAGATAAAGTACACGTCCGCCTCGACAAGTTTAATAACATATTCAAATCAAGCATTTAACAGGTTCAAACAATTCAACAAATCATGCACTTGACACTCACCAACAAAGAAATCAAGTAAAAACATGCAGGTGATATCACCTGAGCGTCTCGAGATTCACGCCGTAGTTTCCTTGGTCACCTGAAGCAAACGTGACTAATGATCAACAATTTATTACCCAAACAATCACTAAGATGCCAAAACAACACTTAAAAGCACTTAAAATAGCAAAGAGAGCACGTGCATGGGCGCTCGAACCAAAACGGACAACATTAGATTTAAAACGGGAAAACACACACTAAAAGGTGTGAAAGGCAGATTTGACACCTTCTGCCATTTTGATCATAACTCATGGTACGAGTATTGGATTGAAGTGCACGAGGTGCCGTTTCGAAACTAAGAGGACAAGCTATAACTTTCATGATGACCATTTCCACCAAGATTTACTTCTTCTAGGTCAAAAAACATGAAAACAGTCCCAAAATTTTCAATCTCAGGTTCACTGGCAGGCCAGATTCAAATGACCGTAACTCAGTGCACAAAGATTCAAATGGTCTGAAATTTAATAGTTAGAAAGAAAACTCAACTCTCTAAAACTTTCATGAAAAAGGAAAAACCCAATTCCACCTCGAACTAGGTCAAAATTGACCAAAACAGTGGCAAATTTTCAGTCTGAACAGAAACAGAGCACCAGGGACAATTTTGCCATTTCACAAGCTACAGTGCTCATATTTAGCTGAAAATTTACAGTTTCATTCTTTGTTCAATTCTCTACAACTTTCATGTTCAGAACAAGAGCTAGTTGGATCATTAACATAGAGAAATTTTCACTACAACAGTGAAAACAAGGCATGACAGTCTTGGTTTTCGACAAACTTTAAAAATTCACCAAAATTTACAGAAATCGAACTAACCCTTGAAATTTATACCACTTAAATACCTACAAGTATAGTTTTAAAAACAACAAACGGGACTCAATTTTGACTCCCGAGCAAGAAAATATATCCAATTGAACTTGGGACAATAATCTGTCTGTCAGCTTGATTTTTCCAGTTTTGAGGGGTCATTTTTGGAACATCATCTGGGCAATGAGATGACATTGGAAAAACACCAAATTTTGCAGGAATAAACCTCAGTATGTGAAATATATTTTTACCAAAATTTAGCCAAAAACTCACACGGGAAGGCAGTGACCAAAGCAATTAATATCAGGGCAGAAAGGTTTGATAAATCTGGAAACTGCTTTCCAGATTTTAACTTCATTTTTTTCATGCCATTTTGACACACAAAATGGAATGATTTTTGCAAATAAATTTACATACATATAAACCAACATTTCAGCTCCCAAAATAACCAAGAAACTCATGAAAATTCGCAGCCAAAATAGGGCATAAAAATTGGAAATGAAACGGGCAGCATTTCCCCTCTTCTATCGATTTTGCTTCTTCCTTTCTTTTCCTATCTTGCTACCCTTCAAGAACTCCCACAACTCATCCATCACACACACACACACATCATGACAGTCCAATAATCAAGGAATGTGGGATTTCATAGAGCCCACTTCAACAACCCAATTTCAACAAGAACAACATCAAGAATCTACAAAGCTTAAATCTACAAGATGAAAACAAAAGAAAAGATTTTGAAGAACTAACTTACCCCTTCCCACCAAGTAGAAACCCTAAGTTAATTGTGGTCTAGAGTTGCACCAAGACTCCTCTTTTTCTCCTCCAAATCTCGGCTCACACTCAAGGCCAAATGATCTTCAAGGTGCAAGTGAAGAAGGAAGGAAGATTGAGCAAGTTTTTAGTGGATTTAATGGAGGATGGAGATGCAATTTTTGAAGACAAAATGAAGGGAAAAAGGGAAGGGGAGAGTCGGCTGGAGCAAGAGAGGAAGAGAAGGGACTTTGGGTGTTTTGGTAAAGTGAAACAATGAAATGAAAAGATGACACAAAGCCTTACTTTAATATGCAAAACGTCAACTTGAATTTTGTGGCCCAAAATGCTTCAATTGGAGTTTAATCCTAGTCACTCACTTCTAATCCCTCATTTAGCTTTTCTTAATCTACTAATGATCATTCTTATCCTCCAAACTTACATCACTCTCAATCCAAATATTTGTCTCAAAAAACGTGCCTTTTTTCATTTTTCACAATTGAGTGACAGAAAAATCAAATTGATGGTTAAACATGATTTTTTTAAAAATAAAATAAGGTAATGTATGGTACATTTGCATATATAATAATTTAAATCAATTATTCAAAGAAAATAAATAATTAATTAAATAAATAGGTCAAATAAAAAATTAAATTTTCGGGTCCTCACAACCTCCCCTCCTTAAAAGAATTTCGTCCTCGAAATTCATACATTATAATCTTTAATCCTCAAATTGGCAATCAAACCATGATTTTCCTGTAAACGTTCTAACTTCCAACTTATAGGGTAACCAAAATGACCCCACGTCTACCTCAATCATGAACTAGGGTTTATACGATAGTCTATTGAACCAATATCAATTAAAACGTTCGCTAGACAATGGTAAATGGAGGGTCTTACCTTCAATGATCTCAGCAGGATCGGGAGCCTGGGGTTGATCTAAGGCATAAACCCTAGCCGGTACTCTCGATCGACTTCCTCTTACACTAGATTGCTTAGATGACGGTTGGCCGGACCGCTGGCTATTGCTTCCTTTAAATGGCCTTTCAGGGCAGTTGTATATCCGGTGCTCATCACTACCACAACACAAGCATTTCTCTGACTTCTTCTAACATTCATCCTCAGTATGATTGGGTTTCCCACAAAACCCACAATTTACACTAGGAGTCGATATTTGACCTCCTCATAAGACGTTTCTTGATCGTCCTTGTCCACTAGAAACCCCTCTCGATGGTTCCGGGGTTCTCATATCTCCCGTTTCCCTTCCAACCTTGGGAGGCGGTGCTCTTATCTCAACTTGCCCAATAGTACTACTTGGGGCTTTCCTTTTCCAAGATTGAAAAGCCTTCACTTGAAGTTTAGCACTCTCAACTCTTTGTGCTTTTTCTAGGGCATCAGTGAAGGTAAGAATTTGGGCCGCCGCTAAAGACTCTTGTATTTCCACATTCAATCCTTGTACGAACCGTCTTATCCTTTTTCGCTCAGTGACCACCAACTCCGGAGCGAACCTTGATAGCTTAGTGAATCTCTCCTCATATTCGACAACACTCAAGGCCCCTTGTCTCAATCTTATAAAATAGTCCTACCTCTTTTCTTGGATCATGGGTGGAAAAAACTTCTCATTAAACTCCCTCTCAAAATTTGCCCAGGTCCAAGGGGTTTGTTTTCTTTCCCATTTAACTCTAATTACATTCCACCATGCCCGAACCGCTCCCTCAAATTGGAAAACGGCAAAGTTCACTTGCCTCTCTTCAGTATAGTGCAGGGCGGCAAATATCTCACTCATCCTTTCAAACCAGTTCTTTGCCGCATCGGGGTTAGATCCTCCAAGAAATTTAGGTGGTGAAAACTTAAGAAAACGCTCCAAAGCCCTATCATCCTTATGATCAGGCCCTAAAGGTTGATTCTGCTATCCAAGGCCTTTATTATCGGCCAAACGTTCAAGTATGTCAGTCATCCTATTGATGGCCGTAGCCACTTGATCCTTATTACCACCGCCTGGTCCCCTTTCAGACTCATCCCCAGAAAAGTGAACACTCACGGAGGGTTGGGGTTGCGCACGCCCACGTCCTCGACCACGACCACGACCCCGACCTCGACCACGACCACGAGCATCCATAGCCCTAATTATAGGTCTGGATGCATAGACAAAATTAAACATGCATAAGCAAAAGTGAACATGTAGGTCAATAGTGGGAGTAGTTAAAACAAGTAAACTAGCATATATCGTATATTCCAGAATTCACAAGCAAATTAACAAGTGATTTCGGGATAATCACAAAACACATAGCATACTAGTACCACAAAATCTGAAGTTTAGGTCTTTTAAAGTTTAGAGACCTCACAAAGCGTCACCCCAACTAATCATTCACAAAAGCTTACAAAAGACTGGAACTTTCCTATTCTAGTTCACAACTGAACGTTCATCCTATCTAGGAGGATTTGAGTTCAAACAATATAAGCATTGGATAGTGCTAGTCAATACATCAAGCACCAAGTTCAAAATTCTTAAAATAGATACAACTGTCTACTAAAGCATTCATACTATTAAAGTCCTCACTTATAAATATATCTCCGTTAAGCATGGTAAAGAAGACTACGAGTTCTTACCTCCAAACAAGGACTTCGATAACCCCAAATATGGAAAATATTCTCAATTGTAACATATTTGTATTTAGGCGCCAAAATCGTAATTTTTCTCATTTCTTTTAAATACCCATTTATAACTGACTGGTTTAATGCATTTAGGTGTTTGGACTACGCATCCAACAACTTTTCTTTTAACTAGTGAATCCAATTCAAATTAATTCATATCTTTCCATTTTAACCAATCATTTCTTCACTGACATTAATCAACTAATATATTTTCATGATTCTCATTCTCTTTCATAATGTGAGGTACTACATAATACGTAACTTCTTTTTGTTTAGGTTCCAATTTCAAATTTTCTATAATGTATTCTCTTTAGGAATTGGCTCTTCAAGTGTGACCTCTTCAGAAGATTGAATTTTGTCATGATATTTATTTAAACTCTAGAGATATTTGAATCATGATATCTTATTTTGGTAAGCCAATTTTAAAATCATTTGTAACACTTATATACGTCTTTCAGGAACATCAATTTTAACTATAATATTTCCTACAGAAATATTCAATTCAATAACTCTTCTGGAGTCGATAAATATATTTGATAATTGATTTACAATTTGATTCAAATAAATAATCTATTGAACCTCTAATTCATATTATTTGGTACGAGAATCAAGGAAATCCAATAACATTTTTCAAACGATTTCTTTCAGGTGATCATTTCCTCTCCTAATATCGGGAAGTATAGAATATCATTTTATAAATAGATCACCTATCAATATTTCATAATTTCTAATTGTAAAGGGTGATTCACCTCCGATATACATTTTTGTTGGAGCCACAGATAACCCAAGGGAGTATGTATGAATAATTGTCGGCTTTTATTTTTGAATAACCTAATGGAGTATATATGAATAATTGTCAACTCTTATTTTTGACAATCCGATTAAATAATAATTTGGCAGACTTATTTACCAAGGCATTGTCGACTGCAATATTTGAGAATTTGGTGACAAATATTGAATGCATCGGTTCAAGGATCTCAAATAATGCTTGATCAGGGGGAGAAATTAATACATAAGAATAGTGTACTCTTTTTCCTTTACTAGGGTTTTTTCCTAATAAAGTTTTATCAAAGCATATTCTTTGTGTAATGGATATCCAAGAGGGAGTGTTATGAAACAATAAAAGATATGGATGTCCATTTGTATTCTCTAGAAGATTGATACATGAATTCCCCGTAAGATTCATTGGTACATTGATGTATTCTTTCGTAGCTCGTTAGTTCATCTATAGAACTACTAAATTCATGTACTTGAAGTACTAAATTCGTGTATAGATGTTAAATAGGATTCATATACTTTTGATATTAGCTTACCTATAATAGAGGTATCTTAACTTCACTTGTCATAACAACTTTGATCATTTGAATTAATAATAAAATAATTTTCTATTCTCTCTACTTCTTGTCTCTACTGTATTATTTCAATCTCTAATTTTAGTAGTTCATATCATTAGTTTTACAATATGTTATCAGCACGAGTCTTTACTATTGAGCAAACATGAATTACAAGTTTATACTATGAGCAAACATGGATCATGAGTCTCTACCTCTGAGTAAAGATGAAATAAGAGCCAATACTATTATGCAACTATGATGTACAAGATTCTACCTTTAGATAAAAAAGGGATACAAGACTTTATCAAAATTCTACCAGTATTGGATCAATCCCTAGTCACCGCCTTGGACAATTCTTTTGGCAAACTTCTAAGGTCATATTTCTCACTTTTAATTCATTTGGTGTTTATTATAACTAACATTTGAATACTCGTGAAGTACAAATATTTACCGATGAGTAATCATTGAGTATGAGCCTACACTCTAGAGTAATTTTTTAGGTAATATTTATTCTATTTTATTTTATTCAGTTATCTTTATTATCAAAAGAATTATTTATTATGAATATTAGATTGTGAAATACATCTTGACGCAAATGGATTTTGAAAGCACCATTAATGAAAATAATGATGCATAAAGATCTGCTTGTCCTTCCAAAAAAACATGATCTGACCGCCTGATGATGGTCGTTCTTATAAAAATTTGATATGATAAATTTACCTAAGATTGTAAGCTTTTGAATCACTTAGTGAATATGTTCTGCAACGTTTAGAGTTAGTTCTCAATTAGAATTATGTGGAGAAAATATTACTGATTTGAATATGTTGAAAATAAATTCTCCATACTTCATTCCTCTAATATGCTCTTGAAGTAACAATATTGAATGAATGGATTTGAGAAGTATTCTAAACTTATTGCATGGCTTCTTTTGGTTCAGAAAATAATGAATTATTGAATCTGATTGAATGTCTCTAATTTATTCCTTGAAGTGAATGTGATTAAATTGTAACAATCGTCGTGATTGTAGATGAAGTCAAGATAGATATGTACCACTTGAAGTGGGATAATGATAAGAAAGAATGCGAAAAAATGATCCTAAAATAAATACCATTTGTATAGCATTAAAAGGTAATTATTCACGTGTATATCGTGTGACTAAATATTTTATTGACCTTTATTAAGTATCATAAACAAATAGCCAGAAGGTGCAAATTAATGGTGTGATTGATGATGATAATACCCATATTTTCTTCCTGAAAAAGAAATTGATGCCAAATACCTAATATTTATTTAGAACTTGATTATTTGTTATCTTCGCATATTTTATGTCACTTTCTTTAGAAATTATGTTATTTATGGATTTTATTAATGTTCACATTTATTTGTAAGTTTTTTTTATTAATTTTTCATGAAGAAGAACATTTCTTTATTATTTCTTCCTGAAGAAAAAAAGGTCTCTTTGTCATTATATAAAAATTTTATAAAAATGCCATTCACCTACAAAGAATTATGATTATTATTAAAAAGCCATTTCATAATATTTCACAAATCATTTTCCCACAAGAACTTAAGATTATTCTCATAAATTTTATTGACTCTTGCTATGTATAAGTTTCACAAGATAATTTGGGGTAGTTTCTATTATAAAGTAATAACAATAGTTACTAAAATTTGGGACAAATAAAATATAAAATATTAGATGCATAAATATTAAATACTTAAAAGTTCAACGAAAAATATGAGTTTGATAAAAAAAATGCATAGAAATCCAAAATGTAGATAATGCAAAATACATTTGAAAGCTACACGGCTTAACATATGGGTAAATCTATTATCAATTTCAAATATTATGCTACATTAATATAACTTTAACTTGTATACTTATGACCTCAACAATAAATTTATTAAAATTTTATCGTTTATAGTGCTCATAGCTATTAATTTATAGAAATTGTGATATATAGACAAGTGCTATTATGTATATGACTCACCTTGGATGATTTATTATTATTGTAAACCAAACTTCCTATCTTTTCAAAGATTGATAAATAATTAAAAATCTATAATATCACAAAATTTTATTACATATTTTATAAGTTAATGTGAATAGTTAAAATAGTTTTTTAGTATTTTTAAAATTCATAAAATACACAAGAATTATAAATGATACGTACAATCGTGTATCATACATGTATATTATAAGTATTTTTTATTGACTATAATGTTAAATATCGAGCATTAATAAAAAAATTTAGCATTATTTCAAGTAAACTTTGTAATACTAGTTTCATGTAAGTTTTTAAGTAAAAATAGTACATTTATCCCACAAACTAGTGAGCTTTGATCATTAATCAAATTTTACTATATTACCTTAAAATTTTCCACTATTCTATAAAAATTTACTATTACATGAACTAAACTTACTCTCTAAAAAGTAAGTTTGGGATATAAAGTAGTAATTTATTCCAAAAAAAAAACAACTTTCATATTTATTTCAATTTACTATTTTAGACATACATGTTACTATTTATTAAATTAAATTTCAATTATTAATACAAAAATTTTAGCATTATTTCAATTAAAATTCCTAGTAATAATTTCATATAAATTTTTAAAGTAAAATAATAAATTTATGCTATAAACTAATAAGTTTTGATTATTAATCAAATTTACTATGTTATCATAAAATTTATTGTTATTCTATAAAAATTTACTAATTTGAACTAAACTTATTCTCTAAACAATAAGTTTGGGATATAAAGTAGTAATTTATTTTAAAAAAGAGGTAAATTTCATATTTTTTCCAATTGTCTTTTTGAGATATAAAAGTTACTGATTTATTAAATTAACTTACTATTTTAAATGTGAAACTTACTGCCAAATTTTTAGGCTAATTTTAGGGGTTATCTTATTTAGGTGATTGTTCAACAAGTAATCGAATGGTTACTAAAAGTGTGATAACCTAAAATATTAGTTAAAAATTGTTTCATTATTATAACTATCGTTATTGGAGCATTTTCCCTCAAAAGAAACTTATATGTTCTTGTGGGTATAGGTAACAAACTCTTAGGAAGAAGTGAAAACTTCAATAAACTAAATAATTTAACTTTTACATACAAATAGTGTTACAATTTACAAATAAACTAGGCAAAGTTAATCTTACTTGGTGGATAGGGACAAATAAAAAACTTCTAACTTGTGCACAAATATGGTTTGATTGATGATCCAGTAGTTAATAGATGTAACGACCAAGTGATAATCTAAAATTTTAAAATCTATCCCTTCTGGATTGCTATTATCTGGAGTTTTTTGCAAAAAAAAAAAAAAAAAGTGTGGCGTAACGATATAATGTATGTGAAGTAAAATGTAATTGAAAAATATGTTCATAGAAAATATAAAAATTTTTTGGGGGAAAATAACTTTCCAAATAAATTTAGGAAATATAATAAGATTTAAAATTTGTGTTCAACAAAAAATTGATAAGATTAATTATGATAAGATAGGCATAAGTATTGGCTTCGCAAGCTATCTGAAAGAGAGTTATAATATAAAAAATTCATAGAAAATGCACAAAATCCAAAAGGCTAATGTCCTACACATACTCTCTCTCTTTTTTTTTTTTTGCGAGAAAAAAGTTTGGGTGGGTTCAATTTCAGTCACCACCACAGGTCAGAATAGGTCTCAAGGACCATTGGTCGCTTACAGAGAGTTACTTACAAATCATCCACCAACGCATTCCTCACATCAATAGCAGGATTCGAACACACAACCTCTTCAATTAAATATGCCACATAAAGCTCTGCTATCGTAATAGCCTGCGTTGCTGGCTCATCAGCTGACGGATCTGCTTGTCAACCTTGTCCGAATGCATGAGAGACAGTGATCGTGCTGCCTGAATGAGCTATTTGGCATCTTGGATAATGGAATCAATCTTCCATGGAATTGGTGATGGACTTTAGGAAAAATACTATGGTCCATTTATGGTATCATTCTTTCACTTGTATGCCTCATAATATTGAAGGAAATTATTTAAATTTTAAATTTCTAAAATTTTTATAATCTGAGAGTATTTTTTTTTTTGGTAAATATAATCGGAGAGTCTGATATTTAAAAGAAGTCATGGATTCTTCTCAGTTTTAGAATCCACCTCTACCTGCGGACATGAGAGATGCTATGTATTCTGTTACTAGAAGATAGGGGACAAAAGGTTGACTAGTGAAGCCAATAGAAATTGTGAGAACCCAGAGAAAAAAAAATGAAAATGATAAAAAAAAATGGCTTGATTGCACCATGAAAGCATTAAGTGCATTATTTTCCTTTAAACACTTTATTTTGCATACATAGCATGACATTAATTTGGAATTTCATTTTACATGTTTCATGTAGCAAATTGCATAAAATTTATGTGGCATCAAGTAGGATACATTCTAATTGAGGGATTAGAAACTAATTGCATAGAATTTTAACCCAATTCATGGCCAAGACATTTCCACTTGTCAACCATCCAACAAGTCTTGACTTAAGCCTTTCTATTTAACCTCTCATTTTCAAAATTTTGAACAAAAAACTCCCTCCCTTCTCTCTCCTCTTGGCTGAACTCCATAAGCAAGAAAACACTAAACCCTAAGCTTGATTCTAGCAATTTTAGGTGAGGAAAAACATGTTCAAGTGAAACCCTAGCTTAGATTGTTGCTTGATCATCAAACTTGGTTGGAAGAATTGGAGCTTTTTGGGTGGTTTTCTCTCTCAACTCTCAAGGTAATTAGACACTTAACTTTGCTTTAGTTATGTTTAAATTCAAAAAGGATGCATGATAGTTAAGTTTAAGGTGTTTGGGGTTGATTAGAAGGAAAGATTATGGAAGGAAATCTTGTGTTTGAAAGCTAGAACTTAGGTTTTCATGTTCTTGTGATACTTTGATGATGGAATTAATTGCTGTTTTAGCATGTTAAAAACCATGTTAAGTGATGGATTAACTTTAACGAGTTAATAGATGAAGTTGCACCACAGCTGGAATTTTCGTAGGAAATCAGGGATGAAAAACAACAAATTTCCCAAGGTTTCTGTTGACTGTAGAAAATGAATTAGGGCCCAAACCTTATACCGTTAGAAATCTCTATGAACCTAGTTTTAAACGCCGCTGACGGAGCTTGATTTCGATTTTCCTAAGTTGAGTTATGGCTGTTTTCCTAAGACTGCTCGGCCAACCTGTCACCAATCTGGCAGTTTTCTTGCGACTCTGAGATTTGACATTTTGACCTTGAATAAGCATGAATTGATGTTTCACCTCTCATGAAAGTTGTAGGACTATGTTTTAGCTTCAAAACGCCATAAAATTCGCCCCAATCTGATAATCACACCCACAGTTATGAATAAAATACTGAAGGGTGGCAAACCTGTCGATTTTCATTTCCTTTCTATAATGGCTTCTTTTATTCCTTTGGACTCGTATTCACTTTTGCCGTGTTCCAACCTACTTAACTCATGATTCTACTATATTTATAAGATTCTTCATTTGTTTTACACTCATACCTTGGATTAGACCTCTTATGATTTTGTGCATCCAAATTGTGATTGTTATCAAACAAAGAAACAACTAATGTATGCATTTGGTCTCTCTTGTTTGGGGTAGTCAATCCTAAATGTTTTCATTTCATTTGCCATTAGACTTGGAAGGAGATTTGGGAGTGAACGCCTGAGGTTATTTTGCTAACTTGGTAAGTGTTCCAATGCATGTTTCCTTGACGATGCATGATACTTGGGTAAATGCTATTATTTGTTTTAAAGCCTCTTTGATTGGCATATTAATGAGTGTCATGTTATTGTGATTCCCTTGATTCGTTAATTCAATTAACTTTCAATAAATTGTTTGTTCATAATGTATAGTTGAATGTTGAATGTTAAATGTACATAAATGTAGGCCGATGTGTACTTTATCGCATCGACTGAATTGAGCTCACTCTTCGCTGGAACCCTATCCTTGATTCGCCATCGTGAGGTCCGGTAGGCCAAAAGCTTATCCTAAACCCGCCATCGCGAGATCGGATCAGCTTGACAGCCCTGGGTAATGACTTACCAATGTTAAGTGCAAAGCTCAAAACTCTTTGCCGAAAGGCCTTGAGTATAATGTTTAATGTTAAATTTCGGGGATTGTTTATCGCTTTGGAGGTCATAAGGTGGGAGTTCGAAGGTTATAAGGTGGAAAAATGTAGGGGATTGTTTATTGGAAGTTATAAGGTGGAAAATGGCTCCCAATGAGTCTTGTATCCTTTGAGATCTCATTTATTATTCATTATTTGATTTACTTGAATGAATAATTGTTTATTTGAATCAATGTTATCGTTTATCGCTCACTATGTGCCTAACTTTATTCTCTTGATTCCTAAAATTGGTTATGGTTATACTTGGAGCTGTGCTTCTTGATTACGTGTTAACATGATTAATTTTGGTATTGCTCATGTTTTGCTTGGTTTCTTGGAATACTTATTGGGCGTAAGCTCATACCACGTATTTGTTTTCCTTAACAGGATTCGAGGCAAAAAGGGTTCAAGGATAACATTAGATCATTTTGCGGAATTTTAGGTTTGTTTGTCTGGTATATCTACCTGTAATCCTCTTTACTTTTGGGAGAGGTGAATGTACTTAAGTTGAACTCCAAATGCTCGATCTTTTGATCCACGAGTTTATGTAATTACTTTTGGAGATATGTAAATGTTATTATGAAGTACCTTCAAGGTTATGTTATCTAGAATGGATTTTTGAGTATTTGTTTCTGTGAAGAAATTGTGGAATGTAGTGAGTCCCGGTGAGAACTGGGCAGGCGCTCTGCCGATCCCTTTGGTTCGCCTTAGGGGGAGGTGGGGCTGTCACAGAAATGCCAACCAATAAGTCAGCCGAGATGAATGAGTGCATTATTATTATCCACCAGCACTTGGGGCACAGTCATAGTTCAAGAGATTAGATGGGTTGAGCAGTTATAAATTGAAAATACCTATCAAATTAGAAAATGGGATAATTTTAGAAGCTCAGACAATTTCACCTAACGCCTTTAAAATTTAAAAAATTAGTGTGACCTCTCTTAATTCTACTATTCACATAACCAAACTCACACTTTGCTGATTAGAACCCGAACGGACCACAAAAGACTCAGTAAAAAACGTACACTACCCTTTCCTCATGTTGTTTAATAAGATAAAAAAGAGAAAATTCTTGAATTGTTTTTCTTCGTACCCAATCCACCCACCAAGCCACAAGTCACCAACCCTCCCCCGATAAATATATAAAACAACCAATGCTAATCAATCAACCCTCTTTTAACTTATCTACAATCAACCAATTCCACTGCAAGTATTTGTACATAGTCCTTTCTTCCCATCATTGCCGTGATGTATTTCTTTTTGTCTGTTCCAAGACTATCATTTATCGAAATTAATAAAATAACTTTAATTACTTTGCCATTATTGCTTTCCTGCCCTAGTAAAGGGTAAATTACTTATAATGCCCTATGCTTTTACTTAATACTAGATAACCTTCCTAATATTTCAAAATAGCTATATAATCCCCCTATAATTTTATATAAAGTGGAAAATGAATGGAATGCACAATCAGTTACAGCGTTTATAACAAGGATAATCTTTATATACACTGTCAGTGTATAATTTTTTTTATACTAGCAAATTTGGATTATGTCAGATAACACAAATTTAAATTTGAAATTCAAATCATGCACATGTGATTTTACATTTATTCACATAAAAATGTGCATCATAAAATCTTAATATCCATTTAAACCTCTTATGGATTATATAAATATCCACTCTAAAATCTTATTATGCATTTAAACCCTTTATGGTTTATATAAATATCCACTCTATCCCTTGCGATTTTACATTTATTTACGTAATCTCTCTATACTGTTATACAGATTTAGCATATAAGTAAGGAAACTATAGGTATCTCAATAACTGACATTACATTTTTTTTATTTTTTTGTTAAGTTTTCACTTCACATAAAATCATAGGGGGGATGAAATGGACATTGTGAGACGTTAGGCGGATCATTGGTTGTAGACAAAATCACAAGGCGATTATATGTAATTTACCCTCCAATAAATTGCCTATCAGTAAGGAGCACACGTACAATGTGAGAGTGTAGCAAATGCACATTAGTAAAGCAACTAATTTCACTCTGCACCCCCAATTTATATTTGATTCTAACTTTGTGCTGTAAAGTTCAATTTTGACCTCGTTGCACCCTTAACTCCCAAAATACAATACAATGATCAATGAATTTTTTTTGAACCTCTCATATTTCCCCACATCCTTCCCATAGGTCCAAGATTTGAACTCTAAATTTGATAGCAAGAACACATTCTAAGAGCCCTCCTTTAATCATTAGGCAAATATTAGTGATTCCAAGATCAATGAATTTAAACAAGTTTACAAGAATTGCACAAAAGGAAATATGGCCATCTACTAATTGACAAATTTTCTTACCTGATACCAACTAAAATTGGAGGACTCGATTGTAACCATGAAATTATGTCAGAGTTTCCTAAACAACGAGAAAATATTCGATCTACTCAAGATATTATTCAAATGATCAATGAAGTTAACAATTTCAAGAATTGTACAATGGAAACCTGGCCACCTGATACTAGTACTCGAAGCCAGATTTTATTTTTTTTTTTGGTCAAACGGTAACAATCTACGTTATGAACTAGCACACGAAAGACCAGGATTATGAATTTTTGCCAGGGTTTTGTTAATGACACTCCACAATAGACTTTTCACATCATATACCAAACATTGTGTAGCATGGTTTGATCAATTTACTCGGTAAGTAGCTTAAGCTCTCTTTTACTAAACTGAGAATGTTATATTAAGTAGCATATTTGCTAGAAGCCATTATCACATCCCAACACATGAGCAATACATTTACACAAGCAAGCGGCAATGTACTTATAACGACCATGAAACATGTTCAAGGTTCTATAAGGCTTTGTCGGAAATCCTAAAAAATGGCTCAAGGTTCATTAAAACTTTGTCAGTAATTTTCAGGTATGTAGATCTAACTATTTATCCCGTTAGATGACCTTTTCTTTTTAGATACAAATTCAAGTACAACAATTACAAATGGTCCTATAGGAGGGATTGGATCTATCTAATCTATTGAAAGGTGTGAAGGGAGTTAAATAACTTTCAACTAAATTCTAGCAAATACTCGAAAGGCAACGCAGTTAGGGGGGTTTGACCCCTGAATTACGTCCAGAGAGGATCTTAAGTTTCTCTGGGTGGCTATTGAACCAATACCTAGTGGTTATCCTGTTACATGACTTAGACGTTCAATGTCCAACTACTCACGGTGCTGTTTTGGTCAAACGTTTAAGGGAGCAGGAAACTAAATCCTACAAGCTCTACTGTAGTTAAGCTAAGAGCCGAACAATGTTATAACAAAATAGCTTTAACAAGCAGAAAATATTCGAATTACATTTCCATGCGTTATTAACGTTAGCTTAACATAAGACCACTTTTAATAATGAACAAACAATTTCTACGGTTATAAGTTCATATAAGTGTATTCTAAGACATATAAAAGAAATAGAACGAACTGGGACCAGTGTTTAACTTCTCAAAAAATAAAATGAAAACCAGAAACCAGTGAACCCTGAATTAATCATATAATGAATTCACCCACATGCCAATCAATAAAACATTGTCATTCATAATACGGATTTGTGATAAATAACTGGCCTTGTTTGGATTGCAATTTTTCACCAAAAAAATTTTCTATTTTCCGTGATTACATTTTCCAAACATGTTTTTACCTCATATACATCACATCGTTACAGTATATTTTTCCATAAAAAATCCAGAAAGTGGTAATCCAGACAACCTCTTAGATTCAAGTCCTAGAATCAAGAATCTATAGATTCTACACAACCCGTATAAGATTCCCAGTCAAACAACCCATATCCAAGCACCACAAACCCTAACCATGGCCTTACCTCAAAATAATCTAACCAACAAAGTAGCAAAGTGAAATACAATTATATTTTTCTCAAGATGATTTTTGCACATTTGACTCTCCTATAATGGGAATCTCACCTTCATTTTCTCTCCATTTTTATCTTGACCAGTTGAACTATGAAATGGCCATAACTCTAGTTCTATATTTTACTCAAAAAGTGAGATGAATAGGTGAACTTAGTCAAGAATCGGTTAAACTGGTCAAAACCAACAAAAACTGGCCATTGAACCAGGTTTTCACTAAATATTATATATATAATATATTAATATTATCCAAGTAATTTAATATTTAAATGATTAAAAAATTGTAAGTAATTGAACTGAGATTGCAGTGTAAACTAGAAACTCATCCAAAACAGTGGTAAAAGTTTTGTGGGGTCCCAATTGATTATGGTTCAGATCTTACAGACTAGGAGGCATAACTGCGGTGTTGCGCGGCAGAATAAGTAGCATACATGCCCAGTCAGGCATAAAATAAGTAGATATTTTACGTTGACTAATAAGGCTATGGAACTAAAAATGTGGTCATGAAATCATCAATGTAGATCCAAATGTGCAGGTGTGCATTCACTATTACAGTACCAAATCAAATTGTAAACGTGAAATGCCATGGATACATCCTCTCTATTCCTTTTCGGCTAAATATGAGCACCTCAAATGAAGCTGCTGGTTGTGGAATGAAAACGAGTATTTCACCTTCCTGTAGATCATGATCATTAACAAAGCGGCTCCAGTTATGATCAAAGGTTCTTTCAGTCATGCCAATCTGATATTGTCTTTCTCCAACCGTAAGAGTTATAGTTGGGTGTGTACATTCATGCATCAGTGGGTTTGCAAATTCCAGAAGAAGCTGGAATCAAATTAATTAAGCACCATAATTAGTTATGATTTAAAAAGAAAAAGAATACAGGAACACAAGAAAGGTACCAGCTTGTATTTGTATTTTGGAAGATAAAATTGATAAAAACAGTTGAATGTTGTCCAGTCATGTTTCAAGAAAGGATTTATAGACGACAAAAAAAGGCCTAATTTGGGCTGTTGTAGCACAGCATCTGCGGGTGAAGGAAAAAAGAAACAAACAGAACATTAGTATAATGTCTATTGGGTATCAAGGAAAGGCTAATGGATCGGGTGCATTACATTGACTGAGAGCATCGGCAATGGAAGTGTCCAAGGCATCAAAATATGACTCTGTGAGTGAGAAAAGGTTAAGACATCGTATCCCTGAGGTTGCTTTGTACGCAAGAAAATCATGTCAACTTCATGAATAAGATTCTCGGTGCAGAATGAGTTCCATCCCTGGCTAAAGCATTTGTCTTTGATGGTTATATCCCAGTGGTGAGTGCCGTGATATAGTTTTATAGTCTGTCCATCTTGAAGGCCAATCGAATCAAAAAGTGTAGCAGAAACATTCTACTGGAGAAAAAACGAACATTAGTGAATAAGTTTGGTGAACAAAACGGCATCACAGAAATGAATACATACATGATTTTTTCTGTCAGAACAAAAGAAGATATGGCACCAAGGCTTTCCTTGTAAAGGTTGGTGAACTCCAGCAACTGTTGGGTGTTTGAACATTAAAAAATTTAACAAAGCACAAAATAGCAATGACACAAAATCTGCTGGTGCAAAACCTGTGAGTTGCCAAATTCAAAGCGACGAAACCAACTAGAAGCATCCCCAGAATGAACAACTTTTACACGATCAGCCTCAATGACATGGACCACGGTAGTCCAGTCGAACGCAGATTTATTCACTTCAGACAAACTAACATTCCCAGTAGCCATAGACAACTACCTAGAAGAAAGCTGTCTTAGAAGAAACCATGTCATCATAAAAACAAAGGATCCACAAGCACACAAAAGGCAAACCATATCAGAGAGAGACCAAATACAAAAAATAACCAATCCAAAAAAAGCAACAGAAAATGGCAATGGGACCAAAAAGCATCTATGTAGACAGATCAGACAGGCACAAATCGCTACTCACCCCACCCCCACGGCCACTACTCTCCCGGTGCCCCATGGCCAGCACCTAAAAAACTCTAAACCTATACAAAAACAGCAACGAACAACAACAAAAAAAAAAAAACCAAAACGTACAAAAAAAGATCAACTAACAACAACAAAAAACAACCACTAATAGAAATGGGTTGAAAGCATCCACTAAAGCAAAACAGACAAGCAGAAATCACAAGTCACTATACCACTGCAGCAACCAGCACTCAGGCGACCATGCAACCTAGCCTCCCACCCTTTAGTCACCCCCTCCACACTTCCTAAAAATGCCTATAAAAACTAACAAAAAAAACAATCCAAACAGAGCAATGAACAAGCAGCAAAAACAGGCAAAATGAATAGGATCCAAACAAAGGAGGAGCGAATAAATACCTCAACAGGAGACAGGAGAAAGTAACCGAGATCGGAGAAAGCAAAGGAAAAACTGGAGAAAAGTCAATAGGCGAAAAAGTGCAGGCACAGCTAAAATCCCTACAAATGACTGCAAAATGCTTGCCTAAGTAAAACAACAGACAAGATCTAAACAATAGAGAAGATATAAAAATGCAAAAAAAAAAAAAAGGAAAAAAGGTCAGGGACAAAAAAGAAGCACAGCAATACCTGGAAATGAAGAGAACAAGCGCAAATGGAACCCCCAAGATAGAAGAAGGATAGAAAGGCAGAGGTGGAGATCAACAGATGCAACAAATCCAAGGAGAAAAGAAGACAGTGGCTCATAATTGAAACCACATCAAAAAGAACATCCATGGCAAGCCGCACCAATCACCATTCTGGCGGAATCTCTCGCAGCAGCTTCAAAGGAGGCAGCAATGAAAGCCAAGAAGGGAAAAAAGGTCACATGACCCTCTGGTCGACCCGCTGGCAGAAAAGCCACGGGCGACCCAATTGCCCGAACCACTCCAATGGACCATCCAAAAGAAAAAACTTACCAAACGCACGTGCATGGTAGACGACCACGATGAAGGTTTTGGCTGGTAACAAACTTACAAGCGCATATGCGCGGCACGTGACGATGATGAAGGTTTTGGCTGAAAACCTTCCGCACATAATATGTTATGTTGAAAAAGTGTATGGATTTAAATTGTGTGTGTGTGAGATGATACTTCAAAGTAGAATTTATCATTGATCTTTTTGTCCTTTTCGGGCCAATAATTCACTACTTTAATGAGTATTGATTCGCCAGTTGAATGATTTGTTGGGTTTTGAATTTTTGGACAATGAGCTCACTAACTTTTAGTGGAAAGGTTTGATAATTGTGTTCAAAGGGCATGACCTTTTGAATTATTTTATCATACTCATCTTGTTTAAAAAATATTTATCTGAATAGCAGTGGGTTTCTGATCAACTGGCAAAGACTCCATTAGATATGGAGATCGTTGCTAAGAGCCGATAATTATGTTTGCCCTGTTTCCATTATACAACCATTCAAATTGTGTAATAATTTCAACTGATTGGATAATTTCCTCGATGGTTAGTTCAATTTTTAATGGTGCCACGTCACAGAATTGGTCAACAAGTCATGAGGCATGTTTCCACTATATGATTCTTCTAAATTGTGTAAGTTGAATGATTAATGAATAATATCTTTTTCGTCACTATTATCAAAGCATTAATCAAAAATTCATTCCCACGATCTAGTTCAATTTCTGATGGGCTCCAGCCCTCCAAATCACAGAATTCGTCATCAAGCAAATAGCCATGTCCCAATTCTAGTAAACTGATGCTGGAGAAGTTACATGCTTGGTATGACCTTTGGAATTTATTTTATCATCTCCATCTTGTTTAAAATATTTTCAACAGAATAGAAATGTGGGTTTCTGATCTGATTATTCATGCTAAAATATTTTGGATTTTAGCATCTGAATAGTAGTGATCAGAAACCCACTACTATTCAGATGAAATTATTTTAAACACACGGCAAAAGAAGGTAGTCGAGGGGATCGTACAGCTGGATTGAGTTCACTTACGCTTGAAATCAAGGGATGCAGGGGTGCTTTCATTTCAAAAGCATAGTTATGAGTAGGGTTGCAAACAAATAGAGCCGCTCGCAAGTAGTTCGAGTTCAACTCGAGTTCAATCAATATCGAGTTCGAATCGAGTTCGAACAGTTCGTTTTTATATTCGAATCGAGTTCGAGCAATATTTTCTTCAACTAGAAAACTCGCGAGTTTGATTTTTTCGAGTTCGAGTAAGTTTGATTTTGAGTTTGATCAAACTCGAATTCAAATCTCGAACTTCATTTTAAGAGTTCATCGAGTTCGAGTTCGAGTTCGAATTCAGTGAAAAGTAAGTCAAATTCGACTCGACTCAACTTGGCTTATTTACAATCCTAGTTACGAGTAGGCAAAGGATCCAGCATAATGGGTTCATCCACACAAGCTAAGGGAAGGAGAAGGTAGGGAATGGGGGTATTGAGGAAATTCTAAAAATGTGATGGAAAAAAAAAAGTTTCTACAAGAGGGGTTGTTTGCAAAAGACTTTCTAACATTGTGATTTTCATTTGATAAATGCGAGTTATGAAACCGCATTTGTCAAATGCGAAGTTAGTAAATTGGACGAAAAAAAAAAAAAGATTATATTTTCACGCTGAAACTTCAGATTATAAATGCGAGTTTCATGAAACTCGATTTGTGCTGATTTTTCTTTTTTTTCCATTTCGATGCAATTATTTTTTCCGCTTTGTGTTGATTTTTTCAATTTCTGATGCAAATTTTGTTTTCCATTTCTATTGCATATTTCCATTTCCATTTCAATTCATTCCCTTTTTTTATCGTATTACGACATTTATGTATCATGTATGACAACTCCATAACGAAGTTCTCAAGTCGCATTCTATGAATGCGAAGTTCATTGGGAAATTAAAAAAAAAAAGAAAATGTACTGCCACAAAATTTGTCAACATAAATAGGATGTTATAACTGACGCAACAATAAAGAAGAACACGTAGCCGCAAGAGACCCCCGAACAGCTCAGTGAGGGTTGAAGAAACATGATTCAAGGCACCTTGACATAGGATAAGAGCCAAGAAGGTTCGGCCCCAAAACTTGATAATACTTTGGGAAATATAAAAAAAAAAAGAAAATGTACTTGTCTTATCTTTCTTTTCTTCATTTTTCTTCTTTCTTCCTATTATCCGGGACTGAAATCTTGATAATACTTTATATGACTTGCTCGATTTCCTGGAATTTATATTCATTACTTTTCTTTTCAAAGCCTTCTTGAACATATAATTTCCTTGCTCATAAATTGTTTAGAGTATCCTTATATATTCAAAAGACATTTGTTAAAATTTGGATATGTAAAGTAAGGTTCGTGTAAAAAAATTAATGAGCTTACATTTATATCCTAGAACTGATTTTTTTGATTCAATAAACTCACTATTTGGCTACTTAGTTGAGGTATGCTATCCATTGAACACCAATACAACATTTCTTTTATAGGTTTATTCCTTGGACACTAACTTCCTAATGGCTAGAAGGAGCTTGGCCAATGTTAATATTGTCTTGACAATTGTTCAAGTAAACTTAGCTAAAGTTTTGATCTAGTAAACTCCATAACGATTTGATAAACACTTGTTAATTTAGACGTAGTATAATAGTACCCGTTGGACATCTGTTAGGAAACCAAACTTGCATTTGCAAAATGCGAGTTCACTGGAACTCGCATTTTGCAAATGCGAACATCACTGGTCTGAACCCTACACCCAAATCACCCTATTTGCAGAAAAAATTTAAAAATCATAATATTTTTAGAAATTTCTCTGGGGGTATTCCATTCTTATCTGCAGAAAGGGCAATCGCCTTGGCGTTCAGCGTCTGTGCTTTATCCAGTTTGGGTCCGTGATGAATGCACTACTTTCTGTACGCACCTTGAATTGTGGGGCTGCATTTTGATCTAATAGTACTTAGTAGTGGGCTGATGTATACATTTGGAAAGTGACTTCTTCTCCCTTTTCTAGTTATTGTAGAATCTTCTGGGACAATTAAGCAATAGTACGACCACCCCATTTAGGCAACAGTATTAATTAAAAGTACACTAACATCATTTTTAGTTATTCGGTCATTTTCATTTGATTGAAAAAGAAAAAAGAAAAAAAAAAGAGAATAGTAGTGTTTTTCTAATCAACTAGCAGTCGCTCCGTTATAGATTTCTGCTGTTACTGGGCACAAAGATTAAAGTGGGAGCACAGTGGCTCCAATGCCTTGGTTCGAGTAATAATGGATCTATGTGAATTGGACATATATTTCTGCTGTTACTGGGCACAAAGATTAAAGTGGGAGAACAATGACTCCCATGCCTTGGTTCGAGTACTAATGGCTCTGTGTGAATTGGACTATGACGGAACTATTAGATTTTGGGGCACCAGACGCAGCGGAAAACAAAAATTTTAGCCCCAACAACCCACCAGGAATCACCCTAGGCTACGTATGACTTGTAGAGAAGAGGAGTTATAGGATTACCTTAATCCTAGAAACGGCTTTCTGTTGCGTTGTAGAGAATGGTCAGCCCCTTTTCAGCAGTCCAAGCGTCCTGCCTCTACTGCAATCCACGCGAGAAAGAAGTCTGGATCTTCTCTTGAATCGTCTCTACGATCCTAGATGTGTGTGTATGAAAGTATAGAAAAGGTGCTAGCCTATTCTCTCTTTCTTTAGAATTTCTCTCTACGTAGGTTTTTCTCAAAAACCCTAACCTCTCTCGATTCTGTCAGCCGTAGTTGTGTTGTTCTCTTACAGACGTATCATACAGTCTGTCTATTTATAGGAGAGAGGTAGAGAAAAGATAGGATCCTGTTTGATCCAAATCAAAACAAATATAGGATAACTATTTTATCCTATTTGCTCAAATAGTCCCGGAATCCTTTATTCCTTATAATTAGACCCCATAAGGTTTTATTTTCAAATCTCCATTTGGACACACAATTTTAATCCAAAATTCAATCTCTAAACGTGTGATCCAATAGGTTCCAAATACACTGGCAATAATTATGAATTATAATTCTCAAAAAGAATTAGATAAAATAAAGAACTTTATTTTATCATTAATTACAATAATTAATTCATTCGTAATTATAGATTGTGAGCGGTGTCTAGCAACACATCACAACCACCCAGGTATTCGGAATTAGTCAAGGGAATTTTAACCAAACCTTTCCATGGAAAATTACTATGTAATTATTATCCTTTCACCATAGATATCCAATTAGTCAGGGAATGAGGAATAAGTGCCAATTCCCTAATGACTAACTAATTTTCTTGTTCCCGGAATTAACCCTAGATTAGGTTAACTTGAAGACATTCTTCAATTAACCTAATGTAGTCGACTATTAAGGTTAAATTCCAACTAGTGGCCTTGCTGGATATCAACTCCCACTATCGGGGTGGTGAATCCTCTCTTGATCCATACTTCACACTACCCCTAATTTCTATTCTTTAAGTCACTCTTGGTGAGCAACAAGCAATAGAATCAAAAGGCAGTGATTCACACTCAAGATACTATGGTGATTTCAAGTCTAGGATCATTTATATAATTTTCCATAAGAGATTCAACCATTGGCACTTGATAGGTATCCTAATGGGATTTCTGTGTGGATCACTCCAATGAATTCGTACCTTACAATTCATCTGCATATTAGCCTAGGTATCACTGTACCTTGGTTGATGAGAACAACCAATACTTACATTAAGTAGAGACTAACTGTGTACTAATCTTTCCGTATTAATGATGTCCTGTCTCATTAATACTATGACTAGGGAACTTTAAGAATATTTATTATAAATATGATTGATATCTCATATTCAACAACTCTTGTGACTACCATCACATCAATAAATATTCTAAGGACTTTATCAGTTATATCAAATATTTAATAGATAAAATAGAAATTCATAAAATACAAAACTTTATTAGGAATGTATTTAAACAAAATGATTGTTTTGGGGCATACATTCCAACAACCTCCCACTTGCACTAAAACAATTCATTCATAACCTTTAGCCTAAATGAAAGTACATGACTATCATGTTTCTTTTGAGATAGTGCCTTAGTAAGAGGATCAGCTATATTATCCTCAGTGGGGACTCTCTCTATCTTTACATCATTTCTGGCAATGATTTCCCTAATCCGGTGAAATCTTCTAAGTACATGTTTGGACCGTTGATGAGGCCTAGGTTCCTTTGCTTGGGCAATGGCCCCATTGTTATCACAGTACAGGGTTACTGGATTAACTATGCTAGGAACCACACCAAGTTCAGACACGAACTTCTTCATCTAAACGGCTTCCTTGGCTTCCTCCGCGGCTGCAATGTACTCATCCTCTATTGTAGAATCCGCTGTGGTGTCTTGCTTGGAACTCTTCCAGCAGATAGCACCTCTATTGAGAGTAAAGATGAAGCCTGACTGTGACTTACAGTCATCCTTATCAGACTGAAAGCTTGCATCTGTGTAGCCCTTAACCTCCAATTCACCATTTCCATATACTAAGAACAAATCTTTAGTCCTTCTCAAGTACTTAAGAATGTTCTTAATGGTTATCCAGTGACCTTCACCTGGATTAGCCTGGAACGTGCTCGTGACACTCAGAGCATGGGAGACATCTGGTCTTGTACATAACATAGCATACATAATTGATCCAATTGCCGAAACATATGGAACATTATGCATCTTATCAATCTCAACTTGTGTCTTAGGACACATGCTTTTAGAAAGGCTTATCCCATGAGTCATAGGTAAGAAACCCTTCTTAGACTGATCCATGCTAAACCTCTTTAGCACTTTATTTATGTATGTAGATTGTGAAAGACCAAGCAGCCTTTTAGACCTATCTCTATAGATCTTAATACCTAGTATATAGGCTACCTCTCCTAAATCTTTCATGGAAAAGTTTTTGGATAACCAACCCTTCACTGATTGTAGCATTGGGATATCATTTCCCATTATTAATATGTCATCCACATATAATATAAGGAAAATGATTGAACTCCCACTAACCTTCTTGTAGACACAAGGTTCATCCGGATTTTTAAGAAAACCAAACTCTTTGATTGTCTCATCAAACCGAATGTTCCAACTCCTGGATGCTTGCTTAAGTCCATAAATGGACCTTTGTAACTTGCATATCTGATTGGGATTTGGTGAAGTAAAGCCTTCAGGTGTGTCATGTACACATCCTCTTGCAAATTCCCATTAAGGAATGCAGTCTTTACATCCATCTGCCAAATCTCGTAGTCATGGTATGCTGCTATTGCAAGCAATATCCGAATGGATTTAAGCATAGCTACTGGTGAGAAAGTTCCATCGTAATCGATTCTCTCTTTCTGCTTGTAGCCTTTGGCTACCAGTCTAGTTTTATAGGTAATCACATTACCATCCATGTCTGTCTTCTTCTTGAAGACCCATTTGCACCCTACGGGTTTTATCCCTTCAGGTGGATCAACCAAGGTCCATACCTTGTTGTCATACATGGAATCCATTTCAGAATTCATGGCCTCTAACCATTTGGAGGAGTCTGGACTATTCAAGACCTCTTGGTAGGTAGTAGGTTCGTCATCTTGAATTACTAGTATATCATTGCCTTGGCTCACAAGGAATTCATATTTCTTGGGAGTTGAGCGTATTCTTACTGACCTACGGGGCTCTTGAATGTTCATAGTTTCCATTTGTGCCTCATCATTATGTGGCTGAACCCTTTCTTCAACAGGTTGTTCAATGTTTGTTTGATCATTTTGAACTTCTTCAAGTTCTATGTTAGTATCTTGAACTTCTTCAAGTTCTATTCTACTCCCACTACCCATTTCTAGAATAAACTCTTTTTCTAGAAAGATAGCATGTTTTGAGACAAACACTTTGTGTTCAGTTGGGTTGTGGAAATAGTATCATATAGACTCTCTTAGATACCCTACAAACAAACACTTGTTAGATCTTGGTCTTTATCTAATTCCTTTTTATCTTATTTCTTTTAGCATCTTTTTCTCTTTTATCTAATTCCTTTTTATCTTATTTCTTTTAGCATCTAGTATCCGTATTCAAGGCCAAACATGACTCTTGGTCTCTTGTGCTCTAAATTCTATTGATGATTGGGCATCAACTCAAGCATTTTTATTCTTCAACCTCCTCTAGTGCTTAGTTCTCTAATCAGGGGAGTTTTCTTATTTTTCTTTTGCTCTTTATTTTCATCCATTGAGTACAATGTCTAATTTAGGTGTGGGGGAGGGGATATTTTCTCAGATACATGTGAAATTTTTTCAAAAATTTTAGTTTTTCATAACATTTTGTGATTTCTTCAGATTTTGTTTTGTTGTGAAAAGGAAAAAAGATGTAAGTGCAATTAGTGAGATTTTTGCTAGCATGAGTATTATATTTTTCTTGCAATTAATTCAATTGATGGATATGCAAATTTGACATATTTTTAGCCATTTGTGAGCTTTTGAGCCTAATGAACATTTCATTCATATTTTCTCTAATTCTTTCATTGAGTGAGTGATATCACACATGATTAGATTATTCTAGTACTTGCTTTGTTATGCATGTCGATACCACATTGTTGTTAATGCATCAAAATGATAAGGAAGCTTAGGTTTAACTCTTTTGGCTTTCTAAAAATTTGTCCTAATTATATTTTCTCGTAGTTAACCAAGTTTCAGCCTTAAAACCTTTTCTTTGTTTAATAGCCATACTCATTACCTTAAACCTTTTTATTTGTACTTTCTTGTTTGAATCCTGTTTATTTGTACTTTCTTGTTTGAATCCTGTACCAAAGGAATGCCTTAATATTCTTGCATGATGATTTCAAGTATTATTTCCAGTGATTGAAGCTAGTTATTTCTAGAGTTTTCAAGTGTATTTATGCATCCATGTTATCATTGTCTTGTAGAAAAAAATAGAGAAAAAAATGAAAAGAGGGAAAAAAAAAAGGCTAAAGCACAAAAAAAATGAAAAAAAGAGAAAAAAATGAAAAAATGAAAAAGAAGAAAAAAAATGTTGAGAAGCACTCTTGTAAATTTGTATTGTAGTGTGGTAGTTAAACCAAGTTTATTTGTAAAATTAGAACTTGCTAAATTTTGAGGAATTTATCGGTATGTTTTGGACGAATCATGTGAATGAAAAAGTTGTTCGAATTCATGCAATAGATTATTGGTATTTCCTTTGATGTGTTTAGCCTACATTTTCCATTATATCCAACCCTTTACCTAAGTCCCATTACAACCCTTGTTAGAGACCCTTTGATTTTTGTATTGAATTCATATTTAGTGGTGAAGATGTGATATATTAGCAAATTTATGGTAATATCTTTCCATGTTGTTGATTTGAGTGTTGGATGTCCCTTTAAGCACTTTTTGAATGCACTAATATCCCTTTGACGGTTGAGTTTTATGCATCCTGATTTTGATGAAATTGTTAAGAAGATGTGATATTTATGTTAGTTTATTATTCTATGAAGTACTTGTTATCTTAATTGTGATGGTGAATGCTTGAGGATAAGCATTGTTTTGGTGTGGGAGAATTTGTTAAATCGTTAATTATGCATGCAATTTATGAATATTATTTCAAAATATGGTGTTAATTGTTAGATTCTACTCATATTTGATTTTTGATATTAATTCTAGGAATTTAGAATTAAAATGGAGTAAAAAGAGCATTTAAGGTGAAATTTCCATAAGACTTTTGTTGGCAAGGCGTGGATACGTCTTATTCTGCTGTGAAGGTTGGATTGCACGAGTAGATGTGGACTCCTTCACTTGAAATTGTTGCTGATAGAAATGATATTTATTTCCATTGTAGACTAATTGTTATTCATTATTTTAGGTCAAAAATTTTATTTTATTAAGTAGTAATAGTAGTACCTAATTAAAAATCTATTAGCAATAGGAATCTTTTCCTTTTGACAACGGAAAACTACTAGTACAAAAGGAGGAGCCGAACAAACTATTCAGGGGCTTTTGTTTCCTCTTTTCCTTATTCCTTTTCTTTTTCTTTTTCTTTTTCTCTATAATAAACTCTAGTATTTCTTTTGGCTGTGATTCTACTGTGAGGAGTAGCTCATTTCATGGTCTAGTCAAAGGCAACCGAAACTTTGATTCATCAAATGATGTGAGATCGAATTGATTTATTTTGTTTCATTTATTTATAAGTATTTGTATATTCTCTATTCTTTCATGATTTTGATTATTTTATATGAGTAAGTACCTGGCCATTATTTAATTTTGTGAATAATCTACTGCCATCTAAAATACCAATCCATAATTTTTTGGTGGTTTTAGTATTTGTGACAAGTGACGTAATTAGATTGTAGTAAAAACTTTTGAATTAGGTCACGGGAATATGTAATTAAATCTAAATGAACCTAGTTTGTGTGTTTGTTGGTTAGAATTTGTAGTCTTTCTAGTTATTAATGTTGTCAATAGGCTAAATCCTAAGAGCTTGTTTAGGGTTCTCTAATTGGTAAGAGAAATAGTCATAGAATTTGTTGTAATTATCGTTACAGTAAAGATTGATAGGTGGTTGGAGTTTGTTGACAATAATAACCAATTTCCTTATAAATAAGTGATTTTTAACATTGCATAAATGGTCAGTTAACTGAACCAAAGTGGAGATTAGATCTTTGACTAGAGACTCATCTTTTGTTGATTTAATTTTATTTAATTTTTGTGTTCTTGCTTTATTTTTGTTTGTGTGAATTTATTAGGTAATTTTCCAATCCCCCATTTTGTTTCATAGAAAATAAATTACCCAACCCTAAGAGAAGCTCAATACTGATGCTAGCGTAGTCCTTGGGAAGGCTGCAGGAGGTGGCTTGCTCAGAGATTCCGAAGGAAGGATGGTTTTTGCCTTTTACAAAGAGTTTTGAGAGGCTTCTATTTTGCTGGCGGAGGCCCGGTCCCACCACACGGGATTGAAGATGTGCTGGCAGCGAAGGACTCACCATTTAATGGTTGAAGAGAAATTTCTAAAATATTATGATTTTTAAATTTTTTCTGCAAATAGGGTGATTTGGGTGTAGGGTTCGACAGTTGATGTCTGCATTTGCAAAATGCGAGTTCCAAATGAGACCCCAACAGCTCAAATGAAGTTGTATTCTAAGAAGGCGTGTTTACTTTCCAACTTCATTGCCTAAAAGAAAAGTAATGAATATAAATTCTGTGAAATCGAAAGCAAGTCATATAAAGTATTATCAAAGATTTCACCCTGATATAGGAAGAACTCGATTAGAATGCGAAGTTCAGAACTCGTTATGGAGTTGTCATACATGATACATAAATGTCGTAATACACGATAAAAAAAAGGGACGGAATTAGCAGCAGAAATGGAAATGGAAATATGCAATAGAAATGGGAAAACAAAATTTGCATCAAAAATTGAAAAAAATCAACACAAACGGAAAAAATAATTGCATCGAAATGGAAAAAAAAATCAGCACAAATGCGAGTTGATGAAACTCGATTTGATAATGAAGTTTAGGAAACTCGTGATTTTCCAATGCGAAGTTTCACGCTGCGGAAAATATAATCTTTTCGCTTTTTTTTTTTCGTCCGAATTCCTACGTGATTTGACAAATGCGAAGTTTCATCTGAACCAGATTTATCAAATGCTAAAATCACAATGTTAGAAAGTCTTTTGCAAACAACCCCTCTTGTAGAAACTTTTTTTTTTTCCATCACATTTTTAGAATTTCCTCAATGGTTGAAGTGGATTCAGAAGTTCTTGTTAGGCTTGTCTCTTCCAACGCAACAGCAGGTTGGCCGTTGTGTCTCGTTCTGCGTAAGATTCGGAGACTGCTACACTAACTTGGAGCGAAGATTACACACATCTTTAGGGAGGCAAATGGGACGGTAGACAAATTAGCTGGCTTAGCATTATCTTCCTCTATGATTTATGACTCCCCGTTGAGCTTGCCAGGAGTGGTGCGGGCTTCTCTGAGATTAGATAGTCAAGGTCTCCCTACTGTTAGAACTCGTCGAGTACAGGACTAGCTCTTGTTTGAGTTTTCGTCAGCGCTTGTGTCTTTTGCTTATAACTTTGTATATCCCTCTTTCTTCATAAATAAAAATATTCTCTTGGCTTACCCAACCCCTAAAAATATAACCCTACTCACCATTATACTTGAACTCATATTTTTAAAGTATATGTTTTATTTTTGGTGATTTCGATACCCATCAATGTGTATTAGTGGTGGATGATGGAGGTTGCCCGTTTGGGTGGCAAGTGGTTCGGGAAGGGGGAAGGGGGTTCAAGTAAATATTAAATTTTAAAAGTTCATTTATTTTAGGGTTTATATATCTTTACACGGGTAAGACAAAATAAAAATACATGTATTGAACCACTAGTCATAGGGGTAGTTGCTGGAGTTCAGATCAAGATTTAAATCCTGACTCACAGATTTGGGATAGGGAGAGAATAATCCATAAGGGAGTCGAGGGAGGTAAAAAAGAAAAAAATACATCATTGAAGCAGATTTTAATGTGCTTTCTTGACCTAAATTCAACCCGGCCTTACTAAATTAGATCCATCCATGTTGGTTTCAGTTTTTTAACCTCACAACTTTCATACTTGAGGTCAAACAGTTCTTAAATTAGTTTACTTCATTGGTTGACTACCAATAGAAACAAGGATCTATTTGGATATTTAAAATAGTGCCTACAGTAATATTTAAAGTATAACCTTTTTAGACACTATTAATGTATAATTTTTTTTATACTAGTAGGTTTGGATTATACCATATAATATAAATTTAAATTTAAAATTCAAATGATTCACATAGCATGCATCTAAAGTTGCTAGTATAAAAAAATCACTACACCATCAGTATATAAAAAAGTTAATCCATATTTAAAACATCCATAAGTATTAAATATAAAAAATATAGAGGTTGCCCCTCTGGGTGGCAAGTGGTTCTGGAAGGGGAAAGGGGTTCAATAAAATATTAACTTCTAAAAGTTGATTTATCTTATGGTATATATATTTTTACACGGGTAAGACAAAAGAAAAATATGTATTCAACCACTAGTCATAGGGGTTAGTGGCGGGAGTTCAGATCAAGATTCAAATCCTGATTCACAGATTTAGTGTAGGGCGGGAACAGGACACAAGGGAGTGGAGAGAGGTGAAAAAGAAAAAGATACATGCATTGAAGCAGATTTTAATGTCCTTTCTTGACCTAAATTCAACCCAGCCTTACTCAATCGGATCAACCCATGTTGGTTTCAGTTTTTTAACCCCACAATTTTAATACTTGAGATCAATCAGTTCTTAACTCAGTTTACTTCATTGGATGACAACTCATAGAGCCAAGGATCTATTTAGATATTTAAAATAGCGTTTACAGTAATATTTAAAGGACAATTTTTTTATACACTGTCAGTGTATAATTTCCTTTATACTAATAGGTTTGGATTATAACACATAATATAAATTTAAATTTGAAGTTCAAATGATTCACCTGTTGCATGCATCTAAAGTTGTTAGTGTAAAAAACTCACTGCACCATTAGTGTATAAAAAATTAATCCATATTTAAAATATCTATAAGTTTTAAAACATAAAAAAAAATAAATAGGGTCCAGTGGTAGAGGTGTATATTAGTGGCGGATGATAGAGGTTGCCCGTGTGGGTGGCAAGTGGTTCAGGAATGGGGAAGGGGGTTCAAGTAAATATTATGTTCTAAAAGTTGATTTATTTTAGGGTATGTATATTTTTACACAGATAAGACAAAAGAAAAATACATTTATTGAACCACTAGTCATGGGAGTTAGTGGCGGGAGTTTAGATTAGGATTCAAATCCTGACTTGCAGATTTGGGCTAGGGAGGGAATAGGCCATAGGGGGGTCGAGGGAGGTAAAAAAAAAAATGCATTGAAGTAATTATAACGTCATATCATGAAATTCCAACTTGAACTAATCTCCCAAATAAGTAGTTAATTCAAATAGCAATTGGCCTGCACTAAAATCCGAATAGAAGATCACGAGTTAAACAGTAAGAGTTGTATTTTTAGGTTTATGAGAATATGTAAAATTCCAGCATGTGTGCAAGCTTACTTCGGACATCACCGAAGTCCATGAGAACACATTGAAATTGACCAAGACATTGAAGAATGTCAATTAACTAATCTGCATTTATAGTTGCAACAACATGCAGAGGAAGTTTCTCATGAACAGCAATGCCATTCACTTCAGACATGTCGAGATTTTCAGGTTATGTCCCTCAGGCAATGCAAAATCGAATTTATGCACTAGTCTTGCTAATGCTAGCTCATTAGCTGTCACGCCCCTAGCCCGCACGTGCCAGTCACGAGACACTCGCCGTACCCTCCAATTAATTCAGAGAATACAAGGCTACTTACAAAACCATTCACTAATTTAAATTGATAAATAACAACCATCCATAGTGCGGTACATTCAAATAGAAATTCTTCCCACCCAGTGAGTTCAACCTATTCAATCCATAACACAACTATAATCCAACACGAAAAACAAGGAACATAAATTACATGAAATTAACTACTAAATCCTATCCAACGTAGTACTAGTAGAAATCATCCTCAGGCTCCTCAACGTACTCTATCTCAAAATCCTCAAGATCTGCAAAATGTTAAATCGTGGGTTGAGCGATAATCGCCCAGTAGATAGTACCATGCCTCGCCGGATCATGCAATTTTTATTTTCATAGTAAAACGTTCTCACACACACACCCCATGCAGAATAATTTATCAATAACTAAAGAATCGTACATGTGAAACAAAGGGGAGAGAGAGAGAGAGAGAGAGAGAGCAATCATTACTTGGAATACTTGGAGACATAATCATGTTTAAAAATCATGGTGTTAAAACATTCACGTAAGCTCATACATAGTACATGTAATGTCCGCCACGAAAGTACTCAGCCTAGAGAATAAACCCCTTCTAGGAGGGTGACCAATGAGTTTCATGAATACCAATTGGTCACATGACATGACATGAGTCAATCAACGGACTTTATACCGAACCGCCATGACTAGGTCAATCGCCGGCTCTATACCGAACTGCCATGACCCCTTATATGATCGGGACTATAGTCCCTACCACAATTCCATGACCGTAGAGCTCTAAAGAAAAAAAAAATTCTATTTCATACGTCACATGCATAGTTCTTTCATTTCATAAAACATGCCACTCAACATAATATATTTCGTATAAAACATTTCAAATAAAATTACATGATCCACTTTTCATATAGGAACATGCACCTGCAAAAATTGAACTTATAAAAGGAAACATTTACTTGAGAACTATATAAAACAAGCAGGACTTGAAAACGGAAATTCATATATAGTTATTTGAAAAATACAGAGGATAAGCACCACCTACCTCGAATGGACTGCTTGTGAAGAAAATCTTAATTCTCAACCACTGGTGTCACACCTAAAAATGAATATATAAGTATCCTAATTAGTTGTTGTTCTGCGTGCATCAAAATTCTAACTAAAACCCTGATTCACGCTGGCCAGTCTACAAAGAAATTTCAAGAGGTCACTAAAATGGAACCTTCTATTTACTTAGTTGGTCATTTAGCTAATCACTAGTAATTAATTAAATAACTAATTATCCTCTGTCTATCATAAAGAATTAGTTAATTAAGCAACTATTGTCTAGCTTCCATTAACTAATAATTACCTACCCGCTATCTTTGGATTACAAATTATTTACTTAATTAATGATCATTTTATTTAATTACTACAACTGAATTCCTTAATTATCGATTAATAATAACTAATTAATTAATTAATTATCTACCATTAATAATTAATTAGATGACCATTATTCTATTTATTTTAGTATCTTTTATTAATTAGCTACTTAATTATTCATTTACCTATTTATTCCTAACTATATACTTAATTGATTAACCATTGCTATTAGTTAAATAATAAATTATTTATCTACCTATTTTGTCCGATAGTTGATTATTTGTTATTAATAATTGAATAATATCTCCTTTGTCTAGTTGTTATTATATATACATAAATCTCATTGGACTTATAATTATATTTGTATTGGGCCAATATCTTAGTTACACCGTTATAAGACATGGTTTTCCTAAAAAAAATTTGGGTTAATTAAAGTTAGAGTCTTTGTAGTTTATTTGACTTGGGTCTAGTGGCCAAATGTTTATTTGATTACGTAAGCCCAAACGAGCCCAAAGTCCTCCCTCTTCCTTATTTACCGGTTAGGCCCATAGTCATTTAATTATTTGGCCCAACGATTTTAATTCTCAACCCAAGCTTCAGCAAAGTTGATAGTCCAACCCAAAACCAAGTCCCAGATTATTATAATTGACCCAAAATTTTGACCCGCTTTGACCCGCTTTCTTCCTCCTATTTTACAAAACTGAAACCCTAGCACCTCAAAAGCCACACCTTCATCTCTTTCTTTCATTACGGCTTGCCTGGTCTTTCATCTGGCGGCATTGCCGCCACATAGCGTGAAGGTCTGGCTACTCATCTATGCTCGCTGCCGAGGTTCGCTGGTCCTGCGGCCGCAAAAAATCGCCGGAAAAAGCCGACGCCATTGACCCTCCCGCTTCCATAATTGTATACTGGTTTTTTGCTCCGATCGTCTTTTTTTTTTTTTTTTTTTTTCACAAATTTCACATATCCAGATTACCACCACAAAGTTCAACACCTGCTTCACGATTCTCAACCACACTCTAAACTAGATTACGATTTCATGCATTTTAACCCCATGATTCTTATCTCCTGGGCTAAGCATGAATTGACTACTCATAAAAGAAACAATAGAAATTAAATATAACAAATTCTACCTAACCGTGAAATCTAGAATACGCTTAGGAAACTTACGGCTTAGTGTGTGCACATCCGTCTAGTTGCTTCCGCCACCTATGTTCTCCTCTCTGACACTCTCATCAATTGTGTTTTCTGACAGAAGGAAGAAATGGGAAGAAGAATGTTACGTAGGTTTCTTTTAATCTGATGAGTTGGGAAGTTACCACCAGACACAACTTCCCCTAATTTTTCTCCCTTATCCCTCAACTAACTACATAGTGGGGAGTTACTAACATAATTAACCTTAACTAATTATTAGTAGGAAAAATATTATAATAGTAATAATAGGTGTAAAAAAATTTATGGGTTTTACATTCTACCCCCCTTACAAAAAGTTTCGTCCTCGAAACTTACGCACCTTGGTCAAAGAGGTATGAATATTTACTCCTCATGTCCTCTTCCAGTTCCCATGTTGCTTCTCGCGGTGTATGATTTGTCCATTGTACCTTAACATAAGGTATTGTCCTTCTCCTTAGAACTTGATCCTTTCGGTCCACGATCCTCAGAGGGACTTCCTCTATTGACAAGTTCTCCCTTACTTCAACGGGTTGCTCCTCCAGAATATGGCTTGGGTCCGGTACATATTTTCTCAATTGGGAAACATGGAAAACGTTGTGTATCCTTGACAAAGATGGCGGAAGAGCCAGTCGATAGGCTAATGGGCCAACTTTCTCCAGAATCTCGTAAGGCCCGATGTATCGTGGGCTTAGTTTGCCACTCCTTCCAAATCTCATTACTCCCTTTGTAGGTGATACCTTTAGATACACCTTCTCCTCGATTGAAATTCCAATGGTCTCCTTCTTAACCGCCAACTCTTGTTTCGGCCCGAGCCACCTTCGCTTTTCGAATGATCTTGATTTTCTCAAGAGTTCTCTCAACCAAATCAGGGCCAGTGATTAGTTTTTCGCCAACTTCGTCCCAATATAATGGAGACCTACATTTCCTCCCATATATCGAATGGTGCCATACCAATTCCACTTATGGTTGTTATATGAGAATTCCATTAACTTTACTAACTTATCCCAATTGTCCAGAAATCTAAAGTACATGCTCAACATGTCCTCGGCTCAATGGTTCTTTTCGCCCATCCGTTGGGGATGGAAGGCGTTACTCAATCTCGATCCGTCCCCATGACTCTCTGATAAGTTGACCAAAACCTAGAGGTAAATCTCGGATCTCGATCCGACACTATACTTACGGGAACACCATGGAGACATACAATATCTTCTACATATTTCTCTACTAACCTTTCCATTGCTAACCCATTCGGTATTGGTAGGAAATGAGCAGACTTGGTGAGCCTATCAACCACGACCCAAATTGTGTCATTATTTTTAACGGTGCGAGGTAGTCCTACGACGAAATCCATTGCTATATGTTCCCACTTCCATTGGGGAATCTCCAAAGATTGTAGTAGACCCGCAGGTCTTTGATGCTCGGCTTTGACTACCGGCATACCAAACACTTGGCCACATACTCCTATCTCCGCTTTCATTCCATTCCACCTAATTCCTTTTCAAATCCCTACATTTTGTCCCACCCGGTGTATCGAGAATCTTGAACTATGGGCTTCTTTCAAAACTTCGTCTTAATTCTCATCCCTAGGTACACATAACCTATTATTCTTCCATAAGCTGCCATCACCCTTTAGTTCGAACCCATCAAAGGATTCAACCTTAACTTTATCCAAGATTTTAACCAACTCCTCATCCTTCATTTGTACTTCCTTGATCCTATCTATCAAGGTGTGATGTACTAGAGGATAACTTTGCAGAGTGGAATCCACTATTCTATTTGTAACCCTCCAACTGCTTCGCCATGAGAGTTCCTTAGCCTTTTGATTTCCTCAGGTGCATCCATGAACCTTGTTTGCTTTGCCCGGATGATAACTAATGGTCAGATCATAATCCTTAATCAATTCTAACCATCTTCTCTGCCTCATGTTCAATTCTTTCTGGGTAAACAAATATTTGAGACTCTTATGATCTGTGAAAACTTCACATCGCACCCATATAAATAATGTTCCATATTTTAGCGAAAACTACACGCCAACTCTAAATCATGTGTAGGGTAGTTCTGCTCGTACGGCTTCAATTGACGGGAGGCATACGCGATTACCCTCTCATTTTGCATCAGAACACAACCTAATCCATTCTTGGAGCATCACTATAAATTACAAATCCTCAATTCCAGATGGTAGGGTGAGCAGGATATCAACTTTTCCTTTAACTCAAAACTTCGATTCACATTTATCGCACCATTCAAACCTTGCTCTTTTTTGAGTCAACTTGGTTAGAGGCACAATAGTAGAAAATCCCTCTACAAACTTCCGATAGTATCCAGCCAAACCTAAGAAACTTCTTACCTCCGTCACATTAGTGGGTCGTGGCCAATCCACTATCGCTTCAATTTTCTTCGGATCCACTGACACCCCCCTTGAGCCGATATCACATGTCCTAAGAAGGCTACGCTCTCCAACCAAAATTCACATTTGCTAAACTTTGCGTATAATTTCTCTCTTCTTAAGATTTCTAACACTTCCCTCAGATGTTCGGCGTGAGTCTCTTCATCCGGGGAGTATATCAAAATATCATCAATGAATACCACAACAAACCGGTCTAACTGGGGTTTGAACACCCTATTCATCAAGTCCATAAAGGCAGCAGGGGCGTTAGTTAACCCAAAAGGCATGACTAGGAACTCATAATGCCCATATCTGGTACGAAAAGCACTTTTCTGAACATCTCCCGCCCTAATTTTTAACTGGTGGTACCCTGATCTCAAATCTATCTTAGAGAACACCTTTGCTCCTTTTAGTTGGTCAAAAAGATCGTCGATCCTAGGGAGGGGGTATTTGTTCTTCACCGTGATTCGATTCAACTCCCGATAGTCAATACATAACCTCAAACTACCATCTTTCTTCTTAACAAATAAGACGGGTGCACCCCACGGTGAGACACTAGGCCTGATGAATTTCTTGTCCAATAATTCCTGCAACTGCTCCTTGAGTTCTTTCAGTTCAGCAGGAGCCATCCTATAAGGGGCCTTAGATATGGGTGTGGCATCTGGGACGAGATTAATTTCAAACTCTATCTCTCTATCCGGTGGTAATCCAGGTAAGTCATCCGGAAATACGTCGGGAAAATCTCTTACTACCGGAATCTTATCTAATGTTGGCTCTTCTTTTTCTGTATCTACCACGTAAGCCAAATATGCCTCACAACCTTTTCTTAATGCCCTATATGCCTGCATGGCGGATAAAAGTGGTATTCTACAACTTTTTCTCTTATTGGTGTTGCCCTGATATATGTAGTGTCCCTTATCTGGAGATGCGAATATTACCTTTTTCCTCCTACAATCAATTTGCGCATAGTGCCTAGCTAACCAATCCATCCCTAAAATGACATCAAAGTCACTCATATTGATCTGTACTAGATCCATTTCTAACTTCCTATTTTCAATTTCCACACTACAGTTCGGGTACTTAACATGAGACACCAGAATTCTATTACCAGGAGCAGCCACTCGGTAGGGGTGTTCCATCCATTCAGGAGGCATGCACAAGTGCTTAGCAAATTTCTTAGCAACGAATGAATGACTAGCTCCACAATCAAATAGCACATTTGCGGGCACAGAATTGATTAAAAGCGTACCTGTGATTACGTCATCCGATGCCTCCACCTCGAAATCAGTCATAGCGTGCACCCTCGCATTGACCTTAGGTTTACTACCGGAGGGACCGCCACTCTTCTCTCCATCGTTCTTCTTGTTCGGGCAATTCAATGCCAAATGTCCTTGTTGCCCACATTCAAAACATGCCCCGGTCCTAAAACGACACTCACCCAGATGCCATTTTCCACATGTCTTACATTGTGGATAAGTCCTCTTTATGACTGGACTTGGGGTTGGTCCCCGATTCTTCTTTATCAATCGGAATCGACCGCCTGGTTTCGGTGCCCCAACCATAGCATGATCACTCCCAGGTCTCGGCCTCTTGTTCCTACCCTCCTCATCTAACCTTCTACAGTCAGCTTCTGCCTTCACACTAGCATCCAACACATCGTTAAAGGTGGGGGTATGGGAGGTGTTTACAGATGCGAATACGACTCCCAGTCCGCGTGATGAATTTGTATTTCTTGAGTTCTGGATCCGCCATTGTAGACGGTACAAATCTTCCCAAAGAAGTAAACTTATTCGAATATTGCACTACCGACATTCCAGGGGTTTGTTTCAGGTTTTCAAGGGTCAATCTTACGCATCCCTAACCAAGGGAGGAAGAAGTACTTGAGAAATTCCTCTTTGAATTTTACCCAACTAATTGGGGGAGTAATGGTTGGTTCAATCGTTGCCCACCATTTATTGGCCTCACCTACCAAGAAGGGTTTAACTATAAGGTGTTTCATTCCTTGTGCACTTCTAGTAGAAGAAGTTATTCTCCATTTCATCCAACCATTTCTCCGCTAGATCAGGGTCAGGGGTTCCATCAAAAGTAGGTACATGGACTCTTTTCATTTTCTCGTAATAGAAATGAGTCCCCCCTTGTCCATGGGTTTGTGCATTGGCGCTTGAGTTTGAGCCAACATTGCTTGGGCCTGAGCTTGCCCTTGCAGTGCTTGGGCTATCCCCGTCCAAGCCGCTATCATTTCCGCAGGTACCATCATGTAAGGCGGGTTCCCATTGGGTCCATTACCATTGGCCCCGCTTCCCTGATTTGCACCTCCACTACCATTATTGCTCCCGTCATTCTCGTCCTGATGGCCACTACGCCGGTTTCCCCCACGCCTAGTGTTTGGTGCCATGACCTAAATCAATAAAATGTTCTTAGCTAAGGTGAGATCGATTGCCATCTATATATAGGTGGATATATAAATAAAGGTGTGAGTGTATAATAGCGAAGGTTGATTAAATTATTATATTTATATATACATATATATATATTTACACTAATATTATGTAAAACACATAACTGAGAATTGAACAACAAACAACTCAATTAACATCACGCAAAAAAAAAACACTAAAATCCAACTACATATCCAAGAACCCTAATCTTATTCCAATTTAGGCTCCAACGCTCATCGCATTTGGATCCATTCTAATTCGACCTTAACATCAAAGCTGAACTTACTAGTAGACTAACCTAAGAGACCTACTTGCTCAACACTCATAGAATAAAATACATAACACCGAACTTTCTTGATTCCTTTACTGCTCGTCCCCTGAAGGAGCGTCACTGTCCTCTGCGGCCTCGTTTTCCTCTGGGTCATCCACTATGGCCTCATCCTCTACGGGGTCTTCCTCTATTGGGTCTTATCTGGGTCACTTTCTATCTCCGCATCACTTTCAGGGCCATAACGTGCCCGTCCGGCATATCGGGGCAAGTGGTAAAGTGATCATCCATCCAATTGGTCACATCGCTGCCTCTCTCTTCATACTTAATGACTAATGCCTCGATATGCGATGTTGCTCCTCCAACCCGATGGTTTGTCTCATTAAACCCTTCCAACCACGTTAATGCGCCCACATTTTCTGTTGATCCCTATCCTCCTTCAATTTGCTAACCTCCTCCTGAAGGGGGAGAACTTCTACGTATAGAGCCTCTACTCTGCCTCATTCAAGGCTATCGGTGTAGCTATCTCGTGGGTTCGATCCTTTACCGGTGCTAAAGGCGTGCGCCTTCGGCTCACTGGCTGCGTTCTAATTCCTCGAGATACGGTCTCTGTAAAATCTTTGTTTCTTCTTAAGTCGGACCCGCGTCACATCCGACTCATGGAGGCGATTCTGATTGCTCGTTCACGCCATGCACTGGATCGACCATTTTCCTACAAAATTATAGCATACCATTAGTACTAACTTCGTCTCAAAGTGGGAACACGAGTTTGTCAATTTAAAATTCTAATGTAGTTTCTCCCCATCAATCATAACCTGGCTCTGATACCACTAAAATGTCACGCCCCTTGCGCGTGCACGGTCCACAGACACTCGTACCCTCCAATTAATTCAGAGAATACAAGGCTACTTACAAAACCATTCACTAATTTAAATTGATAAATAACAACCATCCATAGTGCGGTACATTCAAATAGAAATTCTTCCTTGAGTTCAACCTATTCAATCCATAACACAACTATAATCCAACACGAAAACAAGGAACATAAATTACATGAAATTAACTACTAAATCCTATCCAACGTGAGTACTAGTAGAAATCATCCTCACCCTCAGCACTCTATCTCAAAATCCTCAAGATCGCAAAATGTTAAATCGTGGGTTGGCGATAATGATGAGATAGTACCATGCCTCTGTCGGATCATACAATTCTTTATTTTCATAGTAAAACGTTCTCACACAGACACACCCCATGCAGAATAATTTATCAATAACTAAAGAATCGTACATGTGAAAACAAGGGGAGAGAGAGAGAGAGAGAGCAATCATTACTTGGAATACTTGGAGACATAATCATGTTTAAAAATCATGGTGTTAAAACATTCACGTAAGCTCATACATAGTACATGTAATGTCCGGCTACTGAGTACTCAGCCTAGAGAATAAACCCCTTCTAGGAGGGTGACCAATGAGTTTCATGAATACCAATTGGTCACATGACATGACATGAGTCAATGGCGGACTTTATACGAATCGCCATGACTAGGTCAATCGGCCGGGCTCTATACCGAACTGCCATGACCCCTTATATGATCAGGACTATAGTCCCTACCGTCAATTCCATGACCGTGTAGAGCTCTAAAGAAAAAAAAAATTCTATTTCATACGTCACATGCATAGTTCTTTCATTTCATAAAACATGCCACTCAACATAATATATTTCGTATAAAACATTTCAAATAAAATTACATGATCCACTTTTCATATAGGAACATGCACCTGCAAAAATTGAACTTATAAAAGGAAACATTTACTTGAGAACTATATAAAACAAGCAGTACTTGAAAACGGAAATTCATATATAGTTATTTGAAAAATACAGAGGATAAGCACCACCTACCTCGAATGGACTGCTTGTGAAGAAAATCTTAATTCTCAACCACTGGTGTCACACCTAAAAATGAATATATAAGTATCCTAATTAGTTGTTGTTCTGCGTGCATCAAAATTCTAACTAAAACCCTGATTCACGTCTGGCCAGTCTACAAAGAAATTTCAAGAGGTCACTAAAATGGAACCTTCTATTTACTTAGTTGGTCATTTAGCTAATCACTAGTAATTAATTAAATAACTAATTATCCTCTGTCTGTCATAAAGAATTAGTTAATTAAGCAACTATTGTCTAGCTTCCATTAACTAATTAATTACCTACCCATGTATCTTTGGATTACAAATTATTTACTTAATTAACGATCATTTTATTTAATTACTACAACTGAATAATTCCTTAATTATCGATTAATAATAACTAATTAATTAATTATCTACCATTAATAATTAATTAGATGACCATTATTCTATTTATTTTAGTTATCTTTTATTAATTAGCTACTTAATTATTCATTTACCTATTTATTCCTAACTATATACTTAATTGATTAACCATTGCTATTAGTTAAATAATAAATTATTTATCTACCTATTTTGTCCAGATAGTTGATTATTTGTTATTAATAATTGAATAATATCTCCTTTGTCTAGTTGTTATTATATATACATAAATCTCATTGGACTTATAATTATATTTGTATTGGGCCAATATCTTAGTTACACCAGTTATAAGACATGGGTTTTTCCTAAAAGAAAATTTGGGCTTGTCTAATTAAAGTTAGAGTCTTTGTAGTTTATTTGACTTAGGTCTAGTGGCCAGCCCAATGTTTATTTGATTACGTAAGCCCAAGCGAGCCCAAAGTCCTCCTCTTCCTTATTTACGGGTTAGGCCCAATAGTCATTTAATTATTTGTGACGATTTTAATTCCTCAACCCAAGCTTCAGCCATAAAGTTGATAGTCAACCCAAAACCAAGTCCGACCCGATTATTATAATTGACCCAAAATTCTTGACCCGCTTCTTGACCCGTCTTCTTCCTCCTCTATTTTTTTTTTTTTTCTTATACAAAAACTGAAACCCTAGCACTCAAAAGCGCCATATCTCTTTCTTTCTCTTTCGTGACTCTTGCATGATCTTCAATCTGGCGGTATTTTGTTATGTTGCGGTGAAGGTAGCCAGCTTACTCCATATCGCCATGCGGCTGAGCTGCCTCGTCAGGCCCGTGCCAAAAAAAATATCGTCGCCGGCAAAAGCCGGCGACTATATCGCGGTCATTGACCCTCCTGCCTCCATTTGGTGCAAGCTTTGCTTGTCGATCGTCTTTTTTTTTTTCACAAATTTCCATATCATTACCACCACAAAGTTCAACACGTCTTCACGATTCGACCACACTCTAAACTAGATTACTGATCTTTCATGCATTTTAACCCTACAGATTCTTATCTCCTAGGCCAAGCATGAATTGACTACTCATAAAAGAAACAATAGAAATTAAATATAACAAATTCTACCTAACCAGTGAAATCTAGAATGCGTTTAGGAAACTTACCGCTTGTGTGTGCGTGCACATCCGCGTCTAGTTGCTTATGCACACCTATGTTCTCTCTCGACACTCTCATCAATTGTGTTTTTCGGCGAAGGAAGAAATGGGAAGAAGAATGTTACGAGGTTTCTTTTAATCGATGAGTTGGGAAGTTACCACGGACACACAACTTCCACAATTTTTCTCCCTTATCCCTCAACTAACTACATAGTGGGGAGTTACTAACATAATTAACCTTAACTAATTATTAGTAGGAAAAATATTATAATAGTAATAATAGGTGTAAAAAATTTATGGGTTTTACATTAGCAGCAGATGCGAAGCTGATGCCCAGGCAACCCCTTCTTCCGGCACCAAATGGAATCAATTCGAAGTCGAAACCTCGAAAATCGATATCACAATTCAGAAATCTCTCTGGTTGAAATTCCTCAGGATTGTTCAACAACATTGGGTCTCTCCCAATTGCCCAAGCATTTATGATTACATGTGTTTCTGCGGATATATCATGCCCCATTAACTTCACATCTCGAGTCAATTCTCGAGCAACTAGTAACGGAAGAGGAGCATGAATTCGTAATGCTTCCTTGATCACTGCTTTTAGGTATTGCATTTTGTCCAAATCATCTCCAGTAATATCAGATTTTTCTTTGGCTATCTGTCTCACCTCATTCTGCAACTTCTTCAATATTTTGGGGTGCCTCAGAAGTTCAGCCATTGCCCACTCCATAATTGTATGTGTTGTGTCGGTTCCACCAGCAAACGTGTCCTATATTATGGAAAAATAAGCAAATTGAAAAACATAAAATTCTGGATATTGATAGCATGATGAATTCTGAACCATCGAACTTTTTATTAAACAGATATCACCTTCATACCACTTTTTAACTGAAAAGATGGCATAATAAGATTTGCTTTGTTGTCATTTCTTGCCAAAGCAGAATATGCTGCAGTAGTTTGAATTCACTTTCACTCTTGTTTTATTTGTTTTTATCGTTTTTGGGGTTCTTGTTGCTTTCTTGGGATCTATGTACATAAAATGTTATTTGGGCATTGGATTGGGAGCTTTCTATTCAGCAGTAGGAGCTAGACCAAAAACATATTTGATTCCTCAGTTGATTAAACAAATTGTCGGCCTAGATGATCATAGTTTATTGTAATTCAAAGTCTAAAATGGTCAAAAATTAAATCTATAAAATTAACCAACATCACCAATCCTTTATAGACTAATTAGCATAGAAGCATCTACAAAAGTAAAACATCAATAAATAAATTACCCACAAAAAACACAAAAAAAAGGAAAATAACTTAGGGGTTGAAAAAAAAGAGTGCAGGGTGTCCGAGGTATGAAATACAACTTAGGGCTTGAAAGTGGTGTAAATTCATACACAGAATTTGGAGGTTGATAACTTAAAAAAAATAAAAGGTTGATAATTTAAAAAAAATGGTAGAAGGAATCATGGAGTCTTACCAAGATGACAGCTTTCACTGAATCATGCTCAATAGTAATGCCTGTCAACTTTTCCCTCAAAATTTCAAGCAAAATATCCACAAAGTCTGTGGTGGTGTCTCAGTAGTTACCCTAGTAGCGTTATTCCTGTGTTCTTCTGTGACGACCCCACTTCTCCTTAGAGCGAATCTTAGGGTATTTGCGAGCCGCCTGCCCAACTCTCGCCAGGACTCACTCACTAAAATCAGATATAAATACAAACATTCATTCTTAGAATCGCATTTAAAATCTATCAAAATCACTAGTTCGACCATTAAAAGTACAAGCCCCATAATTTTCAAAGTTACAGGAATAACAACCTCAGTTACAATATTTCATCAATTTCACAAACAGTTTCAATCTTATACAAAAGTAAGGAAATCCTACAAAAAAACTAAGTTCCTCAAATTTCAAGCTCCACTTCAAAATCTATTAAGGAAAACAAAGCTTATGGGATGACCAAAGCTCAGTGAGGTCAAGAGAAACATGCACAGGCAAATTAAAGCAGTTAAATAAATTAATAAAACATTTAAACAGTACAATTTGAAGAATAAAGTTGACCAGCTCCACATTTCCGTAATTCTCTGCAATTATTTTTTTCACCAACATCAATTCAAACCACACGTTGACACTCCGTCAACCACTCACTCTCACAGTCCATATCCACCACTTTTATCCCTCTCCCGTCTACTTACACCCCCTTGATTGGGCCCGAACTCCAATATTTAAATAGTGACTGGCAGCCCACTATGAGTATGCCATAGTCGGTGGACTCATTCCAACCGACGTGATTTAAACAGTAATAACCCATGGTTCACCCATCCCTTGCCCTAGCCCCTGTTGACGGACAAGATGAAGGGATTCCCAATGGTGTTTGGACGTCCCCACAGTTATAAACAAAACAAGCAGGTCAAGTAGTCAATCAATTAACATTTTAAACAGTTGAACTCACTTAGAGGCAAATTCCAATAAGATGAGCGTGATAAAGTACACGCTCACCAAGAGGCAAATTCCAATAAGATGAGCGTGATAAAGTACACGCTCACCAAGTCACACAAACATGCTTTTCAAATCATCTACATTATTTAAAACAATTAATTAACATGCACTTGAACACTCACCAACAAAAGAAATCAAGTAAAAGTATGCAGGTGAGATCACTCGAATGCCTCGAGATTCATGCCGTAGTTCCCTTGGCCACCTGAAGCAAACGTGACTAATGATCAACAATTTGTTATCTCACTACAGCTAGTGAGAACTCTTTTTCTTAAGAAAATTGTTAAAAGTGTAAAATTTTAAAGAAAAAGAAACCATGCGTAACTTAGATGAGTTACACCAACCCAAGAAACTTAATGAGAATACATTTAAAGTCAAGAAAGTGGAAAAATCAAGGTCAGAGGTTGAAAATAGGTCATTTAGGGTTTCAAGGTCAAGAAATCCCTTTTTCAACTAGAAATAGTTCACTGACATGAATAGTGTCAGCACACTTTAAAAATTCATATCTTAAGTTCCACAAGTCAGAAAACTATAAAAGTTATACAGTTGGAGAATAGATTTTTAGTACTACAATTCCCTAGAAGACACTTTTCAAAGATTCAAACCACAAGTAGGTCAAATATTCACCCCAAGTCGGAAATTCATTTCTCTTGAAATTCAACCCACATTTCAAACTACTCAAGACAAACCATAACGCAGAATATCATCTCAAGAGAATTTGGAAAATAGGCTGGAAAATTCAAGAAAAATTCGGACAGCAAGTGAGGCCATTTTCCAATAAAATATAAGGGTTTGAGCAGCAGGGGTATTTTAGTCATTTCACTCAGCACAGTACTCTGATTGGGCTGCAATTTTGTGAGTAGATGGATAACTCAATTCTATACAACTTTCATGTTTAGTGTAAGAGCTAGTTTGGTCATTAACATAGAGAAATCTTCACTACAACCGTGAAAACAAGGCATAACAGTCTTGGTTTTCAGCGAACTTTAAAAATTTGCCAAAATTCACAAAAACTGAACTAGCCCTTGAAATTTATACCACTAAAATACCTACAGGTATAGTTTCAAACGCAACAAACAGAACTCAATTTTGACCCCCGAGCAAGAAAATATAGCCATTTGAACATGAGATGAAAAGCTGTCCTGACAGCGTTTTTCCAGATTTGAGGAGCAGTTTTGAGACATCATTTGAGAAACGAAATGGTACTGAAAAAACACAAAATTTTGTAGGCATAAACTCATCAATGTTAAGTGCAAAACTCAAAACTCTTTGCCGAAAGGCCCTGAGTATAATATCTAATGCTAAATTTTTGGGATTGTTTATTGTTTTGGAGGACATAAGGTGAAAGTAAATGTAGGGGATTGTTTATCATTTTGGAGGTCATAATGTAGGAGTTCGGAGGTTATAAGATGGAAAAATGTAGGGGATTGTTTATTGGAAGTTATAAGGTGGAAAATGGCTCCTAATGAGTCCCGTATCCTTTTGAAAACTCATTTATTATGTATTATTTGATTTACATGAATGAGTAATTGCTTGTTTGAATTAATGTTATCCTTTATCGCACACTATGTACCTGACCTTATTTCTTGTTTCCTTTATTTGATTATAGTTATACTTGGAGTTGTGCCTCTTGAATTAAGTGTTAACATGTTAAAGTTTGCGTTGCTCATATTTTGCTTGATTTCTTGGAATACTTACTACACCACGTATTTATTTTCCTTAACAGGATTCGAGACAAAAGGAGCTCAAGGATACTATTAGGTCATTTTGGGAATTTGAGTTTGTTTGTTTGGTATAACTGCCTATAATCCCTTTTACTTTTGGGAGATGCGAATGTATTTAAACTGAACTCCAAATGCTCAATCTTTTGTACGCGAGTTTAAGTAATTACTTTTGGAAATATGTAAACATTATAGTGAAGTACATTTAAAGTTATGTTGTCTCGAACGGATTTTAAGTATTTTCCTACAAAATATTTGTGGAATGTAGTGAGTCCCGGTGAGAGTTGGGCAGGCGGTCCGCCAAACCCTTTAGTTCACCTTAGGGGGAGGTGGGGTCGTCACAGTTGGTATCAGAGTTTAGGCTTTAGATCTCTATAGTGTATTCTAGGATTAAAGTTTAGGATGCTAGACTGTGGGGCTAGTTGAATGTTAAGCAAACGCTTGTAAGGTTAAATGCTGGTGATAGTTCGGGGATTTATTTGGTATGTCAGGCAGGAATGGGAATTTAGTTAATTTACACTTTAGGGCGGCCGACCTTGGTGTGGATTGACTTTATTTTTGTTCTGGTACTTGAATATAAATATGTTATGGAGATGGGAACTTGAGACTGCTATATTAAAAGAGTAGGAATGGATTGGTGTGATATATTATCAGTTGCGAGAGGCTAATAATCGCCTCATTAGAGTGGTGAGAAAAAGTGTGAGGAATTGATTGAAAGAGTAAAAGGTGAACTTCTTGGACAATGATGATAGTTGATATCTAGGGGACTAAGCTTGACTTGGAGACATGTAAAGATATCATTGAGTTTGGGATATCCTTTAGTGTTTTGATATTCATAGGTAATTGGATGGAGTTGGAAGTGACTCTTGGAGTGATTGATTAAAGATGACCTTTCCATGACTTTTAGTGTTGGAGTTTACTCTGGAGAGATAAGATTATTTGGATTTGCTCTAACTAGACCTAGTGATCGGTGATTTTGCCTTTTAAAAAAAAGAATAATGGGATTAGAAGTAAGAATTGTCTATTTTGATGATTAGTATGTTTGGTTCACTGATCTTGACTTGAGTATGTACAAAACTTGATTTTCTCTTGTGTTGTGATTAACTAACTATGATTGAGTGAAAGTGGTAGCTAAGGTTGATTGTGACAACATTACTTGTGAAAATAGTTTAGTCTTTTTTTAAAAAAAAAGCTACTAGCATCTTTATTCATATCCGAAACCTTACAGAAAAAGGGGGGCAAAAGTCTAAAACTTGCCCAATGCAAGAAAATGTTCAATACAATAAGACCAAATCTAAACCTGTACTCCAACTCTCACTCGAATCCTTGGCAGGCCAATACAATCCATGCACAATATTGACTTTAGCACCCGGGAGAGGCTAACCTCTGAGAAAATAAGTCCTTCCGATGAAGAATATGTCAAGAGGAAGTCCGCCGATGTATTGGCCTCCCAAAACACATGAACTAGCGACCCGTGCAACCTCAATTAAGGATGACGAACTTGAATCACCGTTTTACACAAAGGCCATTTTGTGAGGTCTTTACCGTTGATCAATCGAACCAGGACTGCTGAATCAGTCTCAAACGTGACGTTTTGAAATCCCTGTTACACATAAACTTCCACAGCATATAGAACTGCCAACCCTTCTGCCTGAAGCACGTCCATCTCCCCAAATTCCTTGTAAAATGCCGCAACCACCTTCCCTTCAGAGTCTCGCAGAATTCCACCCCCGGCTGCAATCTCGAACGAACACTAGCATTAATTTAGTCTTATTTGTCATTCCTTATCATTGATTTTGTGTGCTTGTAATTGGTATGTATGCCCACATGCATCTTTGTGTGTGTATGTTCCTAGTTCATATTGAATTAATGCATGTCCATATAGATTAGTTGGAAAAAAAATGGAAGCTAGAAAACCATGACAGGGATGTCCACGCAGACAGCCCTAAAATCAAGAGGAAGAGAGTGGGTCTGTGGCTAACCAAAACACTGAGCCGAGGGTTGAGGCAAACGATGAAATGGCGCTGGCTTTAAATCGAATGATGGACCTGTTAGAGCATTTAGTACCTCAACAGGGTCAGGGGGCTGGACAAGTGAACCAACCTAGAGACCAAGAGATGGGGGAAGATAAGGCTTTAGAGAGATTTCAAAAGTTCTCTCCACCTAAATTTTCTGGGGGTCCTGACACCGACATAGCTGAAACTTGGTTAGAAAACATGATTAACATTTTTGCCGCTTTAAGGTATGCAGAGGAAAGGTAGGTGACATTCGCTGTATTTCAGTTTGAGGGAGCAGTTCAATCATGGTGGAATGTCGTAAGGACTAAGTGGGAGAGGGAACAAGTACCCTGGACATGGCTGAAGTTTACCTGGGAATTTAATAAGAAATATATTCCTCCTCTTGTTCAAGAAAGGAGAGAGGATGAATTTATAAGACTTCGTCAAGGAACAATGAGCGTTGCTGAGTACGAAACTCAATTTACCAAGCTATCAAAATTTACCCCAGAGTTGGCTGCCACTGAACAAAAGAGAAAAAGGCAATTCATCCAGGGCTTAAATCCAGAACTTTAGAAATCATTGGCGGCAGTTCAAATTCCTATATTCAGTGACACCCTTGAGAGAGCTCAAAGAGTGGAAAGTACAAAATTCCAACTGAGAGCCTTTCAAGCACAGAAAAGAGATGCATCTAACAATCGTAACTTGGTGGTACCTAGAGAGGATGAACAGCCTCCTAAAGCTGGCAGAAGAGTTGGAGAAATGAGACTTCCATTTCTATCACCACCTACGACAGGGAAACCAGAGGGAGATGTAACTAGAGGGAAGCAAGTTGAAATGGGAGCATCAAAAGAAATTCCGTGGAGAAGCCAGGAGGGATACTGTGGAAAAACTAATCACACGGAGGAAAATAGTTGGAAAAAGGGGCGAAAGTGCTTGATATGTGGAAGTGCCTAGCATCAACTTACTAACTGCCCGAGGAACCAATAGAGAGGGAATCCTCCTCAACAAGCAGAAAAATGAATTGTCCCTAAACAAACCTAAGCGGAAGGAAGACAAACCCCAAGCATTGGGACCAAGTGCCTATTTTTAGGACAATAGCCTCTCTAGGTCATCTCTGATGTGATGGAAGATGAGAATTTCGAGAGCGAAATTCTTTTAAGGGGTAAAGAGTATGAGAATCCTAAATTTTTCATGAATTATTTGTCATTTTATTTATTTAAGTGCATATCATTTTCTTTAAACATTGGTAGCATAAAATTTTCTTTAAGTTCATTATTTCCACCTTCTTGCACATAATTTTGTGTGACTTTATTTTTGGTATTTATAAGTAATCCCTAGGGGTATTACCTTCTCTAAGTATGAATATTAGGTAGATTTTAGAGTCTAAAACATACTGAGGGAGTTAAGTGTATTACTTTGCTAGCAAGACTATGTTATGGCTTGATTTTTTGCCATTTGTCATCAACCTACCCTCATCTTGACCTAAGACTTCTCTTAAAATCTCTTGTCTTTCAAAAATTCAAACCATTTTTCCCTTTCTTACTCCCTGTGGCCTAACCTCAAGGGAAGAAAAACCCTGGAAACCCTAGTTGTCAGCATTTTTTTTGAAAGGGAATGAAAACCCTATACAAATCGCTTGGTTTTAGTTGGAAAATGCTTTTTTAGGTTAAAATTAATTTTGATTTTGAAAAAAGAAATGGGTCATGGGACTACAAAAATGCGATGATTTGGACAAAAAAGCAAAAGTCTAGAAAAGGGTTTTAGAAAAGTTTGAGTCGCCACTGGCAATTTGTATGGAGTTTAGGTGTACCAAATGCACCCAAAATTTTAATTAATGAAAATAAACTAAGAAAACCCTTTTAGAGCGACTCAGGTCTTTGAAAACTAGAAAAGGTTCGGGGTCACTGGTTGGAAGGGAAGGCAAAGATTGATGTTACCGTCTAAGGGCACCTTCTAACCCCTGCAATGCAAAGCTAGTTACAAGATTTCGTTAAAATTTCCCTAATTCTAACTTTAGGAATTTATCATATTTGATGTTATCTATATGGATGCAAAACTTAAACCTGTGGATCGAGGGGCAAAATGTCTCCTTGAGGTTTGATTGGAATTGATCACATTGTGTCCAAATTTGATCCCCGAGAGGTCAAAAAATGCAAATGATGAGAACTCGAACAAACAGAAAAATAGGGTTTTCAAAGAAATGCAATTTTATAAAATCTCAAGGGAAAGAGAATTGGATTTTTGAAAAGATCAATTTTAAGTGCAAAGAGGAACTTGAATTTTCAAAAGATGCAATTTTAAGAAAATGGATTTTGACTTTGAATTGCTAAAACATGAAGAAGAAACTTGATTTTAAAGAATGATTTTGATAGAATTTAAAAAATAATGCATATGTATGTCCCAAAGAGGGATAATGCAACATAATGGATCACTGGGACTAAATTCATTGACTTCAAATCTTCCTTTTTTCATAGAGAATAAAGTGTGTTAAGGCTAAGAAGCCATACTCGCTTCTTCCCTAATTCAAGGTAATGCCCTAAAAAAAGCTAATCTATTTTAACGAAAAAAGAAAACTAAATGACATGTTTACTCTGCGGATGGAGAATGGTAACATGCAAAAATGGAAAAGAAACTCTAAAGTGAAAAATGGTGAAACTTGTATCTAATGCATGAAGAGCGCGTTAATCTAGCATTGACTAGTTCATCTATCCCAAAGTTCTCATAACATTGCGTTGGATTAGTGAGAAATCAAAGGAAAGAGCCACAACTAGTTGGACTAGTGTGGTGACGCGATCAATACATTCACACAATAAACATGTAGACATGATAATAAAGCAAATAAACACATAAAACATAAACACATAAACACATAGGGCATAATATCTAGATGCAAGAACCTAGGAAACAAGGTAAACACATAAACACCATGCAAGCATGCAAAATAAGCATATAAAGACCTAATTATTACATTTGGGGAACCTAAATACATTCTAAGGGGAAAAATTTGGAATAATAATCTAACTATTATCATTTTCTAGAATAAATACACTTTTTTTGGAAATTAGGCCTATCTACAATACAACTTGAACATCCAAGGGCCTCCAAATGATTTACCCAAAATTAAATGACGTAAAATAAAGACTAGACATGAACAAAGCAAGGAAAACTTAATTTAAAACCCATGCAGAGATCATGCAAAAACCTGCTTGGGAGCACATAATGGGAAAGGAAGTACCATCCCTTGATGTGATGCCTTAATTGAATTCTTCCGTGGGAATGGTTATCCCTAAGACTCAATGTCTTCCTAGGGATCAAGATTCCACCAATTTAAGGAAAAATCAATCAAAAAATTCAAAGAAAGATTATCATGATTCTGCAAACAACGTGGACAAGACTAGGAAATGAATAATAGGAGTGTTAAGATTACAGACAAAAAGCGGGAAATATATGGCGAGAGAGCGAGAGAGGTTACGGAATAGAAATATTGGACAGAGCCACGTTACCTTCACGTCCAGCGTTACATACAAATGTAAGTTGAGGAGGAAACTTAGCGGATAGGAAGCCTTGAGGACTTCAGTGGCAATAGCAGTCCCGTCTTACTAAAAATATGGAAGATTACTTCAGTTTGATTAATAACCACAAACAATAAAATCTTGAGAGGCAAGAGGAGATCTATTTAAAGCATTAAACAGCCATTCAGGATCATGTAAGCGAGCCAAAAGCGAAAAGGCCAATCTTAAACATCAACATCATCAAATAGATAAGGAAAGGAAGAAGCGCTCAAAGCATTAAGGGCGGCTAAATGTAACCATGATTTCTTGGATCTTCAAATATTTAGCGGCTTATGGATCGTTCGCGAACCGTCTGACATAAGAACTGCGTTCTTCGTCTTCAAACATTCAAAGGAGGAGACATTCTATTTGATAAAAGCAGCATAAAATAGCAGTTTCTTCATGGCAGTGAAGGAGCATTTTCAATTTTTCAAAATCACAACAAAATCAAATACAGAAACAAGCGTCTGATTTTAGCATTGGGAATAAGGCTATGAATACCTGGGGTTTATAAGCCTGGCAATACTCATATAACAATAGTAATCATCATCAAATGTCATAAAACTTAAAAACACATTTAAGACTTTGGTTCCACCAAAGGGTGCGATTTTAAACAATTTCGATACGGAAAAATAATAGATGAAATTAAGGAGAGACTACCACGATTGAACGAAACGGAGTCATAAAGTTTAGAAAACCATTTAAAAAAAGAAGAAACCTGGATTTTATCTTTTCTCTGGTTTTGTTCTAATAAAGACTTGGATCACATTGGGTTTGTTAGTTGATTTTGATCGATAGATGGGAGTCAGTAAGTGATTAAGGGTGAGTTAGGGATGTAAATAGAGTTTCTTGATACTCAAATCATAAAAAACCCTGGCCAAATAGAAAGAAAATAAATTTGGAAAAATCATGGTACCTTCTCCCGATCAATCAATCAAATTCTGAACCAAATGCCAGGTTTTCTAGCCTTTTTTTTAAACCACAAAAATAAGAAAAAATGTGTTAGAATATTCAAAATAAATAATATTAATAGATAAAAACATAGAAAACAATTGAAATGATCAAAATTTGGTGCTACGACACTTACTCTTTATGCGAGTTCGAGAGAAACTCTAGATAGCATTAGTCCTAAATATTTGGTTTCTTGGTTGTATCGAACCATTATGAAACAGAGATGTTAGATTGCCAATTTTGGACAAAAATGCATAATGTGACGAACTTCGGTAACTAGGTTGCCTACATTATCTACGCCATGAGGGAAATGAGATCAAAGCGTGGTTCAAATCTACTGAAATGAACTATGATAAAATGGGTCTGGATTTTTGAAAATTTCAACAATGTGAAATAGAATGGAATTAAGGAGTCTTATGATGAATCAGGAACTACATGAGTGAAATATCAAGAGAGGTAAAGGGTGCAAGCGGAGGTTGAAGACTCCTTACAATTTAAAATAAAGGAAATAGAAGGTGCAGAACTACATTCATGAGGAATTTAAAATATCAAGAAGGGGAATAAAGGTGCAGTTGAGCAGAACTTCACTTGTGAGAATTTAAATATCAAGAAGAGGAGATAGAAAGGGTGCCGGAGGTTAAGAACCTGACAAAATTTAAATATCAAAGGGAGATAGAATTTGTGGAGGCAGAACTCCATAGCAGGAATTAAAATATCAAGAAAAGGGGAGATAAAGGGTGCAAGTGAAGGCTGGAACTATACTTGAGGGAATTTAAAATATATCAAGTGAAGATAAATTCACTTGAAGCAGGTGAAGAACTATTGTGAGGGAATTTAAAATATCAGAAGGAATAGGAGGTGCAGTGGTGCAGAAGACTATGTAATTTAAAATATCAAGAAGGGATAAGTGCAAGTGGGAACATCCTGAGAATTTAAAATAATAGAAAGGAGATAGAATGGGTTACACAGTGAAATTTGGGAGGCCAATAAATGAATATAAAATATCAAGAAGGAGATAGGAAGGTGTCCGTGGAGAGACCTCATGAAATTTAAAATATCAAGAGAAATAGAAAGGGTGCAGGCTGGAACAGAACTAGCAAAGCAGAGGTAACTCAGAGGATAGAGGTGCAGTGAAAGACATATGAATTTCAAATATCAAGAAGAGGAATAGAGGTGCAATGAGTTCAAAACTCAACAACAGAGGGGAATTTAAATATCAAGAAGAGGGATAGGGTGCCGGAGGGTGAGACAAACCATGAGGAATATAAAATATCATAGAGATAAGATTACCCGGTGGAGGATTGAAGACTCCTTGTGAATTTAAAATATCAAGGGAGATATAGGGTGCAGCGGGCTGAGACTCCCTGGGAATTTAAAATGTGAATGGGAAATAGAAGAGTGCAAACGGAAGTGGAGCCTCCTGAATTGAAATTCCATCAAGAAGGAGGTCGGGGTGCAGCGGGTGAAACCTACTTGTGAGGAATATCAAGATCAGAGATAGAAAGGAGGTGAGGCTGAACTCCTGGGGAATTCCGCAGCCTCAAGAAGGGAGATAAGGTGCCAATGGGCTGAACTCCTGACAGAATTTAAAATGAAATGGGAGAATAGAAAGGGTGCAAGCGAGCTTCATGAACCTACACATGAGGTACAAAATATCAAGAGAGGGAATAGGGGTGCACCCGTGAGGTAAAACTTCATGAGGAATTTAAAATATCAAGAAGATGAGGGTGCAGTGGAGGCGAACTCTGCAACAGAGGTAAAATGTCAAGAAGAGGTAGATAAGGCTGTGGGGCTGACGATGGCAATTTAAGTGAAGTGGGGGGGAGATAAAAAAGGGGAGGTGCTCGGGCTGACATTATGTAATTTAAATTGCTTTCCAAATTTAGATTTGTTGGAGTGGGATTGGATGAACACGAATTGACTAGATGGGAAAATGCAAATATATACCTAGGTCTAAGTCTTGCGGGAGATTGGACCCAAATCTAGACACCTAGTGGGAGAGATGGAAACATAAATTACGGATACCCGATTTTGAAAAAATAAAACACAAAGCTGTTCAAATAAATAAATGCAAGAAATACAGTGCATAATGAAATGTTTGCATTTCTGATTTTATTTTCTTGTCTTAAAGGAAGTGATTGAGTAGAACGGTGACTTCTCTTTCTCTTTTTTTTTTCAGGAATTGATGGATTTTGAAAATTTGAGAGAGGGTATAGTGGAAACCTTTCCTCTCCAGGAGGTTGGAACAAATCCAAATCGTTGCCATCCTCTTGATGCATAAACCTTTTAGGCAAATTGAGTTTTTTATGCATTATCAAATTTGGAAACATTTCAAAACAAGATTGCCCCGAGTGTCAAATGGACCCGTTAATCCCTGCGAAGTCATGAAATATTAACCAATTAGTCTGAAATTCCATTTTTTTTTCTTTCATTTTTTTTAAATCATATAGTGTAAATTCTCTTGGAATCCTGGCCCCGTTAGCCAAATAGCTAAAACATATAGAATCATGTATTTACATTTAAAGGATATTCATGAAACAATGCTTGTTCTCAAATGGTAGGAAGTATTCATCAAAACAAACTATGGGATTAGAGAATAAACCATGCGATCTTGGAAATCAAATCCTAAACCGTGCAAAACATTATTATACAATTATTCAATTTCATCAAGTACTCATAATATCAAGTAAAGAGAGACAATTATACCTCAATTTTAACAATTCAAGTTTGATTTCTCACTTTCAAATTTTGCAATGAAGCAAATGACTCTATAGTCAATTCAAACTTACCTTTTCCACAGTTTTCTCAAATTTTCTTGCTAAAAGTTGCTGAACACATCTTCTTACTCAAATTGCAATAATGCCTTTTGACACGAAAATCAACACTTTTAGGTGAAGACTCGGTTACTTTCGACATATGCCTTCTTGCTCAGAATAGTAAAATGTCTTTTTTGGCGTGAAAATCAACTTTAGGTGAAGATTCACGGTTACTCAACATTTTACTTGTTCGACTGCTGCATACTCGATAATTCAAATATTGTTTTGCGAATGTTAACATTTTGTAGATGCTAAAACATCCGGTTACTTAGTACTAGATTCATTGGGTGGGAACTTTAGTTCTCACTTTTGCTTCTTTTCTTTTTTCTCTTTTTTCATTTTCTCTTTTTTTTTTAGCATATCAATTGAAAAGGATCATTTTCCAACTATATCAATCATTTTCTTGATCAATAAAGAAAGAAATCTCATTCGATAGGGGAAAAAAAAAGCGGGCATGTTTTCCTATTTTACCATACCTTCAAAATGTCAATAATATCTTAATCCATGCTTTACCAATTATTCCAATTGGATGGAAAAGGATTTTTCCGCGTCAATGCGACCTTCTCAAAATGATGAGCAATTGCAACCTATTAATTTGGACATTTTACACCCTTTTGAATCAAATTTTGAAGAACAAATCAATTTGTGGGGCCGATATTACAATTTTAGACTGGTTGCTTTTTTTTTTTTTAAATTGAGAGTTTTATGGCGGATGAAACTCACATGAAATTTTCAAACACACGTTCAAGCATATAAGCTGCAGAGCAAGGTAAAACAAGTAGCATCGATGCGACAATTTAGCAAAAATATTTCTGAGTTAAACCTATATTACAAAAAAATGAGCGAGGGGATCAAACATAGAAGTGAGAAATAAAACCGGGATAGGATGGCCTGCCAAATTAGGGATGAGATTACATTGATATTTTCAAAATCCCGCAGTAGCCTGGGTGGCATGCAGGACCAAGCGTCCTGAGGCGGAGAATGTTGAGAACGCGCCGTCTGAGGAAAAAGAATTTGTAAAGAGGCGTGGGCTATAACACCTAGTAGATGTGCATTGCTGGAAACTGGTTTCAAATTTCGAAAAGACACTTTTGTGCCCATCATTTACCAATTAATCCCGATCTTCGTGGGGTTTTAATCATCGTTAAACATTTAGTCAAAATAAACTGGTCTCGATTGGATAATTAGTCAAGCAATATACGCAAAGAAAAGAAATGGTAGAAAAAAAAAGTAATATGCGCCCGCCGCGTTTGGAACTTTATCTTCGACATCAAGTAAACATGTATACAGGTTCTTGGGCGTGGAAGTAGTGGATAGGCTAATTCTTTTGACCGGTCTGGGATCTGATTACAGCCCAACCTTCAGACCTATATCCTTGCTCTGTTCATGGTAATCAGGGAGGTTTTGTTAGAAAGTGTCCTTTTGATGAAAATATGGTACAAGAAATTTATTACAAGGAAAAAAGATTTTATTTTAAAATATTTATAATGACCAACTAGAATGAATGCCCAAACATGGCATTTAAATCGATAATAGCTAAGCGCCGGAAAACCAACTAAAATAAAAGCGTCGCACTTGACCCTTTGGATATGCGATCTTCGCTAGATTCTGCAGCCAACAGGGAGTGCTTAATATAAGACAAATCGATAAACATAATGGCCGACAACTTTGTCCAGTGAACTTTCACTTCTGCCTGCATTTTCAAACTTTGCCTTGAAACCTTACTTCCAGTTGCAGGGATTATTTTGATAAGGTGTTATGTAAAACATCTTAAACCCAATTTGAATCAATTTAAAACATGTTTGTTAAATGGTGGCATCGATTGAGACAATCACCCGACAAAATTGAGAGGAATGTATTTGCATCATTTACCTGGTTTGACTCCTTGAGAGGGTACAAGGTGGAAGTCGTAACATAGGTTTTACCTGGGGGGGTTTTAGGTGTGGGTGTCGAGAGCAAGTTTAAACTTCGAAGATACAATTTTTGAAAAATGCACTTGATTTGGTCATTTTTCTTCTTTTCCTTTTTTCAAAAATACAAAAATTACCCGGAATATTGGGGTTTGTGATTCTCAAGGGGTTTGCTAAATAGTGCTTGGTGTTCTTTTTTATAGGCTCAAATAGGGCTTGGGGTTGAGCAATACGTAGCC
>CM023103.1:39488534-39664502 GCA_013103745.1 Gardenia jasminoides
CAAGACACACCCTAATCCTTCCTTTGTGGCGTCTAAATAAATTACAAACCCATCCTTTCCATTTGGCGAGGTCAACACAGGGGCTGTCGTCAGACGCTTCTTTAACTCTTGAAAACTAACCTCACACATTGGACTCCAAGCAAACTTTCCATGCTTCTTGGTCAAATCAGTTAGTGGCCCCGCAATCTTTGAAAAATCTTGAATAAAGCGACAGTAGTACCCTGCTAAACCCAAGAAACTTCTAACCTCGGTAGGGTTTCTCGATTGTTTCCATTGAGTCACAGTCTCTACTTTTGAGGGGTCCACAGAAATTCCGTCTTTAGAGATTTTATGCCCAAGAAAGGACACTTCTTCTAACCAAAACTCACACTTGTTGAACTTAGCATACAGTTGATGTTCTCTTAGAGTTTGAAGCACTATTTTCAAGTGTTGAGCATGATATTCTCGAGTCTTTGAGTATACCAAGTTGTCATCTATAAATACAACCACAAATTGATCCAGGTTGGGTTTAAAGACCCGTTGCATCAAATCCGTAAATGTGGCAGGAGCATTAGTCAACCCAAAGGGCATTACCACAAATTCAAAAGGCCCTTACCTCGAGTTAAAAGCAGTTCTCGGTACGTCTTTCTTTCTAATCCTCAACTGGTAGTACCCTTGCCTAAGGTCCAATTTAGAAAAGACCTTCGACCCTTGTAGTTGATCAAACAATTCATCAATAAGCGGCAAAGGATACTTATTCTTTATCGTCACATCATTGAGCTCTCGGTAATCAATACATAACCTCAAACTCCCATCCTTTTTCTTAACAAATAGCACAGGTGCTCCCCATGGTGAATCACTTTCTCTAATGAAACCCCGCTCTAACAAATCTTGTAATTGAATTTTCAATTCATTAAGTTCAGCTGGGGCCATTCGATATGGAGTCTTAGAAATTGGGGCTGTTCCTGGCAACAGGTCAATCTTAAATTCCACCATCTACTCAGGAGGAAGATTTTCTAGTTCTTCAGGAAAAACATCAAGAAAGTCCTTTACAACCGGTACTTCTTCCAATTTCACCTTATCCCTTGGAGGGTTTATAAGGAAAGCTAGGTAACCTTGAGCTCCCTTACTTAGCAGTTTCCTAGTTTTAATCCCCGAAATAAGAGCAGATGACGCTAACCTCCCTTTTACGTCTAATCTCAAGGTAGCCTCCCCAAGAATAGAAAACTTCACAATCTTTGCTCTACAATCCAATTTAGGATGGTAACGAGCTAGGCAATCTATTCCTATGATAACATCATACCCCTTTATATCCAAACTTATCAAGTCCACCACTAACTTTCTCTCTCCTACCCAAACATCACAATTCTTGTATACCCAACTAGTAATTAAACTTTGTTTCCCTGTGGGTGTTCTAACCTCAAGGTCATAAGGCAACCTTACAGGCTTTATATCTACTCCATTCAGAAAGGCAGGATTTACAAATGAATGTGATGCACCAGGATCAATTAGAATCTTAGTTAAGCGATGGAAAACGGGGATGGTACCTTCAACCACTTTAGTGGGATCAGGAATTTGCTATTGATCAATTGCATAGACCCTGGCTGGCACCCTTGGCCGATTCCCCGCCACACTAGCTTGGCTGGAATGGGGTTTATTTGCTAGCCTAGTCACACCTTCTCCTTGGATCACTGGACATGCAGATAACTGATGCTCGGTACTTCCACACTTAAGACATGCTCCGCTCTTCTTCCAACAATTGTCCTCAGTATGATTGGGCTTCCCACAGAAGCCACAGGAGACGCTAGGGGTGGAGGCTTGACGTCCTTGAAAAACTCCACTTGACTGCCCTCTTCCACTTGCAGTTCCTCTCGACACCTCTCCTCTAGTGTATGTTCCCCTTGAATTTGATCCTCTAGCGTGTGCTCCTCTTGATACAAATCCTCTTGAGGCTCCAGAAGTGTTTGCTCTACCCATTCCTCTCCCAAACTTAGGAGTTGAAGTACCAACATCTACTGGCCCATGACTACTGCTAGGTGCATTCCTTTTTTTGGCATTAAAAGTCCTCACTTGGGCCTTGGCCCCCCCAACTCTCTGGGCCTTTTCCACAGCCTCACTAAAACTGTTAACTTGGGTAGCCGCCAAGATTTCTTGCAACTCTACAGTCAATCCTTGAACAAACCTTCTTATTCTCCTTTGCTCCGTTGGTACTAGCTCAGGGGCGAACCTTGACAGTTTAGTGAATTGAGTCTCATACCCAGCAACACTCAACAACCCTTGCTTGCACCTAATAAAGTCATCCTCCCTTTTCTCTTGCACTATTGGAGGAAGAAACTTAGCATTAAACTCTTGAGTAAAATTCACCCAAGTCCTAGGGGTGTTCTCTCTATTCCACTTAGCCCTTATCATGATCCACCATGATCGGGCAGCTCCCTCAAACTGAAATGTAGCAAAGGTTATTTGCCTCTCCTCTGTGTAATCCAAAGCAGTAAAGATATCTGAAATCCTTTCTACCCAACCCTCGGCAACATAAGGGTTGGGTTCACCACAGCACTCAAGAGCTCTATCCTCACCAACTCCAAGGTTACCAAGGTGTTGTTCAGGTCTAGGGCCTTGTTGACTAGCCATACGGTCTAATATCTCAGTCATACGGTTCATGGCTGTAGCCATTTGCTCTACAAAGTTTACCCCAGTCCCTTGATCCTGATCAGCGGTCGACTCACGATCACCGCCGATATTTTGAAGCAGCCTAGTCCCACGCCCTCTTCCTCAGCCTCTTCTACCCTCCATAATTCAATAGAGGGCAGACAATTTAACATAATAAATAAGTTCAATACACTTATTGAAAGTCAATTCGAAATTAAAACAACACACTTTATATACACAGTTTGTGAGGACCCACATTTTCATGAGATTTTTAATATTTAATTTCATGTTATTTTCGAGTTTATTTCGTGCAATTATCGAATTTACCCACCGCCGACTGTATCAGCTCAAAATTTTTGAACTTGCAATAGTACTTGTGCCCGTATATCTCGTTCACAAGTCACTGGGTGAGCACTCAAATTTGTATTTGAGAACCTCAATTTAAAACCCTAAGTTCAACCCTCAAGTGTAAATTAGCTTGCTTGACCTCCCGTTTGACTTGAATTGCTCCGACTTGATTCCTAATGTAGCCATTTTATTCATTTTAAATCCATTCATGAGGATTAGTGCCTCACTTGTGCTTTTAGAACGTCGTGTTAGTGAATTTGATTTTTCTGTAGCTCGACCAGTGAGAATTAGCTCCTGTACGTTTTTCGAGAAAAAATGTAGCTCGAGATCATGATAAATTTTGGGCTAGAAAGGGAGATCAATAGTAGACTAAGAAAATTTAATTGAGGGATTACATGTGTTTGAGACAGGTTATGTTCAATTAGGAACCCTAATGACTCAATAATTGACCTTTGACTTTTGAGGCCAAAGACCACTTAAGTCAACCCTCTCTTTCTTATCACATTTTACTTTACCAATTCAACATTCCAACTCTATCTTTTCCTCTCCTCTTGGCCGGTTATACCTCTCCAATTTCTTCCCAAAAAATTTCAGCCACAAACCTTCCATTGAAGCTTCAAGATTCAACTCAAACTTGCATCTCATCTTGGGTCATCAACTAGGCTTGGAAGGGGCTTGACCTAGGAAGTATTTGGGTGGCTTCAGAACTTCCATCGGTGGTGATTTCATCTTGGAAGCCAAGGTGAGAACTACAAATCCTTATCCCTCTTTCCTCTTATCTCATCTCATCTCCTAGTAGCAAGGTTAGCTTAGTTGACGTAGTTGTTAGTTGTTGATGGGTTCTTCAAGAACCTTGACTCCAGGTAGATTAGTTGGAAAGTTGAAGGAAAAAAAAAAGGGAGGAAGGAGAAGATGCTGGCTGAAAATTTCAGCTTGATGTGTGCCTTGAATTTTTAAATTTTTGATGAACTAATGGTGCTCTAATGCTTGTTATATGATGATGTTTGTATGTGCTTTAGTTGGTTTAAGAATGGAAGAAAACCTTAGACCTAATTTGGAGTAATTTTTGTTGGATTAAAGTTTGTAACATTTGGATGAAATCTGGAATTTTACTCGAACAGGGCAGCCTCCTTTTGCAGCCTTAATTTCAAATTTTCCATGTTAAACTCAAGCTACATTTTACTTAAAACAACTCTTGGGACTTTAATTTACAAGTGTGTGATGGATTGGAACAAGAAAATTAGGGTTTGAAGGTCAAATGGACACCAAAATTCTGCTTTGAAATCTGGAAAATGTTTCTGCTGACGGAAGCTGCTGGACTGTTTTGGCTTTGTTTTCGTGGGAAATTTTGATTAAAACTTACTCCAATTGGGCCATCTATAGGTTAAGCAAGCATGATTCTAGCGTGGTACCAAAATTTAGATCAATTGGAAGTGGCTTGACATGATTTTTGAACTTAGAAGTAAAGTTGGAGAAATTTCCAGATTTGAGAACTTGTTGATGACCAAATTTTGTGCATTTGCAAAGTGACCTTCCCGTAAGAGTCCTTGACTGAAATTTGGCAGGATTGTAGTTCATATATAAGAGTATCTGTGTACCAAATTTGGTGTTAATCTAAAGTGTTTTCGACCTCCAAATGATATACCAAACTTGTCCTGTGAATCTGGAAATTTACTTGATCAGTCAGCCTGACCTGTCTTGTTCTGTTGACTGTCATTTCGCGCTCGAGAATCAAAATTGAGTGCTATCAGTGGCATTTGAAACGAGACTTGCAGGGATTTCTAACAGTGTAACCCTTGCACACTGATTCTCTTTCTACGAGCTACAGGAGCTGTTGCAAGATGGCTGAAAATCAGCACTGTTTACCCGAAAATGTCCTGGCAACTTCTTCTTGATGTCCAGTTTTAATTGTCTTGCTTTGTGAATTTGTATTAGATGCCTTCTTGTGACTTTTAGAGAGTAATGTGGGACGTAAAAGTTGCATTTTCATGGTTGTTATTGCATTCGAGTTATTAGATTTGCATGCGTGTGTTTTGGTGGGATGCAATGCAAATGGGCGTAAAACAGAAAAACAGGGGAGACCTGGCAGCAACTTTGGCTCCATTTTTCGTGTTGATTCTTTGTGATTTGGATTTTGACCTACACATGAAAGTTGTACCCTTCGTTCTAGCTTTCCAACGCATCCATAATTTCTTGATTTGGATCTGTGAGCGCTGAGATATGATCATTTGAATCAGGCCTGTCGGTAATTCTGAAACTGAAATTTTTGGAACTGTTTTCACACTTTTGACCCAGAAAGAGTGAATCTGGCAGAAGTGGTCTTCATGAAAGTTGTAGCTTGTTCTCTTAGTTTCGAAATAGCACCTCGTGCACTCTAATCTGATACTTGTAGCCTGAGTTATGAGTAACGGCGTAAAGGGTGTCAAAACTGTCTTCTTCACCTTTTAGTGTGTGTTTTCCGTTTTCGTTCCGTTCTCGTCCATTTTTAGTCTAACGCCCATGCATGTGCTTCTTTTGCTATTTTAAGTGTTTATAAGCGTTTCTCGAGAGTTTAGTTCATTGAGTATATGCACGTCACGTCATTACACATTTGAAAATGGATTTTCCCAAATCTTACGAGATTCCTTTTAAATTGGAATCGAAAAGTTAATTGCTTGCATTTTCATATCTCAGGTGATTCCATGGTCATCGAAGAACGTGTTTGATCTTCTAAATTTTCTCGCTTGCTCTCAACTGTTGGTGAGTGTCCAAGTGCCTGATATTATGTGTTAGTTAATGTAAATGATTTGAAAAGTATGATTGTACGCCTCGGTGAGCGTGTACTTTATCACACTCACCAGAATTGAATTGCTTTTAAGTGAATTCCACTGCTTGAATTGTTCATTGTTTCACCACTTGAACAGTGGTTACTTGAATTACAACTGATAAGTCAATATTTTGCATGTTTTTAGTAAGATTAATTATGTAGTTTTTGTGTGTTTTTGTTAGTTTAATGGCTAATGAACTAGGGTTTCAACTGAAATTCTACATTTTGTGGTTTAAATAGAAAAGTGCATTTTTGTGGATTAATGTGGTGAAATATTCATGTTTTTGTAGGATTGCTTGTTCAGTTATCAAATGAGATGAAAATGTGGATAATTGCCAATAAGCTTGGAAGAAAAATTGGAAAATGCAAATTGCAATTCAAAGAAAGAGGAATCAAAGGTATAAAAGTCGGAGCAATTAACGCGCCAATTTCACGACAAAAAGCTCGGAAATTGCAAGTTTCAAGTGGATTCGCGAGGCAAAACGCGAACCAACAAGTGGAAATTTCAATTAGCTCGCGAATCCCTCTCACAGAAGACAAGGGAAGCAGATCCGCGACCCTTTGCATCACGGATCCACCTCGCGAATCGTCAGAAAATGACAGCTGCAAGTTGCAGCCGAATTCCAGTTTTTCAGCTGACTTCCAGCTCAATTTTCAGAAGAATTTCAATGAAGACTGCGTGAAGAATCTTGTGAAATTGAAGAAACAACTCATAGCAAATCCAAAACACAATTTGCTTCAACATTGCAACTCAATTGAGATTGAAATTCAAAGGATTCAATGCATGAAGACAAGAGATTCAAGAAGCCAATTTCTTTGACTTTTCAAAGCCAAACTTTTCTTGTATTCACGTGATAAAGTCTTGGAAGTTTATGGATGAATTCATCTATAAATAGGACCTCTTGTAGACATTTGGAAAAAAAGAGATTAGAGAGAGAGGATGTAGAAATGTAGAGAGAAGGCATGTAGTCTTCACTAGTTCATTAGTTTTGTAGTATGTTTAGTGAAGCCTCTCAAATCCTAGAGTGAGGATGAACTTGTTGTAGTTGTGATTATGAAGTAGTTGAGTTATTTATGTCCTCCATGATTTTGCTAGTTTAAGACTTGTGCTTATGCTTTATGGTTGATTAGCTACCAACTCTAAATGATTTGATGTTGATGAGCAATGAAAAACTTGCCTTCAATAAGATCTAAGTTCTTAAACACTAACTTATATTCTCACGAACGTAGTGAATATAGTTGGTTGGTTTTGGTTTTATACTATAACTTCGTTGAGATTATTTATCTTGTTTCTCTCTTTTCTCTATGAAAATAGGTCAAGAAAGATTCCAAGGAATTAAGGAATTGGCGAAAGCGATTCCGAGTGACTTGCTCATCTGAAGTGAGAGTTTGTGCTACACATGACCATTGACGAAAGTGATGGCATAAAAAAGGAAGTTATACCTTAGCACATCATTGGAGAAAGGACATAATAAACTTGACTAACTTCTAATCTAACTTAACAAGGGATTCTAAAGCTTTAGGATCTCTTAACTCTTTACTTGCTTTCTTGTTATTTCCTTTCTACCGCCAATTGGATGTCTTCGACACCTAGCGGTCGGTTTTATTTGCTTAATCCTGCTACCTAAGGACGGTTTACCGCCTTAACCCTTTATATCTTTATTGTGACAGTCTAAATAATAGAGAAGTTTGAAAATCACCGGTACTTGACACTCTTCCTCGTGGGATCGACACCTTATTTCCCTATACTCAATAAATGATCCGTATACTTGCGGTGATATAGGGTTATAAAGGTTATTTAAAATTTGAGGAGTAAAGAAAATCCCTATCAAGTTTTTGGCGCCGTTGCCGGGGAAGAAGTTGTTCAATATTGGTGTTAAGAATAACTCTATTACTTTAGACATTTTTATGTTCTTGTTTATATATTATTAGCCATTCTTCTTAACTAATCTTGCTTTTAAGCATTTTTAGGTTTTAATGGAGGATAGCAAGAAAGTGGATCAAGGCTTGAGAGAAAGAAGTTTGGCAATGGACCCCTACAATTTTCAAGGCTATATCCATGGAGGTAATCAACGGATGTTCGAAGGTATGTCATTTGAAGATTGCACATGGAGTATTAATGCTAAACTTGATTATGTTACACTAAATGTGCAAATGGATACCATTACGAATTTGTTCGAACAAAAAAGGAATGCTAATGTTTTTAATTCTAATTATGTGATTTGTGACTTGTGTGGAAATAACCATGCTACACATACATGTATGCAAGCACAACATGTGGATTCTTATGGTGAATTTGAGCATTAGAATTCTTGTTTTGATCAAAATGGTGTTAATTGTGATAATTCTTATACTTATGGTTGGAATAATCCATGTGTTTATGATACTTCTTCACATTTTGATGATTACCAACCTAATGGTGTTCAATATGAATCCAAACCATCTTGGGAAGTGGCTATTGATAAATTAGCTACTACAACCTCCGATCATTTTGATAGGATTGAGAAAAGATTAGATGAAGGACATGAAAGATTACAACAACAATTGCAATCTTTGAGTGAAGCTATGTCATGTGGTGAAATGAAAATTGACCCTAACATTAATGATGGGAGTGTTGCATGTGAAAATGGATTACATTTTAATGATAATGATCAATCTTATTTGCATTTTAATGATAAAATGTTCATTTCACATGATGATAACTTTGGAATGGATTTTGACCCTCAAGAGGTAAGCATGCACGATGCGTATATAACCCCTTTTGAGGAATGTGGTGAATGTATGGATTCCAAGGTCATTTTACCCTAAGAAGGCCATATGGACATTCCTTTGATAAGTTCTCAAGTGGTGGAATTACAAGGTAATATCTATGACACACTTGAGATTGGTAAACCTCTTCCTTCTTTCTCATCATTTGATAAAACTCAAATGATTGAGTCACCTTTCAATGATCCACCTCGCCCTCAATTGGTGGATTATGTGTTAACAAAACCTCCTTGATGACAAGGGGAATATAGTCAAGCTAATGACTATAAAAAAGCGCTTTTTGGGAGGCAACCCAATTTTATTTAAGTTTAAGTTAGTTTGGTGTGATTTTATGTTTGAGCATGTTTGTTTTATGTTTTTAATTGTGTTTGTTATGTTTGTTTTGTAGGAAAGTCAAGCATGCAAAAATTGACCTTTTTTGGTGCACGATGAATAGTGAAAATGCAAACATCTTCATATCTCAATTTGTGTTTTAGTTGTTTATGATTCAAGAAAAGAGGTTAATTATGTTGTTTTGATCATATTACATGTGTTAGAGAAGGTGCATTGCATAATTAAAATGAAGGATTTTTGTTTTGGAAATAGTAGAAATTGAAAAACCAATGAAACAGTTGCAGAAAAATTGCAGAACTGCATTTCCAGAAGGATCCGCGACATGATACGCGAGGTATACCTCGCGGATCTAAAGCTCGCGGATCAGAATCAGAGAAGTTTTCTGAGCATCCGCGGACCGATACGCGATGTACACATCGCGGATCCATGGGTAGCGGATCAACTTCTGAGAGCTACCCAGCCAAATCCGCGAATTGAAACGAGACCTGTGACTCGCGGATCCAAGAGTTTAACCTTTTCCTGCAGTTTCTTGTCAAATTTTTCAGGCATTAAAGGTTATCCAATGGCAAATGGCAAAGTGGACCAATTCAATCACGTTAACAAAGGGAGTATTACTTTCTTATCTATCTTATCTTATTATTCCTTCTTACACATTGAGGATAATGTGTATTTTAAGTGTGGGGGAGGAATTATGTGATTGTGATAAGATGAAAATTTGCCATTGTGATTTGATGAAAATTAGCCAAATGAGCCAAAATTTTTCCAAAATCCTGTACCAATATGTTTCAAATTCTCAATTAACTTGGAGATACCTATTTTGTGATTAAAATTTTTACAATTTAAGGAAAGTATATCTTGTAAAATGGAGGAAATTATGCCTAATTTAGTATGTTTAAGGAGATTTCTTTTCTTTATTTGATTTTTGCATAGTAGAGTGATAAATGTGGTTGATAAATGTAGTACTTTTCTCATGATTATTCTTTTGAGGGTATATTTATTTATATTTTCCGTTAAAAAAAATTATCTTATTAAATCTCATTAAAAAGGAAGTATTTCTTTCTTTCCTTTCTTATCTTTTTATTCCTTCTTACACATTGAGGACAATGTGCATTTTAAGAGTGGGGGGAGGAATTATGTGATTTGATGAAAATTAGCCAAAATTTTTCCAACATCCTGTACCAATATGTTTCAAATTCTCAATTAACTTGGAGATACCTATTTTGTGATTAAAATTTTTGCAATTTAAGGAAAGTATATCTTGTAAAATGGAGGAAATTATGCCTAATTTTGTATGTTTAAGGAGATTTCTTTTCTTTATTTGATTTTTGCATAGTAGAGTGATAAATGTGGTTGATAAATGTAGTACTTTTCTCATGATTATTCTTTTGAGGGTATGTTTATTTATATTTTCCATTAGAAAAAAAAAGAAGAAAAAGAAAAATGAAAGCTCTACTTCAATGTGCTTAGTAACTGGGAGTCTTCATCTAAAAATGTCGACTTTCGCATCAAACGGTACTTGAATAAAAGTAGACAAGTAAGTGAAATGTTGAGTAACAGGGGATCTTCATCTAAAAATGTCGATCTTCTCGTCAAAAGGCATTTTCACAATTTAAATATATGTTTGATATGTTACATGAATAAATCCCTCTCTTAAAGGTGATCATGGGTTTAGGAAGCATTATTGACTATATGATTCACTTTGCATGTGAAATTGGTTGAGGAATGAGAAATTGAATTGAGCTACTTGTGATTATGGTATAATTACTCTCTTTTACTTGATATTATGAATACTTGTGGTTTAATGGATGATTGCAAAATGGTTTTCAACCTTGTTTTGAGAAAATGAAATAAAGGTGCACAAACACTTAAATCATTGTTGGTTTGTAATTCTTGATTGCTTGAGGACAAGCAATGGTTCAAGTGTGCGGGAGTTTGATAAGTAAATATTTTGCATATTTTTAGTAAGATTAATTATGTAGTTTTTGTGTGTTTTTGTTAGTTTAATGGCTAATGAACTAGGGTTTCTACTGAAATTCTACATTTTGTGGTTTAAATAGAAAAGTGCATTTTTGTGGATTAATGTGGTGAAATATTCATGTTTTTGTAGGATTGCTTGTTCAGTTATCAAATGAGATGAAAATGTGGATAATTGCCAATAAGCTTGGAAGAAAAATTGGAAAATGCAAATTACAATTCAAAGAAAGAGGAATCAAAGGGATAAAAGTCGGAGCAATTAACGCGCCAATTTCACGACAAAAAGCTCGGAAATTGCAAGTTTCAAGTGGATTCGCGAGGCAAAACGCGAACCAACAAGTGGAAATTTCAATTAGCTCGCGAATCCCTCTCACAGAAGACAGGGGAAGCAGATCCACGACCCTCTGCATCACGGATCCACCTCGCGAATCGTCAGAAAATGACAGCTGCAAGTTGCAGCCGAATTCCAGTTTTTCAGCTGACTTCCATCTCAATTTTCAGAAGAATTTCAATGAAGACTGCGTGAAGAATCTTGTGAAATTGAAGAAACAACTCATAGCAAATCCAAAACACAATTTGCTTCAACATTACAACTCAATTGAGATTGAAATTCAAAGGATTCAATGCATGAAGACAAGAGATTCAAGAAGCCAATTTCTTTGACTTTTCAAAGCCAAACTTTTCTTGTATTCACATGATAAAGTCTTGGAAGTTTATGGATGAATTCATCTATAAATAGGACCTCTTGTAGACATTTGGAAAAAAAGAGATTAGAGAGAGAGGATGTAGAAATGTAGAGAGGAGGCATGTAGTCTTCACTAGTTCATTAGTTTAGTAGCATGTTTAGTGAAGCCTCTCAAATCCTAGAGTGAGGATGAACTTGTTGTAGTTGTGATTATGAAGTAGTTGAGTTATTTATGTCCTCCATGATTTTGCTAGTTTAAGACTTGTGCTTATGCTTTATGGTTGATTAGCTACCAACTCTAAATGATTTGATGTTGATGAGCAATGAAAAACTTGCCTTCAATAAGATCTAAGTTCTTAAACACTAACTTATATTCTCACGAAAGTAGTGAATATAGTTGGTTGGTTTTGGTTTTATACTATAACTTCATTGAGCTTATTTATCTTGTTTCTCTCTTTTCTCTATGAAAATAGGTCAAGAAAGATTCCAAGGAATTAAGGAATTGGTGAAAGCGATTCCGAGTGACTTGCTCATCTTAAGTGAGAGTTTGTGCTACACATGACCATTGACGAAAGTGATGGCATAAAAAAGGAAGTTATACCTTAGCACATCATTGGAGAAAGGACATAATAAACTTGACTAACTTCTAATCTAACTTAACAAGGGATTCTAAAGCTCTAGGATCTCTTAACTCTTTACTTGCTTTCTTGTTATTTCCTTTCTACTGCCAATTGGATGTCTTCGACACCTAGCGGTCGGTTTTATTTGCTTAATCCTGCTACCTAAGGACGGTTTACCGCCTTATCCCTTTATATCTTTGTTGTGACAGTCTAAATAATCGAGAAGTTTGAAAATCACCAGTACTTGACACTCTTCCTCGTGGGATCGACACCTTATTTCCCTATACTCAATAAACGATCCGTATACTTGCGGTGATATAGGGTTATAAAGGTTATTTAAAATTTGAGGAGTAAAGAAAATCCCTATCAACAACTGCTTGAATTGCTTGCTCGCTTGCTATTGAAAGTATGGGGACTCCCAAACCCCATTTGGAAACCCTTCACTTCGGCTAGCAATAGGGGCTTGGTCGAGGGAAGTGGTGAACTATGGGTCTTAAAAGTGTTATGTCGGTTGGAGTGCACTCGCTGGCCAAGGTATACTCGAGTATTACAAACTTTACATGTTTTGACGAGTGGGCCCGGTACGGGGGGTGTAAGTAGACGAGTGAGGGTTTCAAGTGGTGTCTACTGGATGTGAGAGTGTGGTTGACGGAGTGTCAACATTTTATTTTGAAAGTTGGAGCTCATGAAGTGGACCGGATGTGACTACGGAAATGCAGAAATTTGGATCAGGGGTACGTGCTACGTCCATGAGGACGGTAGTCACCTCTACCTCCCGTAACCACCTGTATCCTTTATATGATATTATTAAATTGCCTGATGTGAAATATTGCTTGTTTTGCTTTTAAATTGTTTTAATTGTTGATGTATTGTTTTATCTTAATTGTGTGCATGCTTTCTTGGCCTCACTGAGCGTCAGCTCACCTCAATATATTTTTTTTCCTTAACAGATATTGAAGTGGGAATCATAGATCGAAATTTTAGTTCTTTGGCAGGATTTTTGTATTTCTGAACAAGGTTAATATTAATTGTGAAGTTAATGGTTTATTGTACTTGAAGTTACTATTGTTGTAGTTTATATTTTGGAGAGCTTGGGTTGTATTTACTACTGGGACGTACTTGTGGTTTTAGCATTTTGTACTTTTGGAGTTTTAGAGTTGTAAATACTATTTATTAGAGTTTTAATTTGTAATTGATTGAGGACTGTAGTGAGTCCTGGCGAGAGTTGGGCAGGCGTCCCACTGATATCCTTGGGTTCGCCCTTGGGAGAGGTGGGAGCGTCACGCACTTCATATTAATAAGAGTGCCAGGAGTACATCAGATGTGCATGCTTTGAGTCAAAAAGTACACATAGGTACATCAAGTTCACAAGTACACTTAAACAAAAATACGGTACTTGAAAAGTTAGCAAGCATGCAATTTATAAGAGTTGGGAACCCACTCTATTGGTTTTCTCCCACAAAAGTTTACACAAACACTAGTCTCAAGTTAGGCTAGTCTATCAAGCACAGTAAGAGGAAGTCTCTGTAGAACCACTCTCTGACGGATCAGACTCCAAGTACTGAGGATCTCCCTCAGCCATAGCAGCATCTCCAACTGACTCACTCCTAGGCTCTCCTTCCATGTTAGCATCACTAAGAGGCTGGTTAACCGAATCCTCCTCATGTCGGTTAGTCTCAACCACTCCTCCAACCAAGGCCTCACACTCAGCCACAATGCCCTCGGCTCTCTCTCAAGCTACCCTCACAACCCTAGCGGCTCGCTCATTAGCCAAGCGAACCTCAACCTCAAGCTCTCTAATCCTCGCAAGTCGAGCCTGAGCCATAGTCATGAGCCTCTTTATCTCCTCTTGACGCTCTCGGTTGATCCTCGTCAACCTCTTCCTCTCTTGGTAGATTGCAAGGACCACATAATCTGAGTAGGCATAAGTCTTCCAACACTCGTAGGAGGCACGCCTAGTGCGAATTCTAGGGCTATAGGCTGCACGGGCACCCCTAGAACCCAGTCGGTAGGAAACTGTAGGTTGTCGGTGTCGGGGTCCATCACCACCACCAGACTCCATGACCTACAAGAAAGAGCTCCATTAGAGCTTGTTCTAACTTAAAGATCATTAACACTTATTTGTAAACATACAACCCTCACTTAACATTTCTTCCTAACCTATTAAACTCTCAAACAACTCACTAACTCTCACTATGCCCAGACTATTCAAACCTAAACTCTGATACCACCTGTGACGACCCACCTCTCCCTAGGGCGTACCTTAGAGTATCAGTGGCCGCCTGCCTAACTCTCACCAGGACTCATTCACTCAACCCTCATATAACTTACTAACTAAAACTTCGAACACAATATAAAAGGAATAATATCTTACAATTCCATAACTTCAAATTACAAACTCAGAGTACATAAATCCTCCATCCATACATTCAAGTTTCATATTACAAAAGCTTTCAATAACCATAATCCAAAGTTCACAAAACATTCAACATAAGTAAACCCTAATTCTAAGGATTGGCTTCTCCACTTGGGTACTTATTTCCTGTTAAGGAAAACAAATAGGAAAGGGTGAGTTAAAAAGCCCGTGAGTTCCTAAAAACATGCAAAACACTTAGCACATAGTACATTTCACTTCAAATTTGAATTAACAATAAACACATAAGAAAGCTCTTAACATTCAAATGAGGATACAGGGGCTCTCAGGAACCAAATTCCACGAAGCTTATTCACGAACCAAGTAGTTGACACTCCGTCAACTTTCACAAGTATAATCCATGTAGACCATCACTTATCCCTTACTCCTCCAAAACCCCCACCGGACCCGACTCCAAACACTTAACACTTTATAACACTTTATAACACTTCACTTCACTTCACTTCACTTTGTTTGTACATTGTACATTTCTCTTTTTCCGGGACAAGTCCAAATGCCAAGTCCCGAGTGCACTTCATTTCACTTATGGAACCCTATGGTTTGTACCTTTCTTTTCGGCCTTGGCCTAGCCTTCGGCTCGAATCAAAGGTCTCACCGATAGGTCTCAGGAATTCCTGACATTTCACAAATACACATAAGTCATTATACAACACTTTTACAATCAATCATTTCAAAACACTTTCACAATTATTTTCACTCAAATGGGGTAGGTGTGATAAAGTATACACCACCCCATCGGAGGGTTCGAAAATCATGTTTCACTTCACATTCACTTCATTAAACACAATTACAATCATTTTCACGTAAACACGTAACAAGCATGGAAACTCACCGAAATAGTAAGGTTCAGTTTCCACGAAAGGATCAAATTCACTTCCTTGCACACCCCCTAAAACAATTTAAAAACAATAGTTGAGATACACTCCTTCACTCATTAACTAAAACATTTCACTTTCATTTCTTAGTTTCAATCAATATTTTTCCCAAAATTCCCTCAAGGAAAAGCTTTCATTTCACTTGACAGAACATTTCAAATGAATCTTTTGAAAATCACTATATCATTTCAAATATAGCACGCCACCGATATACTCACTAAGCACTACTTTCACATTTTCTTAAATATCACACTTAAGTGAGGTTTATCACCTCAAAATCACTTTTATCACTAAACTTAACACTTACTCTTTGTCAATACTCGAACATAACTTTAGAACACTTCAAACCATATCTTTATTTTCAAAATTCATAAGATTTGGTCACAATATTGTAAAACCCTCAAATTCATTTAAATGACATTTTTCATTCAAAAGTTCACGACAAACTTCACTTTTCATCTTTTAAAATTCACACACTCATAAATGAACATAAAATGTATTTTCTTAGACAAAAATTCATCAAGAATAATCACAAAATCTCGAAATCAAACATGGAAATTACCAAGCATGGGTTCTTCGGCCATCTCAAGCATTTTTCCTCTAAAATTCTCAACAACCAAAACCCTACTATCTAACTATATCATGACAAATTTCACAAATATCATTCAAGTCCACAATCAGGTCCTCAAGTCCGCTACCTAAGTTGGGATTTCAAGAGCCCAATTTCATCTTTTCAGATGTAATCATTTCTATCAATATAAGCCATAGATCTATGATATTTTATGCTAATAATGTTACATCTGGGAGTTTTGAAACTTATACCTTCGGATCTAACACGATCCAACAAGATCAAAGAAGATCTTGTGAGTTCCTCTTCCAAAGGATGCTTCCAAGCTTAGCAAACCCCGAAAGCTTCAACCTTTGCTCTCGATCCTCTAGTTTTGTTAGTGATTTCCCACAAAAACTCCAAGAACAAGAACAAGGTTCATCACAAGCTTTCTTTCTCTTCTTTTTCTTTCTTCAAATTTTCGGATTTCACCTCTCCTTCTCTCACCTTCACTCGGCTGCCAAGGAGGAAGAAATACAACCCAAAATTCTTCACCAGAGTTTCACAATTTCAAGTTGCTAGATGAAGAAAAAATTGGAAGATCAACCCACAAGTTTTTCCTCTCTTTTCTCCCTCAAGAATCGGACCAGCTCCCTCCCTCTCTTCCCTCTTTCTCGGCTGCAAAGATGAAGAAGATGATGGTTTTCAATGGTGCTTAAAGCTTCAAGGATGAAAGGTAGAAGAAAGGAAGAAGTAAAGCAAATTCTCTCACTCTCTCTCCCTCCTTGTTGCTCTCGGCCTACCTCTCTTTTCTCCAAAAAGTGGAGCTGAAAATGAAGCCTCAAGGATGCAAGAAGTCAACACTTAAAGGACAAAAAGATGCAATTTCCCTAATTTAAGGAAAAGTACCTTTTTGGACACTTTATGTCGCGTCGCGCGCGACAGTCTAACTTACACTGTTTTATTCCATCCTAACATTGTCCAATCTTAATAATATTTCCATAATATCACTACATATGTTTGATTTCAATATCAAGTCACTAATCACACTTCGGAACAAAATTTGACACTTAATTCGGCCGAAACCACACACCGGCAAAAATTCATATATAATTTTCTAAATTAGAAAATATTCACTTTAAACATAAATTCACTCATATTTCAATAAATAAATATAATATAAACAATATTATACATTTTTAGAATAAAATCGAATTTTGAGGCCCTCACAATGCTAATCAAATTTTGTGTCTTTGAATTTCAGAAAGAGCTCGAACAAAGAAAACCAAATATTGTGTCCATGCAAGTGGCTAGAGGAACTGGTGTCATAACAATAGAAAAGGCTATGACAAGGATAGAGGAGATGATTGAAAGCAGCCGAAGACAACTGCTACAGATGGTTCTTCAAACAAATGGAAGCGTGGTTCCAAGAGTTTACAAAGCTTTTTTCTGGACAACTTGCAAGATCTGCTTTTAGTTGTACAAGTTCACCAATGAGTACGATTCTCCAAGAGAAACAGTTAGTGACACGACAAAAATAGTTTATGAGCCCATCAAATTTCCCACGACCATTGAAAGAAAAACCAAGAAGCTAAAAGGAATAAGCAGTGAAGAGATGCCCGTTCACAACATTCAAGCATTTAGGTATTGTAATCTGTTTTTTCTTTGTGTTTTTATACCTATACCTATTGGATCTTTTAATTAGAAAAGATGTTATATCTTATCCACATCACATAATCGGAAGGCCCTAAAGTGCTAATTATTTGTTAAGATTTCTGTTCATTCTTTAATACTTCCTTTTGTCTTACGTCATCAATCTAGGATAGCAAAAATTGGAAAATTTTAGGGGTTAGTTATGTTTTTGTTCCCCCAGAGTGGTCCCAAATTCTAATTTAGTCCCTCAAACTTGGTCCTCAAAAGTAGCAAAATGTTTCAATTTGGTCTCTCAAATTGAAAAGGTCTCATTTTGGCCTTTCAAGCACAAAATCTCCATTTAGCTCCCAAATTAAAAAGTTCTCAATTTGGACCACAAAATTGAAAAAACATAAAAGAATGGAAGAATTCTTTCAAGTTGGTCTTCTAGCTCTATCTTATTGAAGCTCAACGGTTGGCCAAGAAATATTTAACAACAAAAGGAGGACATTGAGCTTAATTTAGTTATTTAATCGTAAACTTTTTTTTTTCCTCCTTGTGTTTCTGTGATCGCAATGCTATCTTTGCCAGGTTAATTAAAATTACCATATACCATAATTTTGGGGATTCTTCCTTTTCTAACCATACGTAGGATCTTTAAGATCAAATCGAGATTTTTACAACTCTAGAGGTCCAAAATGATATTTTTCCAATTTTATGGATCAAATTGAGAATTTGTTTATTTTAGGGGACAAAAATGAGATTTTAGATTAGTGAGGAACAAAAATTAAATCTGTTACAAAAGAAGCATGTATAAATAATGGAAGTTTAAAACTTTGTTTCCTATAACAGAATCTACTTGGATTAAATTCCATACGAGGAGAGAGAGTTGTGAAGATTACCCTCAAAACTTGTTGTGAATCTTCACAAAATTGTAGAAAGGTGTGAGACTGCAAACGAGCCTAGTCAAGTCAAGTTTAATCTTAATCGAGTCGAGTTTCGATTCATTTTTACCAAGGTCAAACTCAAACTCGATCTTGGTGAACTCTCAAAGTAAAACGCGAGTTTGAATTCGAGACTAATCGAACTCGAGTTTGAACTTACTCAAGTTTAAAAAATAAAACATAATTATTTTATTTTTAAAAAAATAAATAAAATAATTATTTCTTAATAAGTAACAAAAATATTAGGGACATATATGTATTTTTACTATTAAAATAATATGTATATATATATTCGAGTTCACTCACAAGGTATCGAATCTGAGAGAAGGTACACAAACTTGACTCGTATATGAAAACGAGCTGCTCAAATTTGAGTCAAACTCGATCAATATCGAGCTCGAATTGAGTTTAAACCCGAGCGGCTCGCGAGCAGTTTGATTCATTTGCACCCTTAGTACTATGAGAAGTCCTTATCCACTTAAAAATATCCAAATGTCTAACCCCATATGGTGATAGAAATGAATTCCTTAATGAGAATCTCTAAGACTGGAATTGCCCAAATCTGATAGTGCAAACTTTACAAGTCAGTGGAAGAGAAGAAGAAACCTACAATTATTTTCTAGACTGGATTGCACAAGAAAGGAAAGAAGTGACAATGACCACTCCTCAAGGCCTGACTGAATTCTTCTATGTATTCTTCTCTCTCAAGATTTTCTCAAATATCACACAAAAATTTAATTAGAAATTATATCTTGTAAGGTAGGAATAAGAGGGTCTATATAGGAAATAAGTTATTCCAATTCGTACAAGATTCACTATATGATCTCCTTAAGGAATTTGATTTTGTGTCTTCTAGATAATTCTTATCTTAACAGACTTTCTCATTTACATATATGATAAAATTACAATTTTAGTCCCTAATGTTTAGCACTTGTGGTTTTATTCTCTAAAATTGTGACAAAAAAAAAATCTAATCCCTAATATTTAGCACTTGTGTAGATTTTTCTAAAAACTGTTCTAGTCCCCAGTGCACCCAATTTAAAATATATTTGGGATATTTGAAGAATTTCTCTTAATTATTGACAGAATATTATCATGTGCAATCAAATGTTCATTCTGATTAGAAAATAAGCAAAATAGAGGGTAACTTTACACAACAAGATCAAGGATTATTAACTCACATGCTAACTAACTAACCAGTTAAAAGAGAAAAAATTTTAAATTATAAAAATTGAAACCAATTGGAGCACCCCATTAATTCATCAATATCTTTATCGCCATTGCCCTCGAACAAAAACTTTAATGCTCAACTTTTGCGTGTAGTTTAACAAATTTCCTTTTTACCTATTTCTTGGTCAATTGATTACTCGTGCTATCATGTAGGTTATTTTTATTGTTCAAAGTTAGCTATTGTCTAGCTTCTTGTTTTAAAATTTGATGCAATGGACATGTGATTGATTTTGTTAGTAATTAAGAAAATCCAATAGTTGTCCTAAATTTGCTTCAAATTGAAAATATTAGGCACTAAAATTATTTTTATTGAAACTTTAGGATTGAAATTGCACCAAGTCCCAAAACATTGGGGACCAAATTAGTTTTGTGAAAATTATAGTTTTAGTTCCCGATTTATACCCCATGCATAGTGACGAGCGCATGGCATGCATACATATTAAGCACAAATCATTAGTCAAGTTTTACATTTATAAATTCTAAATACCCCAACACGCAATTTTCTGCAAGTATACAGGTCGTGATTGAGTACAGGGTATTAAGAATCGATCCCGCAGGGAAAAATGGATAATTACCAGCACTACTAAAACTTTTCTATTATTTAGATGATTAACAAATTGGTGAAAGTAAAACTATGCAAAAATACGTAAGAAAATAGTAAATAAAAGCTCCTTAGGTCATGAAATCCATTACTACTCACATAAGTCCAATTTATGGATCAATGAATATTCCTATCTCGGTTAGTCATGGCTTAATTTTCTAATATACGTGATACTCGCTTTCGCCAGCATACAACCATACCTATAGCTAATCCAAACTTATTTTCGTGGTTATGAAATTAACCAAGGGATCATTAGTTCTGTGAAATTACATGACCAAGTCACTAAAGTCATAAAGGTGCACCCCTATTTTCGTGATTGTACTCCCTAGGTCTAGCACTTCCTTGAACTAGTGTCAAATTTCAATTTTCATTGCAAATCCAACACCTTTAAATTATCACAATCAATGGCCAGTCAATCATGATTATAAGAACAAAAGTACTAAATAACTTGCTCAAACTAATAGCATCAAATAGCCAAGAAATCAACACAAAATAATCATAGAAGTTTCAACCAAAATCCAAGGCATGAACTTTATAAACACATGATAAATTGAAGATCCAAACTTGTATTATAATCAAATAAGAAATCTAATACAAAAGAGAAAGTGATCGGAGAGATATCACCCTTGTCACATGAGATCAAATCCTCCATCTTTGATCCTCAATCTTCACTCAAATCTAGCTATAAACAAGAGAGGATAAAACTAAATTATACTACCTAATCTATATTAAACTAGTCTAAATTAAAGAAAGTAGAAGAACTACATTTTTGGTGGTGTTCTTCTCCTTCCCAAAAGCTTTTTGAACTTGTTTTGAAGCTCATACATATAGAGAAATCTAGATGGAAGCAATAATGTTGGAGATGTTCAATAATGTCCTTGAACTTCCTTTTCCAACTTTGCTTGCTTTCTTGGACAGAATCTGCTGAAATCTTTTCAAAAAGTTAGTGTGAAAAGGCCACAACTTGCTCTGTAAATTGCAGAGCTGAAATATGGATTTGAGACCTCGATCTGAGGTCAGATCTGTCTTGGCACCCCTCAAATCCAATTCTCCTGCATTTTTATTTTTACCTAATAAGCACTATCTGAGGGCTGATATTATCAATCCGAGGTTGGATCGCTAGTCTTGGATCAGTCTTCTGATTTTGAAAGTTTATCTAAGGACTGGATCCACAAGGTGCATGGCCAATCCGAGTTTGGATCAGCCTCCCTTGTTTCTACTTCAACATTTGTTCATTTTGCGTTTAACTTCGACTCCTCGGCATTTTTTGTTCTAATAACCCTCTTGTTATGACCTTAACCAGCCAAAATACATTCCAATCAATCCTCAAATATGAGTGAATCTTCAAAACCTATAAAAAAAATATCAATTGTGTATTAATCCACTTATTTTTCATGTTTTGGCCATAAAATGACTTTTGAAGAAATAACCACCAAAATGGATATAAAAGTCCACTTTAAATCCTAAAAACACACCAAAACTGTAGGTGAAACATGTTGTGTTGTCACTCTAGGTATAACTAACAACCTCAAATTGTCATTGTAATGCACTGTTTACTAGTGATAGCTTATTTTTTTGTAGTTTAAATAGTTGTATTTTTGCTATACTTGCATTGCATTTTAATAGGAAAACTAGCAAACCAAGTCCAAATTCACAGGAACCAACACAAATCCAAAAACATTTACTAAGAAAACTAGCAAATCATGTTCAAATTACTAGCAAATTAACACAAATCCATAATCCAAATTTATAAAGACAAGATTTATTTCATCCAAAGCATCCACACCAGTTGGAAATGCGAACCAGATTATCCGAGCATTTACATTCATACTTGAATATATCAAGTTTCTCTACAAAAGTTATCAAAAAATAGTGTCAACAGCCAAACAAAAACATCCTTGATCAATGTAGATATAGATGAACGTTCCAAAAGAGTTGGACTCCACACATTCATGAACTGCAATTATAATGTATCAAAAAGTTAGGCATAATTAGTTAGAATGTAATGTAGAGATAGTAGAAACTGAGTTGAATGGCAAGATAGATAGAATCTAATTAGAGTCGATAAAATCACTTACATGAGATATATTGAAGAACTTGACAGATACAAAACAAAAAGGAGTTTATCTATAAAAATAGAAATTAGGTGAAGTCACTAAAAATATATATATGGAAGAGAAAAAACTATGAACTATTAGACAATATAGAGGTATGGAGGTAAGAGATCAATATGACAAAAAAAAAATACTTAACTAAGTTTGAAAACTATATAATCACACCAATTTTGCAGTTTTACAATACACATCAGAATGAAGAAACATATGTCAAATTCTAACTAGATCAAACATTGGCATTTAATACATCACTTGTATACACTAAAAATCAAAGGCAAAAAAGGAGTGGATAAATTTCAATTTATGACCTTTCAAGTTGCGCAGGTTTCTTCCCGTAGCTTTACTTTATATCTAACACTTTCTTAGAAATAAAAGAACAAAGAAGTAAACACAAATTCATGATCAGCAGAGGCATAGGATTTAGATGTCTGAGGGTTAGCTGGGTTATTCTCACATGTTTGATCAATGGGTTGGAGTGATGAAAAAAGCTATACCTAAACTTGTAATTCTTTATGAAATTCTTTGCTAATTGCTTCCAACTAAATTTAGAGATTATTGCTAGCTGTGAATCTATCTCCTAAGTCCTTGTTCTCACTTTCTAGGTCCAGCCATATTCAATTAAACATAACTTAAGTTGTATACATCAAGGAACTGCAAAATTAATGGTGTTAGAAACTAGATTCATAATACTAACAATCACTAGAAGACACTAATCTATGATTCGAAACACAAGCTGGTCTATTTTGGCTCAAAATTTTGAAAACATTTATAGTACTCAACTCTGCATAAGTAGAATTCAGTCAAATTTCCAATTTTTTTGGTATTAATAGGAAATGAATCAGTACCTGACTTTTATACCACTGGAAAACTCTACGAATGCAGTTTCAAATGCAACTAAAATTGCTTGATTCTGAAATTTCTACACCAAGTTATGATTAATTTTCCAAAGTTGCACAGGGCTCACTGTTATCACGGGATTAATGAAGTTCAAACTTTTCTTAACTATGTATTACCTTGTATGCACTCTATTTGCCATGTATTACCTAGTATCCACAATGTAATCTCAACATTTGATCAAGGAGGAGCTAACCATCTGATCAAAAAAAGATGATAATCACGTTTTTGGTTCAAACTCAATAGAAATAGCTCACGACAGCCAATTGCTAGCTAGATGGGACATAGTTAGAAGAGCGGTTAAAGATGGTTAATTAGAGCAGATTTTTTGTATAAATAGAGGTTTCATGTACTTGACTAAGCAGCTGGAAATGCTAATTTATAATCTCATTCTCTCCCTCAATAAAATCTAGCTCCTTCCGTCTAGTCTACTCTCTCTACTCCTTCTATACTCTTTCTTGCTTCTGTCTTCCCTTCTTTCTGCTCTTCTTTCTTCTCTATCAAAACCAGATCATTGCAGACTTCTCTTTCTGATAAAAAAAAAAAGGAACTTCTTAGCTTGGTAAAGAACCCATTAGATAAATGTACACTAAATTTACTTAACAGTGCATCTGCTGAGCACATTGTTAATGTTTGTGGTCTAATAAGGTTGCAGAAAATTTCACAGATAATAAGTAAAAACTCTTGAGGCGTGTTCAGAACACTATCCTTAAGGTTTTGATTGCCCCCACTACCAAAACACTTGGTATTTGCTTCAGGGTTAAAGGCTATCTACCTCTAGGATACAACAAGGGACAAGAAGATTTTGTAAACAAAGAACAAAACTTCTTCCAAGAAATGATCAATAAAAGATGTTAGTTTTCTGAAGGAATATGATGAATTTATATCATCACTATGTTTTCCAACCAACAGACACATTCTCATACGTACTAGGCATCAGTAGGTTCCAAGTGATAAGTCACAAATCTTAAAAAGATGCCAGAAACGTTTCAAAATATCAACCGTTCAGCAGATCCGTGACCTAAACGTGACCTAAAGCTTGCGTATCCACATCGTGGATGTTTCTGGAAATGAAACTATGAATCAGAAGTTTTACTTCTGACGATCCGCGAGTCAATCCGTGAACTATACCTCGTGGATCCTTGACATCGTGGATCAACTTCTGAGACTTCAGTTTCGGAATCGTGAAGTCAGAAACGAGCAGCACTAGTCGCGGTTCTCAATCCGCGAACCGGATACGCGACACTAGGTCGCGGATCCATTCGCGGATCTACAGTGCTTTACTAACAAGCCTTATTTCCTCTATTTTACAAACTAATCCAACAATCCCCCACTTAGTTTGTAAAAAAACATGTCAAACTAACACACACCCAGTGCTTTGCATAAAGAAAGTATCGTTAGATTTAAACTTTTCTCTTAGTGTAAGTAAACCACTAAGACTAACCAAATCAAGGTTGCATTTAGCATTAAACCATAATTTGTAAAATTAGTCTAGTTCTACCACACACAATGGACTTAATACCAATGATCAAATCACAATAGATTAGCACTATTACTGGCCATATGCTCAATCCTAAAATCATGACCATTTACAAAGTACACAACTTTGGAGAAGGCGGCACCACCTCCATGATCACTTAGGTGAAAACACTCTTTAGCTATAACTAACACCAAGAGAATTTACATTTCATTAAGAATGTATCTTGACATACATTCATCCTCCCATTCAAACACTAGTGGGGTAAAGTTAGTGCTCACAACCACATCACAACTTGTTATTACCCTTTAAACCTTATCAACTAGTTGTAGTGCTAGTATCAAGGTAGGGTTCCTATTGATCAATGACTATAGATAGAATGGTTTTAACCCCATTTCTTTGGTCGTCGTATTCACTAATTCCCTAGGCAAGGGTTTAGTCAACGGATCCGCTAAATTGTTGTAGGTTCTAACGAACACTACAGTCACGACACCATCGCGTATTAATTGTCTAAGATACTCATGTCTTAGACTAATTTGTCTAGATTTACCATTATATACCTTATTCAAGGCTCTAGACAAAGTAGCTTCACTGTCACAGTATAAAGAAACCGAAGGCATAGGTTGTGGCCACAACTTGATATCAAGTAACAAATTCCTAAGCCACTCCGCTTCTTTACAAGCAGCTGCCAAAGCTATAAACTCAGCTTCCATTGTGGAATGTGCAATCACCGTTTGCTTCTTTGAAGCCCATAAGATTGCTCCACTACCTAACTTGAAAATCCACTCGGTTGTGGAATTCTTGTCACTCACACTAGTAAACCAACTAGCATCCGAGTAACCTTCAAGAACAGTTGGAAATCTACTATAAAAGATTCCAAGGTTCTTTGTCCTTTTCAAGTAGCCAAGAACCCTTTCAATGGATTTCCAATGATCCGCACCAGGATTCTTAGTATATCTAGCAAGTTTACAAACAGCATTAGAAATATCTGGTCTAGTGCAACTCATAGCGTACATCAAACATCCAATTGCACTAGCATACTCTAACTGAGCAATCGGATTACCAGAATTCTCATGAAGTTTCAAACTAGAATCAAAGGGAGTATTCACTTCTTTGACTTTAAGATATTAAAACTTATTCAACACTTTGTCAATATAGTGAGATTGGCACAAAGCAAAACCCCCCACTATGTTTCTTAACTTTAATGCCTAAGATAGTATCTACCTCACCAAGATCTTTCATTTTGAATCTTGATGAAAGATACCTCTTAGTTTCAACTATTCCCTTCATAGAGTTGCTAATGATTAACATGTCATCAACATACAGACATATAATCACAAGATAGTCTTGAACAGATATAGAATACACGCACTTAATAGCATTATTATACCTAAATCCATTCGAGAGTATCACTAATTCAAACTTTTCATGCCATTGTTTAGGTGCTTGTTTCAAGCCATACAAAGATTTAATCAACTTGCACACTTTCTTTTCAATATCGGGCAAAACAAACCCTTCAGGTTGTTCCATATACACCTCCTCATCTAGAGGCTGTTTTAACATCCATTTGATGTACAAACAGATTGTACAAAGAAGCTAGAGCTACTAGTACTCTAACAGATGTTATCCTAGCCACAAAAGCATAAGTGTCAAAGTAGTCTACCCTTTCTTTTTGTTTAAACCCTTTGGCCACTAATCGAGCCTTAAAGGTTAGTAACTTTCCATCAGTGCCATATTTCCTTCTAAACACCCACTTACAACCGATAGGTTTGGAACCTTGAGGCAAATCAACAAGAACTCAAGTATTGTTAGACAATAATGAGTCCATTTCATCATTTACCGCTTCCCTCCAAAAAGCAGCATCTCTTGAAGACATTGCTTCATTGAATGTCTTCGGATCATCCTCGACATGTAATAAGACTGGTATCTTATTATGTAGAGAATCCCTATTGCCTTCAACCAAGAAAACAATAGCTTGAGAAGATATAAAATCTGCAGGAAGATGCTTTACTTTTCTAGGTCTTTGACTCCTCCTTAGCTCAATAGGAGTGTCATTTTCCTTTCTCTCTTTACTTGAGGAAGGAATCTGATCTTGGAGTGGTTCAATATCATTAGAAGGTACTTATATAGGCACATTGTCTTTAAGAAATTTATCCTCAAAGAATTGCCCATCTCTTGATTCTACAATAACATTAGAATCAAGGTCAAGCAGCCTATAAGCTTTAGAATTTTTTGCATAACCTACAAATACGCTTTTGAGAGCTCTAGGTCCCAACTTAGTCCTTTTATTGTCTGGAACTCTAAAATAGGCAATGCAACCCCAAATTCTAAGATAACTTAGGTTTGGTTTTCTTCCTTTCCACACCTCATAAGGAGAAGATTTTAGTTTTAAAGAAGGAACTCTACTGTGTACATGACACACAGCCAATAAGGCTTCCCCCCACAAGCTCTTTGGTAATCCTGAACTCACTAACATAGAATTAACCATGTCTTCTAGAGTCCTATTTTTTCGTTCAGCCAAACCATTTTGTTGTGGAGTGTAAGGTGCACTAGATTGGTGTATAATGCCATTTTGTTCACAAAATATTGAGAACTCATTAGAGAAATATTCACCTCCCCTATCACTTCTCAATATTTTAATTTTCTTACCTAGCTGATTTTCAACTAGTACTTTGTAGGACTTAAACATAGTAAAGCATTCATCCTTATTTCTCATAAGATAAACATGTACATATCTAGAACAATCATCAATGAAGGTAATAAAGTATCTATTGCCACCTCTAGTCAAAACACCATTCAATTCACAAATATCAGAATGAACAAGTTCAAGTAAACTAGTTCTTCTTTCTACCTTAGGAAATGGTAATCTTGTCATCTTTGCTTGGACACAAATTTCACATTCTTATCTTCTTTATTATCATAAGAAATTTGACCATTGTTAGACATAAAACGTAGAACTCTACTACTCACATGTCCCAATCGATTGTGCCATAAATCATAAGAAGACAAACCAACCAAATAAGAAGAACTAATAATTTTATTAATACTTAGCTTAAACATTCCATCACTAGCATAACCTTGTCTTACAAAGATACCATTCTTGGACAAGATTATCTTATCAGACTCTATTACAACTTTGAGACCACTTTTATTCAACCTATCGGCTGAAACTAACGGCTGAAACTAAGTTCTTTCTCATGTCTGGAACATGTAGAACACTTGTGAGCACCAACTTTTTCCCGGAAGTGAATTGTAGTTCCACCGTCCCTTTGCCAAGCACCTTGGCTGTGTTATGGTTGCCCATTATGACCACATGCCCTTCAGAAGTCACTTTATAAGACTTGAATAGAGTCTTGTCATTGCAAACATGGACAGTAGCACCAGAGTTGTACCACCAAGCAACCGGATTGACCGTAGTTGAGGCCACATTCAATTCCAAAATCATGGAAACTTTCCAATTGGACACCATTGCTATAATTTCAGCAATGTCTTTGTTCTCCACCGGGCAAGTTTGGGCACTGTTCCCTTTGAGCTTTTTGTTTTGTCTGCACTCATTCTTGTAGTGCCCTTTTTTGCCACAATTATAGCAAGTCCGATTCTTCTTCTTGTTGTCCGTAGAGTTTGCAATATTCTGACCTGGAGATTTCCTCTTCTTTGAATCTCCACCTTTATGGCCACTTCCTTCTTGTACATAGTTTGCTCTTGCACTTGTCTCCACTTCTCTCTTTTGTATGATTCTAGCATCTTCTTCTATACGAAGATGCTTAAGAATCTGATCTAAGGAGAAGGTCTCGGTGGTGTGTAGGAGTTTCTTTTGGTAATCATTCCAACTAGGGGGTAATTTTGCTATAATTGCCCCGACATGCAACGATTCAGAAACTTCCACACCAAGATCTTTCAATTTAGACACTAGCACTTGCAAGTCATGCATTTGATCCAGAAGAGAAGTAGAGTCATTAACTTTAAAATCAAAAAATTTCTCAATAAGAAATTTATTTGCACCTTGTTTTTGAGTATCATATTTGTGCTCCAGTGCAGCCTAGATTTCCTTTGCCGTTTTCATTGATTTGTAGACATCGTACAAACGGTCAGATAATGTGTCTAGGATGTATCCCCTGCACAGAATTTCATCCTCCTCCCTCTTACGTCTCTGTGCTATGAGTGCTTCAGTGTCATTCTTGTTTGGTTCAGGGATAGGATCCAAGTTTGGATCAAGGATGTAGGCAACCTTAATGGCTGTGAGGAAGAACATAATCTTGTCCTTCCACCTGCTGAAATTCACCCCTATTCCATCAAGACGATCTAGTTTCGTCACTCGATGATTGATGGTCTGCAAAGCATTGTCACTTGAAGAAACCATTTTGCAACAAAAACCAGATCAAAACCTTAAGATTGTTAATGTTTGTGGTCTAATAAGGTTGCAGAAAATTTCACAGATAATAAGTAAAAACTCTTGAGGCGTGTTTAGAACATTATCCTTAAGGTTTTGATTGCCCCCACTACCAAAGCACTTGGTATTTGCTTCAGGGTTAAAGGCTATCTACCTCTAGGATACAACAAGAGACAAGAAGATTTTGTAAGCAAAGAACAAAACTTCTTCCAAGAAATGATCAATAAAAGATGTTAGTTTTCTGAAGGAATATGATGAATTTATATCATCACTATGTTTTCCAACCAACAGACACATTCTCATACATACTAGGCATCAGTAAGTTCCAAGTGAAAAGTCACAAGTCTTAAAAAGATGCCAGAAACATTTCAGAATATCAACCGTTCAATAGATCCGCGATGCAGATCCGCGACCTAAAGCTCGCGTATCCGCATCGCGGATGTTTCTGGAAATGAAACTATGAATCAGAAGTTTTACTTCTGACGATCCGCGAGTCATCGCGGATCAACTTCTGAGACTTCAGTTTCGGAATCATGAAGTCAGAAACGCGCAGCACTAGTCACAGTTCTCGATCCGTGAACTGGATACGCGACACTAGGTCGCGGATCCATTCGCGGATCTACAGTGCTTTACTAACAAGCCTCATTTCCTCTATTTTACGAACTAATCCAACACACATCCATAAAAAATTTTCATGCTTTATCACATAGAATCAGAAAATTGGAATTGCATTGGAAAAACATTCATGCATCTCGGGACCATATCTAAGTTCGGATGACCGTGATTTGGAAAGAATGTGTATGATGCACTAGAAAATTAGATGCAAAGTATCATTATTACCTCAAATTGCAACCAACTTCAATTCCTAAACTCTTGTTTTCACCAAATCTTAAAGCTTCGAACTCTAGTTTTCACCAAACCTAGACCCCCTAAATTCTAATTTCTTGCTACTGACGGAGTTGAAACAGCTAGATGCCCTAGATCTTAGTCGTGCATGGTCACAATATGGTGTTAAGAGATGGAATGTTTGAAGAATCGAGCTATCAATCAAGCTGCCCCCTGTAAAAGGTTTTAAACTAGATGTTCAGGTAGCCCAAAGGAGATGACATTGATGAGCTCTAGGAAACATAGCTGTACTTATAACGGTGATTTTAGCAGATGAAGAGAGTGAAGTGCTAAAATGTCGAAGAGAGTTTCAACTAATTGAGAAGGCAAGTGAGACAAAGAAGATGAAATTGCGTCTAAGAAATTAGTAAAGTGTTATGGGTATGGGAAACTCAGAAGCAACGATGTCGTACCAAGTGCATATTTAGAGCCCGCCACGCTTGTTAAAAATTTTAGCTTCCCACTCTTAGTTTCACGCATATAAGTTCTGTGCATTCCTCCAATCTATTACCTGACAATTAACACTTTCTTCACCATTCTCCTATCTTTCTCTTTTTCTATTTTCCTTATCTATATCTTAAATGAGTTGACAAAAAAATATATATCCCAAATGAATTTTTTCTACAATTTTGAGTATTCTTTTTATATTTTCAATGGTCAATTCATATGAAAATTTTTAAACATGAAAAATGAGTGTGTTGGGATAAAGATTTTTTAGAATACAAATTTTTTTGAATAATATAGGACTCTTGTAGATTATTATATAAAAAATCACTTAGACAAAATAAAAAAAGTTATTAGAAAATGTGTTTATGATTCAAAAGAAACATTTTTTTCCAAAAAAAGATACTTATGTCAACAAATTTTAATTACGTCCCAAACATAGAGTCAATTACAAGGTGGGAGATATTTCAAAAGACCCAAATTAATTAATCTATTTGAGATCTAATTTATTTGGCAATAGTAAAGAGCTATAATTTACGTGGAATATTCACATGCAACATTTTATTATATAAATGAAAAGAGTTAGTATCTATCAATTATGTATGAGTTGTAGTCTCGTTGGATTGAAGTAAAAGTTTAGGTGAATAATCAACATAATTTGCTAAATTATGTATTAAACACTAGGGACGGGTGCCCTGTAGGGGGCGGCGGGTGAGGAGGGATGGGTGCAAGGGTTGGAGGGATTTTTCTCCCCACATTTTAAAAGGGGGAGAGGATAGGGGAGCATACCCCTACCCTATTCCTTGTCCCGTCCCATGCATTAACATATAACGTTAAAAAAAAGTAAATATTTAATATAGTTTTTACATGTATACATATACACATTATAACTACATATTGATAATATATGCATATATCATAATTTATGTGATAAAATGATTTTTTTGACTATTCTTAGTTTATTTGAAATTTTTACATATTGGAAGTTATTTAAATATGATATACACATTATAGCTACATGTCAATAATATATGCATATCTATTATAATTTGAGAACTAAAAAGTCATAGTTTTTTGATAAATCATAATTTGGTTATTTTTAGTTTACTTCAATTTTTTTTTTGCATATTGTAAGTTGTTTAAATAAATATGATGGCTATAATTTTAGAATTGCTATTAAAAGTAGAGAAGTGACTTAAAAAAGAGTAGAATGATTTTTAATCTTGATTTCATATCGAGCATTTAGTTAAGAATCTTAGAAAATGATTTACAATATTTTTATTGATGTTATATATGAAAAACATAATGTCAAGATAAAAAATAAAAATATAATTAAACAACTGTGGGAGCATCCATAGGAGAATGGGGTGGGGTGAGATGGAGGCAGAAAAAGGAGGGAACTGTGAGGACCCGAAAATTTATTTTCATCTGACCTAATTGTTTAATTATTTATTTTTCTAAATAATTAATTTAGATCATTTTAATTACAATTGTATCAAACGTTACTTCCTTTTATTTTAAAACCTTGTTTAACCACCAATTTAGTTTATAAAATTGTTAAATTCCATATTTTCATAAAATCACTTCATTAAATTAGGTTGAATTATTTGATTGTTGTATATCAATTGTAACAGCGCGAAAAGTTTTAAAAATGTATTTTTGCACGTTTAAACTACGTTTTCGATTTAAACTATTTGAATGTTTAAATTTCGTATTCGGGTCTAGGATCGACTACTAGACATAAGTTTCGAATGTTAGGTTATGTATTCAGGATATATAAATGAGAGAAACTGGGATCGTAGTGTCGTGTCATGTGAATTGATCCGATACGACAAAAGTGGTTTTACGTCAAATTACCCAACTATCCCTCATTTCTTTCATTTTCCACAAGAGCCCAAAGTCAAGAATTAACCTCAACCACTCATTTCTTTCTTTCTTCTCCATAGAACCGGTTCTTCTTTTCCATTTCTTCCCCTTCATTTCTTCCTCAAAACAGCCGGCCCTTCATCTTCTTCTCCTTCTTGTTTTCTACAAATCACCAACACAAAACCTCCATTGTTGCAACTAAGAAGCTTGAGAAGATCTTTCACCATTTCCCTTGGAGATTGAAGGCTATCCTACTTTGAGGGAGAGCTGAGCTTTGGAAGAGAGGAAGAGGGGTTCTTGGTGCATCCCATATCACATTCAATTTAGGGTTTCACTTGAGAAGGAAGAGGTAGTACACTTCTTCACCATCTTGTTCATTTGACTCCGTTTATGTAGCTGTGAACTTGGATAAGTTTATTATTGTTATTGTCTTGCTTTGAGATGGAAAAATGGGCTCTATGAAATCCCATTATGTATGAACTTGGGGCTGTTGATGCATTGTGAGTGGTTATATGGAAAATGGCTAGCTTGAATGTTGGTAGAAAAACCTCAAGGAAAACCTTGAGAGAGGGAAGGAAAAATGAGGGTTAAGATTTCTGTTTTTCTTTTAATTTTCATGGCTGCATTTTGGCTTGTTTGAGGGCTGATTTTAATGCTTAAATATTGAGTGTTGAGTTGTTAATTCCCCCCCCCCCCAAAAATCCCTTCAAAAGTTATAACAAGAATGAGTATTAAGTTGAGATCAAAATCTGGAAATTTTAAGAAAAGCATGTTGTCCGAATTTTGGGCTGTTTTAATGCTAAAAATTGATATAATCTTCCATCATTTTTGACCATCATTAGGCCTATGAGGTTTAATACTAGCTTTGTTATGAAAATTAGGCCAAATGGTGGAGATTTGAATAACCTAGGAGCTCATTTATGAATGTGACACAACTTCACTGGTTTGAGGCAATTCGCTGAGTGAAATTTGGACTTTAATAAAACAGTCTTCCCGTGTGATTTTTTGGATGAATTTTGTTATGAACCTATCTTATATGTGGAAGTATTAGTGTACCAAATTTGGTAATTTTTGAGTAAGAATTCATCACTCAAAAGAAGCTCCAAATGTTACCCTGTAAAACTGGATTTCAAAAAACGCAGGTTTTTGAACCAGCCATGTTTGAACTGCTATAATTTCTTGCTCGAGAGTTGGAATTTAGTGAAGTTGGTGGCATTTGAAACTTTATATATAGGAATTTAAACTGTATAAATTTCAGAGGCCAATTCATGTTCTACAATTTTTGGTGAATTTTCAAATTTACCTGGTCAGCCAACCTGTTATGTTCTGTTTCAATATTGTAGCAGTTTGTTAATCAAAAATATGGGCAGTTTCAGTCCAGAATTTTAACTAGTTCCTTCTACAAAGTTTTATAACTTTAAAAGAGCTTTCTAACGGTACCAAGCTTGTGAAATTTGGACTTATATAACTCAAGTTACGATTTTTCAAAGATTTCTACTCAAGGAGGAAGATATTGAACTTGATTTTCTTGAATGAGATTTGGTGGATACACTAGAAACTTATTTTCATTGCTTTTTAAATATTTTAGGAGGTGGTGCTGAATTACACAGTGATCCAAACTTGAACTCCGAGAACCTTGATTGATCTCGTGAATTGCTCTCACTTACTCTCGACTATTGGTGAGTGCCAAGTGCTTGAATTGTTGATCTACCTGACATGTTTGCTTGAATATGAACTGTTGAGGTGAGAGTGTAATTTATCGCACTCGTCCTCCTTTACTTGACTCGCATGAACATGACTTGTTACTTGACTTGACTTGAACTGAATGTCGATTGGAGTGATTCGTCGACTTAAAAGTTATAACCGGGGATGCCCAAACCTCTTGGGGATCCTTGGGACCCGAGTCGAAAAGGGCTTGGTCGGGAAGTTTGGTGAACTTAGGTACTGTTCTTTGAGTTTGATCTATTGTAGAGGTCTTGCTCGGTATTGCTCGTTGTAGCTTTACCCTTTTCACCTGCTTGTTTGGTTTCGGGCCCGAGAGGGTGAACTGTTGGTCGGAAATTGTACCAAGGGGAGATTCTACGGACTTTACCTTTGCTAAGTTGACGGAGAGTCAACGTTTGGAATGGAATGGACTCAACTGCTTAACCGTGGAAATTGGCTCCTGAGAGCCCGGCATCCTTACCTGTTTCTGTGTATTTTTCCATATGAGCACCGCTCCTTGTTCTTGCACATTCATCGTAGATAGAGAGGCTCGAAGAGGGTTCTCCGAACCCAGCTCCAAGACTCTTGTCTAATGTGAGCCCTCAAGTAGTGATTCCTTGAGAATACGGTCTCCTGGTGAAAATTGCAATAGTACAAGTGAATGATTGATTTATATGCTTTTATATCTGAATTTACTGGCTTTCCTACTTGCTTGATTACGTGCTTGCATGCCTTTTCTTGGCCTCACCGGCTAGCTCATCCCAATTGTTTTCCTTGTTTCGAGGTGAGGCACGTGAATCGAGGAAGTTAGTACTTTTGTAGGATTTCCTCATTTTGTATAAGATTGAAATTAATGGATGAATTTGATGGTTTATGGTATTTTGGAGTTATTAGCAATGTAATTTTGATGAAATTTTGGGGTTTGTATTTTGTGAGAATTTATTGGTAATTTTAATAACTTTTAATGATGACTTTACGAATGAATGTTTCGATCGATATTTGGGAGTTCGTAGTGAGTCCCGGCGAGAGCTGAGCAGGCGATCCGCTGAACCCCTTTGGTTCGCCCTAGGGGAAGGTGGAGCTGTCACAAGGACAAGATAGTGGCGGGGGAAGATTTTAAAGTATGGGGTGGGGGATAGGGAAGGGGTTTGCCCGCCCCAGCCCTGCCCATTGCCATTCCTATGAAGCACTAGAGCTAATCGGTACAGGTATTGTTATGAAACTATTAAAAATATGACTCTTACACTTAATAAAAACCATTTGCTCATGCAAACATGAGTATTAGATTTAACTTTATATTAAATTCTACTATTGATTTAATTATTAATTTTTTTACATATTTGTCATAAGAAATAGGTAAGGAATCCACGAAATTTTTTTACATTTATAGGAAATTTTATTGAAGTTTGAGAATATTATAAAATATTAATACATAATTCATTAAGCTACCTTTTCATTCTGTTAATAAACAAATGGGGTTCAACTGCAAAAGTTAGGGTGCTATAATAGAATTAATGAAACTAATCCAAGGGATACAGGTTATTGCAACCATAGTTGAATTAATGAAACTGATCCGCAAAAAAGAAGTCCTTTAGATAGTGACAACAAAATGTCATCACTATCATTAAACAATTAGACTTTTAATGATAACATTAGATGTCATCACTGTTTTGTTATGTTTAGTGTCAACAATTTTTTGGGTTGTCACAAAATTATTTCCTGCCATACCTACCTAGTTGTGCGCTAATGATACTGTAACAACTCTCATGTTGTCACTAACTAGGGTTTGCTCATGGTCAACTATGACGACCTCAAAAATTGTCACAAAAACCTATCAACTGTGACAAGATTTTTTGTTATCACTAAGATTTTGTCACTAAAAGACATTTTTCTTGTAGTGACTTCCATTTCTCATGTATTGTTCTCCAAATTGAACCATCCTTCTTGAGTCCCTAAACATACATTCACACCAACTTAAAAGCACATTTAGTCAAGAAGAATAGGTAAGTAGACATATACACAAACAAAACAAAAAAATAAAAGACAAAAAACACACAAAACTAACAACACTTAAAAACATGCACAAGTAACTAGACTCAACAAACACACAAGAGTCCACTTAGACAAAACAACAAACACAAGATATGCAATAAATACAACTAAAATGTCTAAACTAATAAAGTCACTTTTCATGCTGATATTGCCACAAATCTCCTCGACAACGGTGCCAAAAACTTGACAAGCGCGAGGCATGCATACACATTAAGCATAAATCATTAGTCAAGTTTTACGTTTATAAATTTCAAAATACCCCAACACGTGATTTTTTACAAGTATACAAGTCGTGATTGAGTACAGGGTCTTAAGGGTCGATCCCACGAGGAAAAATGGACAATTACCACTAATTCACACCTATTTTTGTGGTTATGAAATTAACTAAGGGCTCATTAACTCTATGAAATTACATGAACAAGTCACTAAAGTCACAACGTGAGTGTACTCCCTAGGTCTAGCACTTCCTTGAACTAGTGTCAAATTTCAATTTTCATTGCAAATCCAACACCTTTAGATTATCACAATCAATAGCCAGTAAATCATGAGTATAAGAACAAAAGTGCTAAATAACTTGCTCAAACTAATAACATCAAATAGCCAAGAAATCAACATAACACAAAACAATCGTAGAAAGTTCAACCAAAACCCAAGACATAAACGTTAGAAACACGTGATAAATTGAAGATCCAAACTTGTATTATAACCAAACAAGAAATCTAATACAAAAGAGAAGTGATAGAAGAGATATCACCCTTGTCACATGAGATCAAACCCTCCATCTTTGCTCCTCAAATCTTTATTCAAATCTAACTATAAGCAAGAGAGGATAAAACTAGACTGTACTATCTAATCTATACTAAACTAGTCTAAACTAAAGAAAGTAGAAGAGCTACATTTTTGGTGGTGTTCTTCCCCTTCCCAAAAGCTTTTTGAACTTGTTTTGAAGCTCATATATATAGAGAAATCTAGCTGGAAGCAATACTATTAGAGATGTTCAATAATGTCCTTGAACTTCCTTTTCCAACTTTGCTTGCTTTCTTGCACAGAATCAGCCAAAATCTTTTACCAAAAGTATTCAAAAAGTTAATGTAGAAAGGCCACAACTTGTTTTGTAAATTGTAGAGTTGAAATATGGATCTGAGACCTCAATCTGAGGTCGGATTTGTCTTGGCAACCCCTCGGATCCAATTCTCCTGCATTTTTATTTTTGCCTGATAAGCACGATTTGAGGGCTGATACTATTGATCCAAGGTTGGATCGCTAGTCTCATATCAGTCTTCTAATTTTGAAGGTTTATTTGAGGACTGGATCCAAGGGTGCATGGCCTATCCATGCTTGGATCAGCCTCCCTTGTTTGTACTTCAACATTTGTCCATTTTGCACGCAAATTTGACTCCTCGATGTTTTTTTTTTTTTCTAATAACCTTCTTGCTATGATCTTAACCGGCCACAATACATTCCAATCAATCCTCAAATATGAGTGAATCTTGAAAACTCAAAAAAACAACATCAAATTCTGCATTAATCCACTCATTTTCATGTTTTGACCATAAAATGACTTTTGAAGAAATAACCACCAAAATGAAACTAAAGTCCACTTTAAATCCTAAAAATACACCAAAACTAAGTAATTAAACCTACCAAAAATAAGTAAAATAAACTCTTATCACATAGAATTGATCCCCAATCTATCCAATTTTGCACGAAAGTGGATAATTGATATTTTTTTAAAAATTTTTGTTAGAATCAAGTAATTTGAGATCACATGCAAGCAATTAAAATGCATTTTTCATTTTTTTGAAAGTAGGAATTGACAACTTATTTGTAATTTTTTTTCTTTTCTAATAACAAAACATTGAAGCCAAAAAATTAGGTTTAATTATCATATTTTAAGTAATCAATCTATAATTAACAAATAAAGTAAATGACCTGAACAGAATAAAACCACACAAATATGGTGTGTTTGTTTCCCCAACCATCTTTACCAACTCAAGAAGAAATTATAGTACCCAATTTCTTCATATCAAAAATAATATCTTGTAGAAATTTGCTTGTGCGTGCTGAATCCTGACTTTTTGCATCCGTTCATTATTGGGCCTAAGCTTTCAAGATGTTTATATTCTTCCAGGGTTATAATTTGTCCAAGACATAATCAATGTCGCTTGTTGCTTGCAGTGGAACAATTTTTTTATGAATCAATATAAAAAATTACGAAGACATGGGCTATCTATGATTCTTACTTCTGCTCATGAATATGAAATGTTGTTATGAATCAATATTTTTCTTGGTTGTGAATGGTATGGGAGATGATAAAGGTTGCAACTTTTTTTAAAAAGCATGATCTAGAAATGTGTTAAGGATTTACTAGTTTGATTCCTGGTCTACTGCATAGCACGAATGCTAAGGATGTTGCAATTGAAAGACTAAGAGCAAGAGAAAGAAAATTATTCATTGCAATTGTGTTGCTGATTGTTTTTCTGGTGTCAAGGGCCAGAATCAAAGTAAGACTTGTATTGGTTGGAGTATTTGGGTTACAGTAGACTGCTAATGTAATCTTTTGTTTCAATTTTAGAGCTAAAGCACATTCATCCTACATTTTGTTGTTTTTGTTTGGAGTGGATAAATGAGTCGATTGTAATATATTGGAACTGCTGGTATACATTGTACATTTTACATGGGACTAATATTTTCCTATCAGAATCATTTGTTCCTCAAATTTTTAAATGTGTATTTGTTGTTGGATATAAAGTTGTTGCATTGCAATTTCCCTTGCAAACTTTAGAGGCCAAATGAAGACCATTTTCATTTGCAAGTAAAATAGAGGAAGACACAATCCTACTCAAATTTCACAACTCAATCCATAAAGACACTAAATTTGGAATCACTCTAGGCAAATCTGGGACTCAATTAAAACAAATGAAGATACATCAACCTTGCATTCGTTAGTAAGTTTGACAATAAAACATGTCCATTACAATTAGCAAAAAGGCATCAGATTTATTGCCTAGAATTGATCACAAAATTCAAATAGACTAGTTCATACTGCAGACACTACAAGAACTTTGGGCTTCAGTGACAACAAAAGAACCCAAAAAGTCATCATTATAAGATATAGTGGCGATATTTTCTATTGTCACAAGGTTGTCACAGATTTTATGCCATGAATGGGTCCATGTGACAACCTTAAGAGGGTCATCACAAAATCATTCATTCAATGACGAGAATAAAGTCGTCACTAACTATCAACATTCTGTGACAACTTTTATTGTGACTACTACACCTATATTTTCATCATAGATGAAGCAAAACTCATCACAAATTTCATTTCTAGAGTAACAACTTTCAATTTGTTACTATCAATCCTGTTCATCAATGACAAGAATTATTATAATTGGGTAAATTTACAGTTAGTGACAAACTTCTCTAAAGTTGTCACTGAGTTTTATTTAGAAGGTCTGAAATTGTCCTACTCTTGTAGCATTCCCAACTAATATAGCATAAATTCTGGCTCAACAAGTAACATAAATGAAAGCAATTAACACACAATTAAGCTTGAAATATGTATTTATATTGTCATAAATATCTCTAAATTCATCAAGAATAGACAGCAACCAAAATGGGTCCAAATTAAAGCCCACATCAATTCAACAACTAGTATTATGTGGCCATCCAAAAACCACAGTTAAAATACTAATAGCAAGTCGCCATCCAAAAACCAAAATACTACATTTCTAGACAAAAGCGTAGACTAAAAAGCCAATGTCAAACTTCAGTCATTTTCATTAGTGTATCCAAAAGTCAACTCAAGTTAGGTAATACATTTCTTCTCAACAGCCTACGTTTTAAACAAGCTTGCATGGACAGCAAAAGTAAGTTACTACTAATAGTCCACATGCAACTACATATGCTAAGGAGGTTGCTCTCTCTAACCAAACTAATGTGTTTCAGTACCCTAACTAAAAGCATAAATCACTCAAACTTAAGATAAGTGCAAGAAGTTGAAAATAAAAATTCAGATTATACATACAAGAAACTAATTACAGATTAGCTTCTGATCATCAAAAAGATGCATACTTCAGGCGGTCAAGAAAAGAGGAGGTCATAACAAGCATCTTCAAGCCTGTTTAAAGGGAAAAAAGCCACAAATGGATACTTCATGCCATCAATCAAAATACAAATCATATTGACATCAAATATCATTTCATACATGAGCTGATTTATAACAAGGAGATTGAAATTGATTATTGCAGAACTGAACAACAAGTGACACGTATTTTTACTAAGGCATTAAGACTTATGTGAAGTTGAAGAAAATGTTGGGCATGTCTAAGTTTGAAGAACTTGGTTTAAGAGAGCCATTGTAGGAAATTAAACCAAACTAGTAACTAGATGAATCGATAGACAAATTATCTTGTGAGATTTTTTACAAAAATCTTGAGAAAAAAATATTCAAATTTCATCTAAGAAAATAAGGAAAAATTTATGTCTCATATTTCTCTCACTTGGGCTGGTTTTTCATAGTGAAAAAATCGGATTTCTCTTGTTTAATTAGTGTGAGATGTCTTGATAATAGCTGGTAATAATCTAGCGAAACTAATTCAACTCAGGAGGCATTAATGAAGGAAGCTTGTGTGGATCACTGTTGGAGGCTGGACGAATGTACGACTATGCTAATCTCTTTACTATCCTTTATGTCAAATATCCACTAGTTTAAGAAAATATTTATGGGTTAAGTTAATTTTTCTAAATTAACTCTATGTCATAGGATTTAATCAAAGAATAATCTACTAAAACATCAAAAATTTTAAAATTTTTCACTGTGCATGCTCATGTGATTCCTTACAACTATGTTCATAAATTTTTTAGATTGGAAATTATTTACAATATTAGTTTGAATAGTTGCTACAGTACTTTTTGTGATGTGATGTTTATGAGATAAAAATATGGTTGAAAAATGAAAGTTGATTGAAAAACATATTTGTAATACAAGTTAAAAAGATCGTGATATCCAAATGCACTCGTAGATTTCAAAAACGAACTCTTGCAAAGTTAAAGGGTTCAAAATGATGTTGAATATGACTTCTGTCTCAAAAATAATTAAATGTAAAAAAGTGAGGCCCGTTATACCGAACACCATTTTCATTACTTAATTGCTCGTAGGAATAATTTGTCTAGCATGCTGAAGTTTGAATTCTTTATTGTTAATGTATTTTGTCTTCTTCCAGCAAATCATAAATAGCATAATGCATATTTATTGATGTGGAGTAATGGAAATTTAAACATGTAAGTCCATCATTATCCTTGTAAACAAAGGAAATTTTATTTAATTTAGTTTAGTCAAGATTAAATAAATTAAATTGATCTTGGTTAAATTAAATTAAATTGTGAAAGTCCATTATGTTTTCGACTCGCAACTTGGGATAATATTATATGGGCCATTAAATCAAGTTAAAGTCATGATGTCCCTTTGAGCTAAAGTGGATTAATTAATTCACGATAGACTGTATGAGCCGGCCTATTACTAAAGTCCAAATTAAATGGGTTTCTTGAGTTACAAGTTACCCAAATGCAGGAAGGTTCTCTTAAAGACCAATCCTACAAATTTTGGCTATAAATAGAGGTCTCCTATCAAGTCAAGGCACATAGAAAAAACCCTACATCCTGGAGGAACTCTGTCCAACTCTCAAGAGATTCTTCTCTTAAATCCAAATCCAAATCAAATCAAAACAAAACAAATCCTTCCGTTTGTGTTGAAGGCTTGGAGATTGAAGATTCAAGTGTTCAACTTCATCATCAAATCATCCATTTTCTACGCTTAAAGTGTAGGAAACATCTTTCTTGATTGGAGAACAAGTCACATCAACCCTTCGACCAAGATTATTTGAAGAGAAGAATTAGAGGACTATTTTCTCGATTTAAGAAATTTCAGAGATTGTAATCCTTTTATTTTAATTCAATATATTTTGTATTTGCGCAAGTTTTTCTTGTCTTTGTTTCAGGCAACAAAATTTACGCTTACAAATTTTTGGCACGCCCAGTGGGACCATTCAGAAGTGTTTTGTCTTTAAAGACAAAGTGGTGGAGTTGGCTAGGCAAGGAAAGATTCTCCTTGAAGAAGACAAGGCGAGTACAAACCAGACTACCGTTGATTCGTCCCAATCCATAGAAGTTGGAAAGCTTGCCAATGAAATTAGAGAAGTCACAACTCTTGCATTGCCAAATATTCAATTTGGATCCCTTGAACCTGTAGAAATTCGGCAAGGGATTGTCCCTCTAGTGGCTCAAGAGCATGAGCGTGAAGATCCGAAGTCCACACAAGTAGAAGTGAATGATGAAGGGTGGACTTGGAGAAGGTGAAACAGCCGCCTATCTCATAAGACAAATAAGGTTTTAGCAAGAAATAGGGTGGTCTGGAAGAAGAAAGAAAAGAACGTGGGAAAAGACGACAATGTCCTCCATTTTCAAGAAACTCGTACTTTCAAACAAAAGCCGCGGGTTCCTATCACCTTAAAAGAATTCATGCCAAAAGAATTCTTTGACTTCAACATGATCTCGTGTCACACAACACAAGTCAGGGATATTGATGAATCAAGCAATAATTCTGATGAATCTCCAGTCGGAAGAACTGGTACACCTGACGGCAATGAAGGGGTGAAAGCCGTGGATATCACTTTCACGGACGAGGACTTGCTACTTGGAATTACACCACATAACCATCCTTTGTTCGTGACCGGGTATGCTAGAGAACAAAAGGTGATTAGAATCTTGATAGATGGAGGCTCTGCAGTCAACATTTTGCCACTCAGAACTTTAAAGGAACTTGGCATTCCTATTGAGGAATTATCCAACAGCCGACTGATGATACAAGGTTTCAATCAAGGAGGCCAAAGAGCTATTGGATCATTAAGTTTGGAAATATTCATTGATGATATGTCGTTTAGAGCATTATTATATGTAATAGATGCTAAAACGACATATAATGTATTGTTGGGAAGACCTTGGATTCATGAGAATGGGGTTGTACCTTCAACTCTTCATCAATGTTTTAAGTACTGCCAAAATGGAGTGGAAAGGACTGTAAAGGCTGATGACAATCCTTTCACCGAAGCAGAAGCTCATATAGCCGATGCTAAATTTTACATCAAGAAAAATGATGTAAAAGATGAATCTGAACAATTCCCATCTGTGGTTGAGACTCAAAATCTCGAACCGTCAAACACAAAAGGAAAGAGAGTGCTAGTCCCCAAATATGATATTTCATTGTCAAAGAAACACTCAATCGTCTTTCATGACCCTCCCAAGTCAAAATTGGAGCAAGAACAATCATCTTTCGTTCAGCATAAAGCTCTGGAGGGATTAACTCTTCCTGTCACTAAATTTGATACTGTGGGGATACCGTCATTTCCACTTGAAGAGTCTGATCATCCTAATACGATGGTTGAGAATAAGCAAGACATACTGCCGAAGTCAAGAACCAAGGAAGGTTTTGATCCTATTGCTTACAAGCTTCTTGCTAAAGCAGGATATGACTTCAAGAAATCTGCAGCATTGAATACTATACCTTGTCAAACTTTGGGTGACATGGCATATGGATTGAATTCTACTCAAAAGATGCTAAGGGAGAAAGAACATGCCATTGAGAGTTCCAGATCTGGCCTTGGTTATTCCTCTCCTGCACCAGTTCGCATTAGGATCAATAGAGCTAGTATTCAATATATTACAATTGGAGATGAGTCTTCTAAAATAGTTGACAAATCATATAGAAGGGGGGGGCAAGACTCCACGAGTGTCTGTTTTCAAGAGGCTGGGACCACAAAGAAGACAAAAGCCTCTAAATTCTCATGAAATTAAATCAAAGGCCACGAAGATGATGAGAGAATTTGAAGAGCTCTCTGATTGTCCTCACAACATACGTCAGCATGGCAGTATTATTCCTTCAAGAATGAGACGGTGCACTAATCTTATCATAGATTGTGGGACTAAATTAAAGGTCAGGGAGCATACTAAAGTGCATACAAGACCGAAAAAGGAAGATGAGGAGAGTATTGCTTCATGCAATCATATAATCATAATTGATAATGACTCTCTTGAAGAAGTTGAAGATGCTGAGGATGCCCCACCTGAATTTGAAGAACGGGTCAAAGCTACAGTTGATGATCTAAAGGAAATCGATCTTGGCACTCCTGAGAAGCCGTGTCCAATATATGTAAGCGCTTTGTTAAGTCCTGATGAGGAGAAGGCATATGTAGAACTCCTGCAAGAATATCAAGATGTGTTCCCTTGGAGTTACAAAGAAATGCCTGGTCTAGATCCAAAAATAGCAGTCCACCACTTGGTGGTTAAGAAAGGAGTTCGCCCTGTGAAGCAAGCACAACGACGATTTAGACCTGACTTAATTCCCTTGATTGAAGCTGAAATGAATAAACTCATTGAAGCTGGGTTCATTCGTGAAGTCAAGTATCCCACATGGATTTCGAGTATTGTACCAATGCGAAAGAAAAATGGACAAATTCGCATTTGTGTCGATTTTTGAGATCTTAACAGTGCTTGTCCTAAAGATGATTTTCCTCTGCCAATCACTGAACTCAGGATTGATGCAACTACTAGACATGAAGCCTTGTCATTCATGGATGGCTCTTCTGGTTACAACCAAATTCACATGGCACCTAAAGATGAAGAGCTCACGGCATTTCGCACACCTAAAGGTATTTACTGCTATAAAGTAATGCCTTTTGGGCTAAAAAATGCTGGAGCCACATACCAAAGAGCAATGCAAAATATTTTTGATGACATGCTCCACAAAAATATTAAGTGTTATGTGGATGATTTGGTTGTTAAATCAAAGAAAAGAAGTAACCACCTAGAAGATCTGAGACAAGTCTTTGATCGATTGAGAAAGCATTAGCTCAAAATGAATCCCCTCAAATGTGCATTTGGAGTCACATCTGGGAAATTTCTTGGCTTTTTTGTTCGCCATCAAGGAATTGAGATTGACCAAGCCAAAATTGATGCTATATTGAGGATGCCTGAATCTCAAAATATCCACGAACTAAAGAGTTTGCAAGGGCGGTTAGCCTATATACGGAGGTTCATTTCAAATTTGGCTGGAAGATGTCAGCCTTTTAGCCATTTGATGAAAAAGGATGTACCATTTCATTGGGATGAGGCATGCAAGAATGCATTCGATAGCATCAAATCTTATCTCATGAGACCACCTGTTTTGGCCGCACCTATTTTTGGAAAGTCATTGATCCTCTATATTGTTGCACAAGAACGTTCAGTGGGGGCGTTACTTGCACAAGAAAATATTGAAGGAAAAGAAGTTGCGCTCTACTATTTGAGCAGAATGATGACCCTAATGAATTAAATTACTCGCCAATTGAGAAATTATGCCTAGCTCTTATTTTTGCAATACAAAAGTTGAGGCACTATTTTCAAGCTCACAGTGTGAGACTTATTTCCAAAGCAAATCCCATAAAGTATGTGATGAGCAGACCAGTATTGTCTGACCATCTAGCTAGATGGTATCTCCAGTTACAACAATTTGAAATCATTTATGTTCCACAAAAGGCTGTCAAGGGTCAGGTGTTGGTAGATTTTCTGGCTAATCATCCTATACCTGCTGAATGGGAATTATGTGATGATTTGCTTGATGAAGATGTGTTGCTCATTGAAGTCCGACCCCCATGGAAAATGTATTTTGATGGTGCTGCTCATCGCCATGGAGCTGGGGCTGGAATTATATTTGTAACACCTGATGGAGAAGTTTTACCATACTCCTTTACCCTGAGTCATCACTACTCAAACAATGTCGCTGAATACCAAGCTCTTACTCTTGGACTTGAAGTGGCTATCGACATGAAACAACTTGAGCTTCAAATTTATGGTGACTCAAAGTTAGTTGTTAACCAACTCTTGGGAAGTTATGAAGTCAAAAAAGCTGAATTGATCCCATATCACAGATATGCAATGCGTCTTTTAAGGTGGCTTAGGGGTGCAAGCATTGAACACTTCCCACAAAAAGAAAACAAGCAAGCTGATGCCTTAGCCATGCTTGCCTCTTCACTTGCTTTACCAAATCGTGAGACGCAGATTCATGTATGTCAAAAGTGGGTGATTCCACCATTATTTGATGATGAAGGTGGTGAAGAAGATGACACTCATGTTGTCTCTTTTTATGAAAGAGAGAAAGAAGATTGGAGGCAACCCCTCATCAACTATCTCAAGTATCAAAAATTGCCTGAGGAGCAACGTAGAAGAACTGATATCCGTCATTGTGCCCCTCGTTTTATTTTGTATAAGGATACGCTATATCGGAAATCATTTGATGGTGTATTCTTGCGTTGCTTGGGAGAAGAGGAGGCATTTCAAGTTATGCAGGAAGCTCATTTAGGAATATGTAGAGCTCACCAATCTGGCCCTAAGTTGCACTTTCGCATCGAAAGAATGGGGTACTACTGGCCTACTATGGTTAGAGACTGCATGGACTATGCTCAAAGGTGTCAAGCTTGCCAATTCCATACAAATTATATCCATCAACTACCTGAGCCCTTACACCCAACTATTGCTTCTTGGCCATTTGATGCTTGGGGTCTTGATGTCGTTGGACCATTACCAAAGTCATCTGGTCAACACTTATACATATTGGCTACGACTGACTATTTCTCTAAGTGGGCTAAAGCTGTACTTCTTAGACAAGTGAGAAAAGAAGACGTGGTGAATTTTATTCATGTAAATATCATTTACCGTTATGGAGTTCCCCGTTATATTATCACTAACAATGGGAAACCTTTCTCCAATAGCTTGATGGATAAGTTGTGTGAGAAATTCAAATTCAAGCAGCGCAAGTCCTCCACGTATAATGCTCCTGCCAACAGCCTTGCTGAAGCATTTAACAAAACTCTCTGCAACTTGCTAAAAAAGGTGGTGGCTAGATCAAAGAAAGACTGGCATGAAAGGATAGGAGAAGCTCTATGGGCTTATCGCACCACACATAGAACTCCAACGCAAGCAACGCCGTACGCTTTGGTTTATGGTGTAGAAGCTGTCTTACCTCTTGAGCAACAAATTCCTTCTTTGAGGATTGCTATCCAAGAAGGGCTCACTAAGGAGGAAAATGCCCATTTGCGTCTTGAAGAATTGGAAGCCAATTTACCATTGTCAACCAAAACTGATGCTCGAAATCTCATCCACAAGGGTGACCAAGTGACTTGGAGTGCAACTTCTCTTGTGAAAACTCGCAACGAATTCAAAAGGTGAGAATTCAAAAGGTAAGCTTTAGTGGCATCATCGATCAATATTTCAGATGACCACTCTTGTACATTAGGATGATTTTGTTGAGGCCAAGTTCCAAGAAAATTGCCACGTGTGCCAGTGTGAACTCGCAGCAGGGTACCATCCTCGGTGGGGTCACTATCATGATCAAGAATTAATAGGTAATTCTTGTCTGAGGCAGTAAACTCCTTGAAAATCACCATTGTGTGGTCTCAAAAGTTTCAACCTGCAAAAAAAAAAAGAAGAAAAAAAAAAGTAGGTCATGTTAACCCAGGGTAGGCCATCATGGAAGTTTTAAGGAAGGTCTTCACGCAACAGACTTCTCAAGCGAGGGTAGGCCGTCATGGAAGCTTAAAGGAAGGTCTTCTTGCAACGGACCTCTCAAGTCAGGGTAGGCCATCATGGAAGTTTAAAGGAAGGTCTTCATGCAACGGACTTCTCAAGCCAGGGTAGGCCATCATGGAAGCTTAAAGGAAGGTCTTCACATGACGGACTTCACTTCTCCAAGCAAATGAGTTTGCAAACACAAAAAAAAAAAAAAAAAAAAAAAGAAGAAGAGAGAGGCTCTTAAGGGACGGTACCTCACCAACCAAGCTGCAGGACTTGCTTGAAGTGGTAGGATCAATTGTGTTATGGTTGCTTGTCTAATCTGGACAGAATGGTGTAAGGCACAAGTGGAAATAATGAGCCATGGTTTTATCAAATAACGAGCCCATGTTCGTGCCTAGTGATTGAGTGTATTGGATAAGTCAACTTGCATGAGAATGCAACCAATTTCATGCAAGCTAATTCTTTGAAGCGTTAAGACTACTCAAGGTCATTCAAAGAGCAACCGGGTACAAGGTTCCATGAAGAATTTCGCCAACAATTAAAGTTTGGCCAGGCCAAATTTTCAACAGCACTAAGTGCGAGGAAATTAAATTTTCAGCACTAATGAAGATGACATGCAATATCTCTAGTTGTGCTAAAAAAAATTTAAAACAAAAAAAAAACTTGTTGGCAGTATTTGATGAACAATGGTACAGAAAATTCAGCAAACATGAGCAAACGTTAAGCCAAAAAAAAAATTTTTGAATTTTGCGCTTATGAGAAAGCTCAATAACTACCTTAGTGGCGCAAGTAATTTCCTGGTGTATCCCTGTTGCTACAATAACTGGAGCTTGCTGGCTGTTTTGTTTTATGGAGCTCGGACCATGCAAATAAATAAGAGGGACCAATGCCACACTAGGATGCTACTTAAATTGCTTATTGCAAGAAGTTGAGTTCGGTTTTGGAAGTTATCAAGTTAGAAAGCTTCCAAATTGTTTATGAGATAATTTAAGCAATTGCCAACTTGGTGTGATCATTCCCAAGCGAATGCATTATTTTGGACAGATTGGTGATTTAGTAAACCAAGGCCACATTCAGAAGCTATTAAGTTTGGTAGTTTCCAATTGTTTATCAACTACCAATTTGATCAAATAGTGCTCGCTTCAATGTTTCTTTTATGAGAGCTCAGACAATGCAAATAAGTTGAGGCAACCGTGCCTTACTCGGAAGTTGCTTTTGCGAAGTAGTGAACTTGGTTTTGGAAGTTAGTTAGGTAATCCCCAATAACTTATAAGTTGGTTTTGGCAGCTCCCGCTTTGATATGGAGATCCCGGATTGAGTGTCTATTTTGGCGGCAGACTGATTTGGCAATTACCAAGTTATTACAATGACACAACCTTTTTTTAGTAACTTGGTTTTGCGCCATTGATGCTCAAAATAATAGGAAGTCTACGCACGTGACTGTTTTAAGAAATTACAATGTTAAAGTTCAACTTCCTTCTGATGTTTCTTTCAAAGATTAATTTTGGCAAATTGCCATGTTTTTGGAAGCGCGGATTTCTATTCAATGACGCCAAGCTCCTTCTGCTTCATTTAAGTTATGAAGCTGCAAACAGGCTTCACAAATAGAAGAATTTCGAGGTAAGAAATTACTACTTCAAGTCTTGTCTCTGGCAACTATCAAACGATGCCTCATCAAGCCTTGAAGTGGGGGCATTTGTAAACAAAGAAAATTTTATTTAATTTAGTTTAGTCAAGATTAAATAAATTAAATTGATCTTGGTTAAATTAAATTGAATTGTGAAAGTACATTATGTTTTGGACTCGCAACTTGGGCTAATATTATATGGGCCATTAAATCAAGTTAAACTCATGATGTCCCTTTGAGCTAAAGTGGATTAATTAATTCACGATAGACTTTATGGACCGGCCTATTATTAAAGTCCAAATTAAATGGGTTTCTTGAGTTACAAGTTACCCAAATGTAGGAAGGTTCTCTCGAAGACCAAGCCTACAAATTTTGGCTATAAATAGAGGTCTCCTATCAAGTCAAGACACATAGAAAAAACCCTACATCCCGGAGGAACTCTGTCCAACTCTCAAGAGCTTCTTCTCTTAAATCTAAATCCAAATCAAATCGAAGCAAAACAAATCCTTCCATTTGTGTTGAAGGCTTGGAGATGGAAGATTCAAGTGTTCAACTTCATCATCAAATCATCCGTTTTCTACGCTTAAAGTGTAGGAAACATCTTTCTTGATTGGAGAACAAGTCACATCGACCCTTCGACCAAGATTATTTGAAGAGAAGAATCAGAGGACTAATTTCTTGATTTAAGAAATTTCAGAGATTGTAATCCTTTTATTTTAATTCAATATATTTTGTATTTGCACAAGTTTTTCTTGTCTTTGTTTCAGGTAACAAAATTTGCGCTTACAATCCTACTTTTACTTTTTAGGCAATCATGTCGCTAATTGTTTTCGGAAGGCTTTAGTGGTTGTGATGATAGTGATGTGTCCTTTTGGACATTGTAATCACATTCGATTTTGTTGATATGACTAAAGGCTTTATCTGTATCGAAGAAGGTTTCTCAAGAATTGTGATTCCATCATATAAGGAGCACATCGTGAGCTCTATTTTTTATTTCCCATTCAAATACATGGACTCACATTCACCACCACACATATTTAGATAATATTTTGATTTGTAAAAATTAGCTATTGATCTCCTCGTAATTATTGCAAGAAATGCAATCATTGTGATATACCAAACTCAGTTCACTTTAATGTGATGTATTAATGATAGAATTTGACTAATAAGTGCCCATTGATCATTCATTAAAGAGATGCCTTAGATTAGGTTGAGACTCCACAACCCAGAGGTCTTAAGTTCTAATTCCCATCATCTCTCCATTTTTTAAATCCTATCACTTCCCTGCTTAAAAAAATAAGTATTTAAATGCAAAAAAGGCAATCATTGTGAGCACATGCACTCGTACGATAAGTTTAGTACAGTTTAGGTTTACTAGTAAATGCCTATTGGTATTCATTACAAAAGTCCTTAATTATATTTGAGTTTTTGCTTTTATATTATGGCAAGATGCCATGAAGTTAATGGTAACTAAGTAGTTTAAATAGGAGGTGGAGCAAATTGTGAAGAGAGTGCACAAGAAGAAAACCAAACAATGGAACTTCCATTCAACTCCCTTTCCTTCTTCATTTTACAAGCCTTTTGTCTAGCTTTAGTAAAGGGATTGAAGAGATCAAAGGCAGCCCATAAACTCCTACCATCTCCATGGAAGCTGCCTTTTATTGGACATATGCATCATTTGCTGGGATACCATCACATCGTGCTCTACAAATATTAGCTCGGAAACATGGACCACTAATGCATCTTCAGCTAGGTGAAATTTTGGCAATTATTGATATGAACCCATCAAGAATAGCCAAAATTCGTATCCTCTACAGCCACTAGATATAAATGAAAAATCAAGTTGAGTTGCGGAATAAATCTTGGGCCTCTCTAAACCATGAATCTATGAGCCAAGACGATTCTTGACCCACAACTTAGTAAGTTAGTGAATTAGAGTTTTTGGCAAAGGACGCCACAACCAAGTGCGATTCTTGGTTGATAAGTCAATGAACACTTAAAACTCTTCTAAAGTATTCAAGAAGGGATTCTTTTAGACAACAGAGCTACACAGATACACACATAAGTGTTGTTGGAAAAACTCAAAATTTCTTATTGAATGCTGACCAAAATGTTTGGAGATTTAAGGCTATTTATAGCCTTTACAAAACTCAATACCCTACGCTGCTTGGAAAAGGAAACGACAAAAAATATAACTCAACTAGGACTAAGAATTTAGCCTTATTAATCAACAAAGCTGCTCATTTAAGCTTACTAATGCAAACGACTCATTTAAACTAACAAAGCACTAAAGTAACAACTAAATTAATTGCTAACATTAATAAATCAATCAATTTCAAGCTAAACAATTATTGGATCGGATCTAAACTTGATCCATTGGACAAGCTTCCCTTCACTTTATTCACTTGGAGCAAAGTATAAAGAGTTGAATCCTTGTGTCCAAGCCCTTGAATCATGACCAACCTTAAGCCCTTCATCATATTGAAATTTATACTAATAAGAATCACCATTTAGTTAGATAGCTTGTGCGTATCTCTTTCATTCCCCTCCACTTATAGGCAATTTATCCTCAAATCGATGGATTGTTTGAAAAGTAACAACGTAGGGAACATTCTCATGAATGGTAACTATGTTGCATGACACTCACACAATCGTAGAATAAAAAAAGACTTAGGCAGCATCCAAGTCTTCAACCAAGATGCAAAAATGTTGTGATAATGTGGATTAGCACATTTGATCCTATGAATTCAGTGCAATAAACAAAATCCTATATGACAAAACAAAGAATGAGTAAGGTGGAATGTTATACCATTTGAACATTTAACATGGGCATCCATTAGATAAGGATCATCATATTGATGGAAAGTATGTGCTAGAAAACCAATTTCAACATGCTCAAGTAGACTTGCAAAGTATGGAACCTGATTTTACAAATTAGGTATTTTTCTAGGTCCAAACATAAGATTACCAAAACCTATTGATTCTCCATGGTTGAACCCGAGCCATTGTCATAGTATTTGCACATAATCAACTTTAACTACTATACAAGAGACGCGCCAAATGTTAGTAGATATTTGATCAAAATGAGATAAGTTCATGGAAGGAATATTAGAAAGAGAATAGGAAAGATTTGAATGCAATATGGCCTGGATTTCTTTTATAGGAATACCTTCATCTTCTTTAAAGGCATTTTTAGCTTTGGAGTGAAACTTCAATATGATTAGTTGAAAAATAGACGCAATTCCTAGAATGCAAACTCCATGGGAAGATTCAAAGTTGACAAAGGACTTAGGAATTGGACAGTAAACAAACAACTCCACTTCACCTTGCTAAACCTGTATAACACAATGAATACTAAACAAAACATAATTAATGTTGTTAGGAAAATAATAAACGCTTTTACTCTCATTTGTGTTAACACTCAAAATCAACTCTCTTTTCCTCTTTTAATTTTCTTTCTCACTCATCTCACTTGATTTTCCAATCTCTTTTTCTTGAGTGCTTTCCTTAATTTTTACCTCAGTCTCACTCTTAAGTTACATCATTATTTTCATTCTCAACTATCCCATTATCAACTACATATTCCCATTCCACAAGTTCAATTATTATTTCTTTGAGATCTTGATGTTGAATGAGTTTATGTTGACCTCCACTAAAATGACCTCAACAATCTTCTCTTTAGGAGATTTTTGAGTATTGCTTCCAACTTGCTTCTTTAGTTTCTTTTCATGTAGAAGATGTCGATAAGTCTCCCACAATGACTCCTTTCTTAGGTATATCAACTTTTGACTTAGTCATGGAAGATGTTGATGAATTTTGCTCATTACACCTTTTAGATGGTCTTTCTTCTATATGCTCATGATGCTTAGATTGATGTTGTGTAGATGCATGACACTGCCACTTTTGATCTTCTTCATAAGAACTTTTGGATCTTTTGTAAACTTGCTCAACATGAAAATGATTTGTCTCTTTCTTGAGTGCAGGAAATTCATGGTTAGATTGCATGGAACACCTTCTCTTGACATCCTTATTCACCATTCGATAAAATCGTCTTTAGAGAGACTCAAAAGTTTCGTTTACCACTTCCTTTGGAACTGGAACTTATGAATCAGCTATTCAGTCAAGTCTTTTATATAGAGACTTAACTTTATAGTTGAAAGTTTGAGCAATTTCATTAAGCATTGATTCCATCATAAGACTAAATTCAGCTTGTTAAGATGCTATTTTAGCCTGCAAAATGGTTAATAATAAAACAAATAGTCCTCACTCATTCCCTTATGTATTTCACTCACTCTCGTGTATCACTCTAAAACACTCTAATAATCTCACAAGCAAACCTTTAAGTCGTTGAGATCCTTACTTGAAGAAATTAGAAATTTCTCAAGTGGTTCAATGACTTATAGCCAATAATCCACAAGGTATAGACGTAAGCAAAATTTAGTTCACTAGGAGCTAATTTTGACATTGATTTGAACTAATTTTTATGACTCAAGATTGCTGAAATTCAGCTGGAAAAAATCAGATTTAAAGGATAAGAAACAGATTCCTAAAAGTTCTAGGAAAACCCTAATGAGACTAAAGAAATCGGACTGTTTTTGTAAAGCTTTTGAGCTTACTAAAAGACCAGATTTGGACACAATTATTCATGCAAAATATGCTGAAATTCTAAGCCAAAAACCACATGAAGAAGGCTGGAAACTTAAGCTAAGAACCTGGTTTGACTTCGGACTAAACAAGACTCGAATTAGGAAACTAGAAGTTGACTTGGATTAAGACTGATTCCTAGGATATTTAGGTGTATACTTGGATGAAATTTGGAAAGTTGCAAGCTGGATTTTCCCCTTTCCCAAGTCAGCTGAGGCTTGTTTCCAAATTTGGGTTTAGGAAAGCTAATTTTCATTTTAGGAAAACAAGGCTCAAGGCAACAGATTCCAAGCTGGAAAAAGAGTTGCGTTTTAGGAAACAAAATTTGTTTTGGGTTTCCTTTGTATCTTGGCTAGAATTTCAAGCAAGCTTTCCTTTTAGTTTAAGACTTTAGGGTTTTTTTGGCTATGGAAGTTCAAGAAAACAGCCGCACAGCTGGTCACACTTCAAAAAATCAAGAATTTGAGATTGGTGATCAAGAATTCAAGATTCTTCAAGTAGATTCTAGTATGCGTTCAAAAATTTTCAAGAAACCCTGTGTTTTTCATTCAAGAACTTTCCAAGATTTTTTTTTATCCAAGAAACTTCAAGAAACAAGAAACAAACAACAGGAAAACAAGATCATGGACTCAAAATAAGCTGGACAAAATTTTCCATGGATGAACAGTACTTGCTATGGTAGCGATAAACAGTAATGCTATAGTGATGCTACATTACCATTTTTGTTTTAGTTTTTTGGACTCAACAAATGATGGAACAAGGACAAGACTCAAGATTCATATGACTCAAGAAGAAAACAAATTTGGACAGATTTGAAACAACAACTAGCGAAGACAAAAACACAAGAAAAATGGATATACTTGATACCGTCAACTAGTTTTGATAGCTAACTGATACGAACCCACCAAGGATGGGCAGAACTCATATCCCATACAGTCCTTGAATCTAGACAAAGGATCAAGTTGAGTCAGTAACTCTTTAATCACTCTAACCCATGAAACTACGAACCAAGACGATTCTTGACCCACAACTTAATAAGTTAACAAACCGGAGTTTTTGATAGACGACACCACAACTAAGTGCAATCCTTGGTTGATAAGTCAATGAACACTTAAGACTATTCTCAAGTATTCAAGGAGGGATTCTATTAGACAAGAGAGCTGCATACACACACAAGCGTTACTGGAAAAACTCGAAATTTCTTATTAAATGCTGACCAAAAAACAATTGTAGGTCTGAGGCTATTTATAGCCTTTACAAAACTCAAAACCCTATGCTATTTGGGAAAGGAAATAATGACTAAAAACCTAACTCAACTGGGACTAAGAATTCAGCCTTATTAATCAACAAAACTGGCCATTTAAGCCTCCTAATTCAAACAACTCATTTAAACTAGCAAAGCACTAAATTAACAAATAAATTAATCACTACACATTAATAAATCAATCAACTTCAAGCTGGACAATTATTGGATCGGATCTAGGCTTGATCAATTGGACAAGCTTCCTTTCACTTCATTCACTTGGATCAAAGTATAAACAGTTGAATCCTCATTTCCAAGCCCTTGAATCACACCAGCCTTGAGCCCTTCATCATATTGAAATTTACACTAATAAGAATCACTATTTAATTGAACAGCTTCCACCTATCTCTATCAATTGTGGTAATGTTGCCACAATTAGCAAAAAAGGTTATGAAAACTAATGATCTTGCCATTGCAAATCGTGAAGAATTCTTGGCAAGTAAGATTGTATGCTATAATTGTTCAGACATCACATGTAGTCCATATGGTAACTACTAGAGACAAATGTGTAAAATATGCACCTTGGAACTCTTTAGTGCTAAAATGGCCTGATCATTTGGCTCAATTTGAGAAGATGAGGCCTTGCACCTTATTTCATCAATCAAGGCTCTAGCAAGTGCTTGGTAGCCAATCAATTTATCAGAAAAAATGTCATCATACACGAGTTCTATGATTTGTAAAGTAGCATTTGGGAAAATAAGCAAAGATGATCAATCTACATTCTTCCAACTAATCATCAAAGCATTGAAATATACAACTGCCTTTGGTGGTTCTGATCTGTTTCCATCATTCCAAATTCTCCATCCCTTATTTCATTGAAGATTAAAGTACTAAATGTCCACCATAAATTGGACAAGTTTTTGGAAGAAATTATTAATTAGCATAGTGATAATCTAAGAAAAAGGAAAATAGTCACTAATGAATCCAATCATGAAGATTTTATTGATGTCTACTATGAGCTAAAGAGAGTGGTGAACTTCAATTTCCAATAACCAAAAATGAGATCAAAGCTATTCTTATTGTAAGTAGTAGTCCAACCAAATTTTTGACCAATTTTTTCCTTATTATCATTACTTCTCTCTAGTCTCTAACAAAGATTTTTTGGCTTTTAACTTGATCCAGGATGTGTCTATTGGGCGAACAAAAACTTCATCCATAATAGTCTTGTGGGCTATGTCTAAGATGATTAGAAATTTACATGTGATGGCTAAGACACAAAGTGAAGTAATGCAAGCTTTTAGGGGGGAAAACACAATTGCAGAAACTAATATTCAACAACTACGATACCTTAGTGATTCAAGAAACTTTTTGGTTACATCATCCTCTCTCTTTGTTGGTTCCAAGAGAATGCAGGGAGGAATGTGAAATTGATGGACATTTCATCCTTGTCAAAACAAGGGTCCTGCTTAACATTTGGGGAATTGGCAGAGACTCTAAGTATTGGGATGATCTAGAATGTTTCAAACCAGAGAGATTCAAAGATAAATGCATCGATTTCAATGGAACTCACTTTGAATATCTTTCATTTGGTGCAAGAAGGAGAATTTGCTTAGCTATTTCATTTGGTTTGGACAATGTTGAGAATCTCTTAGCTCTCTTGCTCTACCATTTCAACTGGAAACTCCCAAATGGTCTTAGTCACAATAATTTAGACATGAAAGAGACTGTTGAAATAACTTGTTCAAGAGCAAATGGTCTTCACTTACTAGCTACACCATATCATCCATAATTTATGTAAACAAGTCATAGTACCATTGTAATGGTAATCGTCACAATGTAAGGTCATAATCATCTTTTAATAGTATGCTCATCCTTCTAAATTACAATAAAAGATGACCGATGTGCATTCTTTTTAATATGGATCATGTTAAAGGTAAATAAATACATGCTGTTCGTTCATTTTTGTTGCACAAATATGTTTAATTACAAATATGATACAAATACTCAAAAATATAATTGGAATATCAAGGAATTGTTTAGAATTAGCTGTGTTCCATGTTTGAATATGATGTGCTAATCAGATTCCAACTTCCACATACAAAAATCTGCATACATCAAATTAACTAGTTTTCTTATTTGAGATCACTTCAAAATATTAGTCTTGGTTAACAAATTGAATTTCTTTTTTTTGCGGAAAAGATTGTCTGCAAGAACTACAACATTTTAACCCATTTCAAAAATTCAACTAGAGTAACATATGATTATTATCTATATAGTTTAAGTCCCGCATAAGGGGTAACGTTTCGAATTCTACTAGTACAATTCTACTAGTACGTCACAATGATGAGGATATGCAAAGTCAAGCATCAAAGGATGATATGTTGCATGGTCCAAGTTGTCTAATAAAAAGATCTCGTGTAAGGCAAATGTGAGCATCATTTCAAGCATTTGTGCAAGCTATTAAAGAGCAAGTTGGAGATTATAAACCGATTGAAGGGATGGAGCAAAGTTTGAGAATTGTGACCTTGCTCAAGGTTGAAGGGCACTGATGCTTCAGATGCTTGATCGAACCAGCTTTGTTCGATTGTTATTTCCTAGGATTTTATTGAAGAATAAGCGGCCAGCCTTGTCTAGTTTTGGTCCACATTAGTTGTAGCTTGTTAGTTAGTTATTTAGTCCTATTTTGGTAGTAGTAATCCTAGTTCTAGTAGGAGATTAGTTTCGGCCAGCTTAGTTATTAAGAAGGCCGCATGTCTTAGTCTGATTCTATTTTGGAAACACCTTTGTGTTTTTGCCATTAAATAGGCTGCATGAAATTCTTTAATAAAGTTAGTCAAATTTTCTAGAAAATTGAATGCATCTCTTGGCTTCTTGAAGCTATTTGAATACTTTAGAATTCGTTCAAGTATTCACCTTGGCTTATCAAACAAGAATCGCACCTGTTTGTGGCGCCTTCTATTTTTACCCAAAGTTCGAATTATCACTTCTTTGTGAGTTAAAAATCACTATTGGTTCATGAACAAGGGGTTTTTAGGGTTTTAAGTTTTCCACAACTCAAGCAAACTTTGGTACGTTGTCTAGATCCAGGCTTGTGGAATACGAGTTCTTCCAATCATTAGTTAGGTTCGTATCAGTTGGCATCAGAGTTGGTTGACTGTATCTAGGTTATATCCCTTTTATTCCTTGTGTTTTGGAGTCATTTCCTTGCTGTTCTTTTTCGGTATTAGAGTAAAAAAAAACAAAAAGCAACAACAACAATAGCACTAGGGCTTCCTTGTGTTGCTAGGGTTTTGTTCGTTCTTGTGTCGCTAGGGTTCTGCCACTAGATTTTCATGCTGTAATTCTATCCAAGCTTGTTTCCATTTGTTGTGTCATGATTTTCATCTTGTTGTTCTTTATTTTGTGCTCAAGTGTTGCTTATTTCATTGAGTAAAAAAAAATTTGCATACCAATTTTGTGTTCTTGTTTCTGTGGCTGAATATACTCACAGCTGTCCAGCTTGTTTCTTGTTACGTATCTTGTATTTCTTGGTTGATAACTTTGAAGTTCTTGAATTTCTTGATTGATATATTGAATTTCTTGGGGTTCCTGATTAAAATCTGGAAACTTCTTGATTCAACTTTGATCTTGAATTTCTTGACTGATATATTGAATTTCTTGAGGTTCCTGATTAAAATCTGGAAACTTCTTGAAGTTCTTTACCGAATCTTAACATCCTTGAATTGCTTGAATTTGGAAGTTCAACATCTTTGAAGAATTTATTTGTTCTTAAAGCATTCGATCAATCCTTGAAATTGCCTTGATTGATCCAATTTTGTGCTTTGAAATTGCAGTGCTTGTGTTTAAAGAAACCAACCTGGCTGAGTTTTCTAAATTATTGTAACTTAATCTTGTTAGTTTCTAAAGTTGAACAATCAGATTTCTAACCTGCTTCCAAAACTGAGTAGGAGTCTGTTAACTTTAAAGGAAACAAATCTGTTTTTGGATTTGGTTTCCAAGAACAACTTTCCAAATTAGATTCTTGTTACTAAAACTGAATTTCCTAATCTGAAATTGAAGGGAAAACCGAGTTTTGACCAGATTTTGGAATAAGAAACATATTCCAGCTTTGAATTTTCTAAAAGCTACCCATGCAACACCTTTTACTTTCCAATTATGATCAGCCGCATAGTTGATACTCCTTTTGAAATTTCTAACTTTCTTAATTGAGTTCTTAGAGTCTTCTAAGCTTCTAAATTTCAACCATGTCATTATCTCTTCATTCCAGCCATGTGTTCTTAGTTTTTGGTCAAAAATTCTGCTTAGTTTTTCTTTGAGTCATGTGACATAAAAGCTGTCCAATTTTTGAGTCTTAATCTCAGCCATGTTGCTCCAACTTTCCAGCAATAAAAACTCCAGTTTGAGTCACTAAAATTTTGTCCAAATCTAACTACACTTGTGTGACACCTATTGGTAAGTTGGTTGATTACTCTTGAACAATTCTAACTTCTTCAAAGGTGAAATCAAAGGCCATTGAGAATTGTTTGGTAAGCCTAATACGAGTGCTTGAATGCAAACATAAGCACGAGAGTAAACACGTGAGGGCGTGGCGTGAGGTTCTATTACTCTTTTCCTACTAACCAATTTGCAGGGATACCTTAACATGTCAAATGGAGGAGAAGGAATTTCCCAAGCAGTTGACCTAAAGCTTTTTGCTGACTCTTTAAAAGGGGATTTAAACTGCATGATGGAGAAAAAACTTGAGGCTATGCATGAGAGGATGGATTGCTAGAATTGACAAATGGAAGCGGCTCAAGAGTAGCTGAGAAAAAACACAATTACATGAGTCCGAGAACTCTAATTCGGATGAAGAATATGAGGCTAGACCAAGGAGACCAAGAAGAAACATAAAAGCTGAAAGTGATCTGATTAAGGGAATCAAAATGAAAATTCCATCTTTTCAAGGCAAATAGGATCGTAATGCTTACTTGGATTGGGAGAAATGCATCGAGCTAATCTTTGACTGTAACTCTTATTCTGAGGAAAAAAGATGAAGTTTTCTCATCATGGAACTCACCGATTATGCTATTGTCTGGTGGGATCAAGTTACCATTAATAGAAGATAGAGTGGAAAATCACCAGTTACCACTTGGGAAGAGCTTAAGGTTCTCATGAAAAACGTTTTGTTCCAATCCACTACCATTGCGACTTATATCATAAGTTGCAGGATTTGAAACAAGGAAATCGAAGCGTGGAAGACTACTACAAAGAGATAGAGATCTCAATGCTTCGAGCCGATATTGTGGAGAATCGGAAGCTAATATGGCTCGTTTCTTGAGTGGTTTAAGAACAGAAATTGCTGATCAAGTTGAAACATACTGTTATGTGGAACTTGGTGACATACTTGAGAAAGCCATCAAAGGTGAGCAAAGGCTCAAAGGAGGGGTCAATTGCGATCTCCAACCAATTTCTCACCTTCTTTTTAAAGTAAAATCCAATTTTGGTGTAACATAACCAAAAGAAATTCAAAAATGAAATAGCAAAGATACAAAATCAATAAAATATAAAAAAGGAGGTGAAAGATTTGTACAAGTTATACGTTTCATCACCACTTTGTGGAAAATCATTTGGTATGAATTTGTTAGATACCTGTGACTCGATTGATAAATATTAATAATAGAAAAATGGGTTTAGAATAAGAATAGAAAATACACATCCGAGGTCCTCAACCACGAAAAGAAGAAAGGAATTTGGCCAGTTTTAGGAGCTCATCAAGCTCATCAAAACTGAAGCTTCAACCATCCAAGAAGGAGGAAAAGTCGGTTGCGAAGTCTCCCAATGACCAACCAAAGCCATGAAGTCGAGATAACAAATGCTTTGATCATATTGTTAGTCAATGTCTAAACCAAAGGCTATAATTATTTTGCCAAGTAGTGAAATAGTCACTGACGAAGAGGACGAGTATAAGGATATGCCTCGGTTGAGGGAAAAGAAGGATGAAGATGATGAAGATCAGCCTATGCAAGAAACCGTAGGACTTGGTTTAGTTGCACGTAGAGAACTTGCCACGCGTATCAAGGAGGAAGAAATTCAAGCGTGAGAACATCTTCTATACGTGTTGACTAATAAAGAACAAAGTATGTAGTGTAGTGATTGATCCGGGAAGTTGTGCAAACGAGGCAAGTTTGTTGATGATGGAGACACTTGGATTGAAGATGAAAGAGCATCCAAGGCTATATCGACTTCAATGGTTGAACTATTGTGGAGACATACAAGTATCACACTAGGTACTTGTTCCTTCTAAAATTGGTCGATATGAAGATGAAGTATTATGTGATGTTATACCTATGCAAGCTAGTCATTTACTTCTTGGTAGACCATGGCAATTTGATAAAAACACTTCTCATGAAGGTCGAACCAACAAGTATAGTTTCTTGCACAATAATAGGAAAATCACTCTTGTATCTTTGATGCCTAAACAAGTGTATGAAGATCAAGTGCAATTGTAAAAAGAGTGTGACCTAGACATCGAAAAGAAAAAGAAAGAGAAATGCGTGAGACAAAATGAGAGAAAACAGAGGAAAAAAAGTGCAGACATCCGAATTGGTGAGGAGAAAAAGGCATTAAGTAATTTGGATGTAGAGGTAAGAAAAGAGGGAAAAATCATGCAAAAGCCAAGGAAGTGAGGAAAGAGTTTTCTCAAAACCTATTCTTGCTTATTCTTATAAGCAAGAAGCTTTTACTCTCTTTAAATGAATCTGACCAATCTCTTTCTAGTGCTATTGTAAGCCTTTTGCAGGAGTATGAAGATGTCTTCCCTGAAGACATCCCAAGTGGATTACCCCTTAAGGAGAATAGAATACCAAATCGACTTTATACCTAGAGCAACTTTGCCAAACTGGCCAACCTATTGAAGTAATCCTGAGGAGACAAATCAGCTTCAAAGGCAAGTGGAGGAGCTACTTAGCAAAGGTTTTGTGAGAGAAAGCTTGAATCCATGTGCGGTGCCTGTCATATTGGTGCCAAAGAAGGATGGCACTTGAAGAATGTACACTTGCTGTTGAGCTATCAATGCAATCATGGTAAAGTATTTCCATCCAATCCCTAGATTAGATGTGGCATATTGGATGAATTGTATTGGGTTGTAGTTTTCACTAAAATTGATCTTAAAAGTGGGTATCATCAAATTAGGATCAAAGAGGGGTGTTGCGCCCCATTTTTTGAAAGAAGGGAAGAAACCTCGTCGTTTCGGGTTTTTAGTTGAAAGAGGCTTTTTAGTTAAAAATTGATTTTTGATTTTTGGAAAAATAAAAATAAAAGAAATGGGTCATGGGACTAAAAAAATGGGACGATTTGGACCCAAAAACAAAAGTCTAGAAAAGGGTTTTTAGAAAAATTTGGAGTCGCCACTTGGTATGGAGTTTTAGGTGTACCAAGTCACCAAAAAAATTTTAATTAATGAAAATAAACTAAGAATACCCTTTTTAAACGACTCCAGGTCTTTGAAAACTAGAGAAAAAGGTTTGGGAGTCACGGTTGAAAGAAGGGAAGGCAAAGATTCTATGTTACTCGTCTCTAAGGCACCCTTCTAACCTAACCAAAGCTAGTTGCATGATTTAGTTAAAAGTTTCCTAATTCTAACTTTAAAATCTATCACCTTTGGATGTTATCTATATGGATGCAAAACTTAAACCTAATATTGGATCGAAAGGGCAAAATGTCTCCTTGAGATTTGATTGGAATTGATCACATTAGTTGTGTCATCCAAATTTGATCCCTCGAGGAGGTCACGAGAAATGCAAATGATGGGACTCGAAAAGAACGGGAAACTAGGGTTTTCAAGAGAAATGCAATTTTTATAAAATCTCAAGGGAAAAGAAATTGGATTTTTGAAAAGATGAATTTTAAGTGCAAAAAGGAACTTGATTTTCAAAAGATGCAATTTTAAGAAAAATGGATTTTGACTTTGAATTGCTAAACATGAAGAAGAAACTTGATTTTTAAAAAATAATTTTGATAGAATTTAAAATTGTGACAGCCCCACTTCCCCTAAGGCGAACCAGAGAGGTAAGCGGACCGCCCGCCTTCGCCAGGACTCAAACATTCATTTATGAAACCAGCGATAAACGGTACTTAAAATCGACAAACTCATGCAAAATACTCGACATTTCTTCAAGGAGACATTGATAATAACTCCAAAATACCACAACTATCAAAATCATCCAAATGGTTCAATCTTATACAAAAGAGGAAATCCTACAAAAATACTAAGAGGTAATCCCGCACTGTACTAGGTTCCTCGACTCTTCCACATTAAGGAAAACAAAGCTTATGGGGTGAGCAAAGCCCAGTGAGGTCAAGAATGCATGCACAAGCAGGTGAAAGCGGTAACAATTCATGACAACCAATAAGAGAAAACTTGGAAATCATATAAGACAATATTATGTAATCACAATAAAAGGATCCAGTGTCGTTCCATCTTTCCGCCATTTTCCACATCTAGCTTCGATCCGGTCCCAAGCCGTAGTTTCAGCAGGAATGTTGACACTCCGTCAACCACTATCTCACCAATCAGAAATCACTTTACACTCACCCGCCTACTTACACCCCCGCCCCTTCGTCAAAATAGTATTAACATCAAACCAAGTCGGGATGAGCGACACCTCCCGCTCCATGGGCGTGGTACATACTACCAGCTTGTAATTAACATCAAACCAAGTCGGGATGGCGGCACCTCCGCCCATAGGCGTGGTACATACTACCGCTTGGTAAATGAGTCGACGAGACTACGCTGCAATCGACTTAATCAACATCTGACCCAAACGGGAGAAGGGGTACCTCCCACTCTCTTGAGTGTGGTACATACAACCGTTTGGTCTTATCACATCAAGAACAAGCACAAGTACAAGCATTTAACGACTTCAACTCAAGCAAATTCAAGCAAGGGTGAGCACAATAAAGTACACGCACACCAAGTCAAACAAGCATGCTTTCAAATGAATTCCATCAAATCCGACATCCAAGCATGAAAACAACAAGCACTTGAACACTCACCAACTGTTGAGCAAGCAAGACAATGTAGGCGGTTAAACACGATCTTTACCGTCCACGAGACGCGTGAAAGTGCAAAGCAACTTACTTTTTTCGAAGTTCAAACGAAAGGTTTGGCAAAAGTCATTTTCAAATGTGAAATAACGTGACAAGCAAATACTCAATGAACTAAGCTCTCAAAAATGCTTATAATCACTTAAAATAGCAAAAGAAGCACATACATGGGCGTTGGACGGAAAACGGACGATGACAAAATGAAAACGGAAAACACACACTGAAAGGTGAAAAAAATAGTTTTGACACCTTGTACGCCATTGCCCATATCTCAGGCTACAAGTGTCGGATTTGAGCGTACGAGGTGCCGTTTCGAAGCTAAGAGAACAAGCTACAACTTTTATGAAGGAAACTTCAACCTAGATTTACTCCTTCTAGGTCAAAAACGCAGAAACAGTTTCAGAAATTTTGCCGTCAGAATGTCCGACAGGCTCACTTCAAACGGACATAACTCAGCGCTCACAAATCGAAATCAAGAAATTCCAGATGCGTTGGAAAGCTAGAACAAAGGGCTATAACTTTTGTGTTTTTCCCAAAAGCCAAATCACAAAGTATCAACACGAAAAATGAAGCCAAAGTTGCTGATCCACCAACCCTGTTTTCTGTTTTTGCGCCCAAACCACATTACAATCAACTAAATCACACACATGCAAACTCATCGACTCAAATGCAATAACAATCAAGCAAATGCAACCCTTACACGTTCCAGGTTACCCTCTACAATTTCCATGAAGAAGTTGAAATCCAATTCCATCCTGAACTAGGTCGAAAATAATCAAAACAATGGCTTTCTACCCTATCGCAGAGATTTAAGCAGGACGGCTTCAAATGGCCATAACTCAACACTTACAGCTCCAAATCAAGCGATTCCAAAGCCAGTAGAAAGCTAAAACATAAGGCTACCATACGTAATAAGATCTCAAAAACAAAAACAGTCATCTTCCTGGTCAAAATGGCCCATTACAGCAGCAAAATAACGGTTCGGACAGAAACAGGGCATCAGGGGCATTTTAGTCATTCCACATGATACAGTGCTCCGATTCACCTGAAAATTTACAGGTAGAATCCTCACTCAACTCTCTACAACTTTCATGCTTTTTGCTAAAGCTAATTCTGTCCCCATCATTTTCGAAAATAGCAAGCAAATTCGGACAGAAAAATGGACAAAAATTCAACCCTAACAATTTATTCTTGGCTGCAGCTTTACACAACCATTTAAACCAATGAACCAACATTAACTCCTACCATTAGCACTAAAACAAAACCCTAACCCTAACTCAAAATCATGGCTAGGCATAAATACATCAAAATCAACTAATCTAATCCATAGAATCATTCCATAAGCTGAAAAATAAGCATGAACCAAGCCATGGGAATCACAAAACCCCACAATTCATAATCTTTATCCAAATTCAAGCTTGTAGAAAATAGAAGAAACCTTTCTAGATGATGTTCTTGGTGAAACCCCAAGTTTCCAAGTCCAAGCTCCACCCACTAGCTCCAAAACAAAATCAAACGGTTGAAAGTTGCAAAATCTCCAAGCTTTTCTTCCTTTTTTTCCTCTCTTTTTTTTTCCTTCCTTTCTTCTCTTTTCTCACGGTTTCCTCTTGTTATTTTCTTTGCTTGGCCGGCAGCTTCAAGCTAATAAATAACCCAAAAGATAATCCCAACTAGATATTTTTCCTTAGTCAAAACTTGGTCAAAAATATCATGCCAAAAAACCTATCAACTTAGGTTTATTTCCACTCTTACCACATAATTTCTTTTCCTAGCAAATTAGTCCATAGGTACTCAATTTAACCTAGCCTATCAAAACTTAATCACACTTGCTTAGGCCACTAATCACCCAATTACCCTAATAACTCTCGTGCGCGTACAAATTCACACTGAAAATTCATGAAATAACAAACGCGTTTGATTTGTACATATAATTAGGTTTGAGAAAATATATTAGGGTTAGTACATTTAAGGTTTAGTGTGCAAACAAATTAGGGTTTTGTCGAAATTTAGGGTTTTCAAAGCAAACCAGGGTTTAAATTTCAAATTAGGGTTTTTAGACTTGTAAAACAAAATAGCTAAAACAAAACATTTTGTGAAGTAACACAAACCATATAAACATTTTGGTAAACAATAATGATTAGAACTAACATTATGTTGTGTTAAAGTCGATGTTAAAATGTAAACAAAAATATTAAATAAGTAGGTCAAATAAAATAAATTTTCGGGTCCTCACAATCTTCCCCCCTTAAAAGAATTTCATCCTCGAAATTCATACGTGAACCATGAAATAATTCTAGGTGTTTCCTCAGAATTCCTTCCTCTAACCCTCAAGTTACTTTCTCGACAATTTGGTTTCCACAATATCTTCAATAAAAGAATTCGCTTGATCCTCGATTCTTTCGCTTACAGTTCACACTTTAAAATTCCTATTCACACTTGGAGTCGTTTACAAGGATTGAATCACCTATAAAATCCACGAAATTTAATCATTCCAAATACGTATATTCCATCTCTTCCATCCCTTCACTGTACCACACACAATTCAAAGAGACCTTAATTGATATGACAAAGGGTATCATAACCTAATCTCATTGTTTGAATCAGCCCTTCTTGTGATGCTGGTACTTGCCACCTCCATTACGTACCACTTAAAACCACCTGAGCATTTCCAAAACTTCACTATTCTACTAATCGTAACTTACTCCTATCAATTCAAATCTTACATTACAGACAATGAGGCTCTTGGGTTTCTTCCTTTCCAATAAGAATGATATATAACTTTGTATATCAAAATCAAAATGTTCACACTTTTACGAAGATGGTATAAAATTATCAATCGTATCCTTAGTCGTTTGAAAAAGGCACTCTCAATTAACTTTAAATGGAAAAGAGTAAAATTCTGAGGACACAAAGGGCTTGATTAAAACCTTCTTATTTCTTCTCTCTTTTTTTTTTAAAAGGGAAATCACTCTAAGAGACTCAAATTTCCCGAAAACTTTGTAAACAAGAAATGTCTAAAATTTAAAAATTTAAACAAATAAAACAATGTGGTAAATACTAAATTGCGTCCAAACACGTTTATATCAAACCTCAATATCAACATCTAGAAAGGTGAAGGTGTGGATTCATTTTCTTTTCAAAAGTCAAGTACATCAGGTTCCATTATCAAAGGTGGATTAAATACCATCCCATAAGCTATTTAGCTTATATCTAAAACTTGAAGAACCATTTCACATCCCCTTGATTCATGGATCGTTGAATCTTACTCACTAATCGTAGGGCATAATCTTTCACCATCACATGAATAAAAATTCACAACCCGTAAACCCAAATTGCCTTACTTACACAGCTATGTGCGAGCACAGACCGTATACCAAATCATCATCACTAATATCTAGCTGACCTACAAACTATCACAAACCATTAATTTACCTCACAATCTAAACATGATTGGTTCACCTCTTACAAAACTTTATCCCTTCTTTTCTCTTATCTAGTTCACTAGTGGAAGAAGTTGACACTTTATCACATATTCTAAACTATCAATCCTTCGATTAGTGACGGCCGTTACTTACATGTCCAACCATCCGTCTCCAACCATCTCAAGTACATGTTCAACCATCCGTCTCCAACCATCTATAATCTCAATTACATCCAACTGCAGACATGAACTGGCCATTGAAAAGTACAAGAGTCACTGGTAAAAATATTTGAAATAGGAAATACTGGCATACATTACATTAACAAGTTCACAAATAATTAGAAAATCACAGGGTGTTATAAAACATAATACATATATTTACAAATACCACAAAATACAAACGATCATGCAGTTACAGTCATGGACCCCACAAGCTTTACCCCAACTAACCCATTTACAAAACATTCAAAAGACGAAGACCTCCATAGTCTATTCTAGATTTTAGGGCAGTTCTTTATTCGGTGTTCAAGGCTCCCACACCTTAAACATGCACCCATCTTTACCCAACACCCTTCTGTCGGATGAGATTTGTTACAAAAGTCACACTTAGCAACCCCAAGTTTGCGCGCAACGGGTCCACCAACCTTTAGTTTCTTTCCCTTATTTTCAGTACGATCATCTTTGCTAATCTCTTTACACTTTCTTTTAACATTGAGGAGCTTCCGCCTGATTTCTAACTTGAGTGCTAGGTATCTCGAAATTCAATTTATGTAGTCGAACGCACTAGTTCAAACTTATGCATCTCCTTTAGAATGGCTTCATATTTCTTCTTCATTTCCATGTACTTGCTCCTTAACTCAATCTTTTCCTTATATTCTTGTTCCCAGCGTCCTTCCCAATATTTAGCAAGCACCATCTGAAACTCTAACTCCTTTCGGAGAGCTTCTATAACATTGCCTGAATTTTCCAAGTTTGCCATGTCACTAATTCCTTTAACGCCCGAAGTTGACCTTCCAAGGAAATCAAAATCACCAGATTAATATTATGAAACTCTAACCATTTAAAATTCAACTCTCTGAAATCCAACATAAGGGCTATATTGACTTGTGAATACGAATCGTGTCGCTTACTTAACTACCTGTCCAAGAGATCTCAACACAACTCGTCTATTTGGAGAAATTCAAAACCCTACACACCAGTATAGCAAAAGCTAGTGGTGCTAAAACTTAGAACTTAAAGTCCACTATTTCACTTTAAATAACACACCTAAAATATAGGAAAGCTATCCCAATTCTACATTCAAGAATAATATCCTTAAAGTATCCCAAATACAACTTCAACCTAGGCTCTGATACCAACTGTGACAGCCCCACTTCCCCTAAGGCGAACCAGAGAGGTAAGCGGACCGCCTGCCCAGCTCTCGCCAAGATTCAAACATTCATTTATGAAACCACTGATAAAAGGTACTTAAAATCGCCGACAAACTCATGCAAAATACAGACCCCCGACATTTCTTCAAGGAGACATTGATAATAACTCCAAAATACCACAACTATCAAAATCATCCAAATGGTTCAATCTTATACAAAAGAGGAAATCCTACAAAAATACTAAGAGGTAATCCTGCACAGGTACTAGGTTCCTCGATTCTCGTGCCCTACTTCCAGACCTGCTAAGGAAAACAAAGCTTATGGGGTGAGCAAAGCCCAGTGAGGTCAAGAATGCATGCACAAGCAGGTGAAAGCGGTAACAATTCATGACAACCAATAACAGTAGAAAACTTGGAAATCATATAAGACAATATTATGTAATCACAATAAAAGGATACAGTGTCGTTCCATCTTTCTGCCATTTTCCACATCTAGCTTCGGTCCGGTCCCAAGCCGTAGTTTCAGCAGGAATGTTGACACTCCGTCAACCACTATCTCACCGACCGTAGAAATCACTTTACTCTCACCCGTCTACTTACACCCCCTGTACCGGGCCCGCTCGTCAAAATAGTATTAACATCAAACCAAGTCGGGATGAGCGGCACCTCCCGCTCCATGGAGCGTGGTACATACTACCGCTTGGTAATTAACATCAAACCAAGTCGGGATGAGCGGCACCTCCCGCCCCATAGAGCGTGGTACATACTACCGCTTGGTAAATGAGTCGACGAGACTACGCTCCAATCGACTTAATCAACATCTGACCCAAACGGGAGGAGAGGTACCTCCCACTCTCTTGAGTGTGGTACATACAACCGTTTGGTCTTATCACGTCAAGAACAAGCACAAGTACAAGCATTTAACGACTTCAACTCAAGCAAATTCAAGCAAGGGTGAGCGCGATAAAGTACACGCTCACCAAGTCAAACAAGCATGCTTTCAAATGAATTCCATCAAATCCGACATCCAAGCATGAAAACAACAAGCACTTGAACACTCACCAACTGTTGAGCGCAAGCAAGACAATGTAGGCAGTTAAACACGATCTTTACCGTCCACAGAGCACCTGAGACGTGAAAGTGCAAGCAACTTACTTTTTCGAGTTCAAACGAAAAGGTTTGGCAAAAGTCATTTTCAAATGTGAAATAACGTGACAAGCAAATACTCAATGAACTAAGCTCTCAAAAACGCTTATAATCACTTAAAATAGCAAAAGAAGCACATACATGGGCGTTGGACGGAAAACGGACGATGACAAAATGAAAACGGAAAACACACACTGAAAGGTGAAAAAAACAGTTTTGACACCTTGTACGCCATTGCCCATATCTCAGGCTACAAGTGTCGGATTTGAGCGTACGAGGTGCCGTTTCGAAGCTAAGAGAACAAGCTACAACTTTTATGAAGGAAACTTCAACCTAGATTTACTCCTTCTAGGTCAAAAACGCAGAAACAGTTTCAGAAATTTTGCCGTCAGAATGTCCGACAGGCTCACTTCAAACGGACATAACTCAGCGCTCACAAATCGAAATCAAGAAATTCCAGATGCGTTGGAAAGCTAGAACAAATGGCTATAACTTTCGTGTTTTTCCCAAAAGCCAAATCACAAAGGATCAACATGAAAAACGAAGCCAAAGTTGCTGATCCACCAACCCTGTTTTCTGTTTTTGCGCCCAAACCACATTACAATCAACTAAATCACACACATGCAAACTCATCGACTCAAATGCAATAACAATCAAGCAAATGCAACCCTTACACGTTCCAGGTTACCCTCTACAATTTCCATGAAGAAGTTGAAATCCAATTCCATCCTGAACTAGGTCGAAAATAATCAAAACAATGGCTTTCTACCCTATCGCAGAGATTTAAGCAGGACGGCTTCAAATGGCCATAACTCAACACTTACAGCTCCAAATCAAGCGATTCCAAAGCCAGTAGAAAGCTAACACATAAGGCTACCATACGTAATAAGACCTCAAAAACAAAAACAGTCATCTTCCTGGTCAAAATGGCCCATTACAGCAGCAAAATAACAGTTCGGACAGAAACAGGGCATCAGGGCATTTTAGTCATTCCACATGCTACAGTGCTCCGATTCACCTGAAAATTTACAGGTAGAATCCTCACTCAACTCTCTACAACTTTCATGCTTTGTGCTAAAGCTAATTCTGTCCCCATCATTTTCGAAAATAGCAAGCAAATTCGGACAGAAAAATGGACAAAAATTCAACCCTAACAATTTATTCTTGGCTGCAGCTTTACACAACCATTTAAACCAATGAACCAACATTAACTCCTACCATTAGCACTAAAACAAAACCCTAACCCTAACTCAAAATCATGGCTAGGCATAAATACATCAAAATCAACTAATCTAATCCATAGAATCATTCCATAAGCTGAAAAATAAGCATGAACCAAGCCATGGGAATCACAAAACCCCACAATTCATAATCTTTATCCAAATTCAAGCTTGTAGAAAATAGAAGAAACCTTTCTAGATGATGTTCTTGGTGAAACCCCAAGTTTCCAATTCCAAGCTCCACCCACTAGCTCCAAAACAAAATCAAACGGTTGAAAGTTGCAAAATCTCAAGCTTTTCTTCCTTTTTTCCTCTCTTTTTTTTCCTTCCTTTCTTCTCTTTTCTCACGGTTTCCTCTTGTTATTTTCTTTGCTTGGCCGGCAGCTTCAAGCTAATAAATAACCCAAAGATAATCCCAATTAGATATTTTTCCTTAGTCAAAACTTGGTCAAAATATCATGCCAAAACCTATCAATTTAGGTTTATTTCCACTCTTACCCACATAATTTCTTTTCCTATCAAATTAGTCCATAGGTACTCAATTTAACCTAGCCTATCAAAACTTAATCACACTTGCTTAGGCCACTAATCACCCAATTACCCTAATAACTCTCGTGCGCGTACAAATTCACACTGAAAATTCATGAAATAACAAACGTTTGATTTGTACATATAATTAGGGTTTCGAGAAAATATATTAGGGTTAGTACATTTAAGGTTTAGTGTGCAAACAAATTAGGGTTTTGTCGAAATTTAGGGTTTTCAAAGCAAACCAGGGTTTAAATTTCAAATTAGGGTTTTTAGACTTGTAAAACAAAATAACTAAAACAAAACATTTTGTGAAGTAACACAAACCATATAAACATTTTGGTAAACAATAATGATTAGAACTAACATTATGTTGTGTTAAAGTCGATGTTAAAATGTAAACAAAAATATTAAATAAGTAGGTCAAATAAAATAAATTTTCGGGTCCTCACAAAAATAATGCACATGTATGTCCTAAAGAGGGATAATGCAACATAATGGGTGTGGGGAACTAAGTTCGTGACTTTAAATCTTTCTTTTCATAGAAGGAAATAAAAGCGTGCTAAGACTTAGAGAGCCATACTCGCTCTTTTCCCTTATTCAAAGGGTAATGCCCTAAAAAAGCTAATCTATAAAAGAAAACTAAATGACATGTTTCGCATACGGGATGGGAGAAAACTATCATGTAAAATGGAAAAGAAACCCTAAAAGTGAAAAGTGTGTGAAACTTGTAGCTAATGCATGAACGGCCTTAAGGGTCTAGCATTGGACTAGCCCTCGTCTAAAGGTTATCACTAACATTGCATTAGTGAGACATCGAAAGGAAAGGCCACAACTAGTGTTGGACTAGTGTGACGACGTTAGAGAGAATGAGCCACAACTAGCATTGGACTAGTGTGGTGACGTCAATACATTTACATAATAAAACATGTAGACATGATAATAAAGCAAGTAAACACATAAAAACACATAAACACATAACACATAACACATAAGCATAACATCTAGATGCAAAACCCTAGAAAAGTGGTAACCTAAACATATAAGCACATAAAGATTATTACATTTAGGGCCCTAATTACAATCTAAGGGGGGAAAGACGTAAAAGAACACTAAAATAATTACCTATTCTATTACAACTTGACCTTCAAGGGCCTCTTAACCACTTGCAAAGCAATTAAATGACTTAAATGAAATTCTAACTAATGAAGCATTTAAAACCCATAAAACACATAGGAACACATAAGAACACATAATAGGGGGAAAGAAGTTACCATCCCTTGATGTGATGCCTCAACTGAATCCTTAAATGAGGGGAATGGTTATCTAAGACTCAATGTCAACAAAAGGGGATCAAGGCACCAATTTAAAGGAAAAAATCAATCAAAAATTCAAAGAGAAGATATCAAAACAAATTATGCAAGCAAATTGGACAAGACTGGAAGACATGAACACTAGAGTAAGTTTCTGGAATAAAAGAGCAGAAAATAGGAACAAAATTGCAAAAAAAGGAGGTTACGCGGACAGTTATGTGGGATAAGTCCGCGCGACCTAGTCCACGTTACAAGCAAAAATCAAAGTTCAGAGGGGAAACGCGGACCGAGCCGCGTATCTACCCGCGTCTCTTCCCATCTTCACAAAATCCAGGAAGATTGCTTCCAGTTTTTTCAACCAAAAACACAAATAAAATCATCAGAGATGGCAGGATCAATTTCAAGGCATAAATACTATCATTCAGATCATATCAAGACAAGCTAGACCTAAAAGGGTCAAATCTTAAGCATCAACGTCACCAAATAGAAAGGAAAGGGAAGGAGAAGAACTATCAGACAAGAAACGCGGGTGGTTACGCGGACTAGCCAGCGCAACTACTCAGCGTTTCTTCACATCTTCAAGCATTCAAACGGAAATGCGGATAGTTACGCGGACCACTCCGTGCAAGAACTCTGCGTTTCTTCACATCTTCAAAGCGTGAAGAACATTTTTCCAGAAATTTTGCAGAAAACACAACAAAATCAACACAGAAACATCAAACGTCTGATTTTAAACATAAAAACAAGTCTATGAGCCTTACCAAGGCTATATAAACATAACATACTCATACAACCACAAATAACCATCATCAACCATTATAAAGAACATAGTCAAGACCTTGGTTCCACCAAAAGGTCACATTTTTCAACAAGATTTTCGTTCAAAAGACAGACATGAGGATGGGGAATCACCTGAGCCTCTTTTCTTACAAGAGGATCGCCAGGAAAAGGGACGAATTTCAGATTGAAAGTGATCTCCTTCTTTGCTCCCGGAGTTAACTTCTTAGCAACTTGAAGGCAGAATTTGAAGGTTTTACAGTGGTTTTCTCAAATGGAGTTCTTCACAAGAATTGTTCCTCTATATCTCAGGTATTCCCAGAAAAAATTTTATCTATAAACTCCCTAAAACAAAGGAGATTTCGCCCCTTAAAATAAGCTACCCAACCTAAAAACCCTAAAAATCTTTTCTTCTTCTTCTTGTTGCTCTTTCTCTCCTCTTTTTTTTCCTTTCATTTTCTGTTTTCTCTCCACCTCTCTTTTCTAAACCAACTCCAACCTCTTTCTTTTCCTTTTTTTCAGAAAACCCTATCATGAATTATTTATAGCCACTCTACCCTAGAACCAATGGCTTGAATACTTTGGGGGGCTTTTGTGGTTAATCTTGATCATTAGATGGGTTTTGTTTGTATCTTAAGGATCAAGGGTGATCTGGGCATTAACTAAATCGATTACTTGATGATAAAGACACAAAATTACAACTGGTAATGAGTGAGAAAGGGCTTGAAAATTTCGCACGCGTAATTTTTTTTCGTCTCTGATCGTGTTACGTGGACAACCCCGCATAACTGGTCCGCGTTTTGGTTTTGAGCCCTCTTTTTTTTATTATAAAAACCTACAAAATAAGAAAATATGTTAGAATATTTAAAATTAAATAACTAAATACTAATAGATAAAAAACATGAGAAAACAATTGAAATAGTCAAAATTTGGTGTCTACAAGGGGGATGAATGGAAAACTACATGCAAGACTAAGTGTGGTTCATATGAGTGGTTGGTTATGCAGTTTGGTTTAACTAACACACCTAGTACTTTTATGTGTTTAATGAACTATGTTTTGCATTCATACTTAGGCAAATTTATAGTTGTCTATTTTGATGATATTCTGGTATATAGCAAGAGTCTAGATGAACATATTGAGCATCTAAGATTGGTACTTGAAGTGCTTCAATGAGAAAGGCTATATGCCAATCTCAAGAAGTGTACTTTTTGCACCAATGAACTTGTGTTCCTAGGCTTTGTTGCTAGTTCGCAAGGAATCCGGGTTGATGAAGGTAAAGTCAAAGCAATCAGTGATTGGCTGATTGCCAAAAGCATTAGTGACTGAAGAAGCTTTCACAGCCTTGCAAGTTTTTATAGGCAATTTGTGAAGGATTTTAGCACCATTTCCGTGCCTCTCGCAGCAATCATCAAGAAGAATTCTACTTTCATTTGGGGAGAAGAACAAACTTGTGTTGGAATAGGAGCTGCATTGACCCAAGGAGGACGTCCCATTGCATATTTAAGTGAAAAACTCAATGGGGTAGCCTTGACCTATTTCATATATGACAAGGAGTTGTACGCACTAGTTCAAGCACTTGAGACATGGCAATATTATCTACGTCCTAAGGAGTTTGTCATGCATACCGACCATGAATCTCTCAAATATCTCAAAACTCAACATAAGCTAAGTAATAGGTTAGGACGATGGACTTCTTTCATTAAGACATTTCCCTACATCATTAAGTACAAATCTGGTACGACTAATGTAGTAGCTGATGCATTGTCAAGAAGATGTACGTTACTTACTTCTCTTGGTGCTAAGTTGCTTGGATTTGAGTTAACTAAAGATTTATATGTTAGAGATGATAATTTCAAGGAAATCTATAGTTTATGCCAACAAACAGCTCATGGTAAGTTCTATCTTTTTAATGGTTATCTATTCTACCAAAATAAGTTATGTGTGTCGAATTGTTCAATTCGTGAATTGTTAGTGAAGGAGTCACATAGTGGAGGTCTTATGGGACAGTTTGCTGTAACTAAGATACTTGAAATTTGTAGGATCATTTTTATTGGTTGCACATGAAGAAAGATGTGCAACGTGAAGTTTCAAGATGCATTCAGTGCTTGCGTGCCAAATCAAAGGTGAATCCTTATGGCCTTTATACGTCTTTGCCTATACCTAGTGAACTTTGGGTAGATTTGTCTATGGATTTTATACTTGGTTTGCCTAGGACTTGACAGGGCTATGATTCTATATTTGTTGTTATCCATAGATTTATAAAATGGCATATTTTATTGCTTGTCATAAAGCTGAAGATGCATCTCATGTTGCTGACTTATTCTTTAGAGAAATTGTTCGATTACATGGCATACCTAGAACCATTGTATCTGATAGTGACATTAAGTGCTTGAGCTACTTTTGGAAAATACTTTGAGCTAAGTTGGGTACTAAACTACAGTTTTCTACCACCAGTCATCCACAAACTGATGGCCAAACTGAGGTGGTCAATAGGACTGTCTCTCCCATACTACGTGCTTTAATTAAAAAGAACTTGCATACATAGGAAGATTGTGTACTACATATTGAATTTGCCTATAATCGTTCAATGCATTCTACTACTCAGTTTTCTCCTTTTGAGATTGTTTATGGATTTAATCTATTAACTCCTATAGATCTAATGCCTTTGTCTTTGAGTGAACATGTTAACCTTGATGGCAAAAGGAAAGCTGAGTTTGTCAAGAACCTTCACAAGAAGGTTCGCTTTAACATTGCTAAGAGTATTGAACAATATGCCAAGCACGCCAACAAAGGTTGCCAACATGTTGTGTGTGAGCCTAGTGATTGGGTGTGGTTGCACATGTGAAAGGTGAGGTTTCCTGTGCAACGTCACAATAAGCTACTTCCGTGGTCCGCATTAGTCAAGCATCAAGTGCTTCCAAGCAATGATGAGTGTTATTGTACTAGTAGAATTGGATTCAACTCAGCAATACCCCTTACGAGAATAGAAGATAGTGTTAATTTACTTATGCTTAATTTTTCTAAACTACATCTACCTCACTTTTTCAATATTGATATCCAAGTCCAGCTAATAAAAATACTGTTATGACAAAACTAACTCTTGTAATATACTCTTCCTTTCCAATAAGTTTGCCACTTTTGGAGAATTGTACTTTTTATCAATAGTGATCAAAGAGTGAAGGAACTGTGGTTGCTTTTATTTCTAACCTTCTCTCATTGAAATTGTGGTTTGGTGTTCAGTCACGGTACTTCTTATTATTTAGAAATTCTTAGAGAACTCCTTATATTTTGGACTTATTTGGAACATTTATGGATCATCCAAGTTGACAGAATTTGGCATACACTCATCAAATATGTGAGTGTAAAGGGGGTAACATCGTAGGTAATTTGATAATTTTGTACTTTTTCTTTTCTTTTCCTTTTCTAGTTTCTTTTTCCTCTCTTTAATTTCTTCTATTTCATTTTTTGGTTCTTTTATCTCTTCGTTCTTCTTTTCTACTCCTTCTACACTCCAAGTTGCCTGATACAACCAAACCCTACCACTACCCTCTAACTGTTAAGAAGAAACAAATTCTTTGGGGAAATAACCCTTGTATTTCACACACATGGTTATAATAATAAATAGTCTATTTATAGGATTACAACAAGATATGGTACAATGAATCTAGTCAAGTACATATAATCTCTAATTGATACACAATTTATGTTTAAAAGATAACCAACTCATTCCAATACTTATCCTCAAGTTGGTGCATAGATATCATACATGCCCAACGTGTCAAGTAAGCTATAGAAGTTCTTAACTGGCACAGCCTTTGTGAATATATAAGCCAACTGATATTGTGACTTTATGAATAGGAATTGTATCACTTTATTTTTGAGATTTTGCTTGATAAAGTGCCCATCTAATTCAATGTGTTTAGTACAGTCATGTTAAGTAAGATTATGACTAATATCAATAACTGCTTTATTATCACAAAACATATTATCTGTCACTTGGCTCTTGAGTCACAGGAGTTCACACATGCCCTTAGCTAGTCCTCTAAAATCGAGTTCTATAATAGACAATGCCACCACCTTTTGTCTTTTATTCCTCCAAGTAACTAGCTTATTACTGACAAAGGTGAAGTAGTCTAAAGTTGATGTCTGATCGGTAAAGTCCCCAATCCAATCGGTATCAGTACAACTATCGATATTCAGATGGTTTTTTTTAAATAAAAGACCCTTCTCAGGTGAACCTGTCAAATATCGAACAATCCAGAACACGGCCTCCATATGTTGATTACTAAGTGAATGCATGAATCAACTAACCACAATGATAGCATATGCAATATCAAGACATGTATAGGATGGATAAATTAGTTTACCGACTAATTTCTGATATCTTTCTCTAGTAGTTAGCTTCTGATCTAAGCATTTTCCCAAGTTTGTGATTTTGAATAATCAGTGTGTTAGCAGGTTTACAATCCAACTATCCAACTTCTGCCAATTGGTCAAACACATATTTCTGTTAAGATAAGAAGATGTCATGTACCGATCTTGCCATTTCAATTCCCAAAAAATATTTGAGGCTTTCCAACTTCCTCATCTCAAATTCTACTGCTAACTGATCTTGTAACTTAGAGATCTCCTCTTTATCATTCTCTGATAATCATGCCATCGACATAGATTATTAGATCCATTACCTTTCCAAGCCATTACTTCAAGAATAAGGTATGGTTTGCATTGCTTTGCTGATAATCATATTTTTTTCATAACCAAGGTAAATCAACCAAACCATACACAAGATAATTGTTTCATCCATAAAGAGTTTTCTGTAATTGGTAGACAACATTTGCCTTTGAAGCCGTAAAATATCTAGTAGAATATTCATATACATCTCTTCTTTCAAGTCACCATGCAGGAAAGTATTCTTCACATCGAACTGATGCAATGACCAATCGAGAGTGGCCACAAGAGACAACAGCACTTTGACAGTATCCAGTTTTGCCACTGGCAAGAAGGTCTCCTAGTAGTTGATGCCATATATTTGACTATGTCCTTTAACTACAAGTTGAGTTTTATATCGGTTTATTGATCCATCAGTCTTATACTTTATTGAATAAGCCCATTTACAATCCACGGTCTTCTTTCCTTCTAATAGTGGGACTATAGACCATGTGTTATTTTTTTGCAATGTCAACATTTTATTTTCTATAGCTTAGGTCCAATTTGGATCCATGAAAGTGGCATGCACTCCATTTGGAATACCGGCTGATGATACATTATGCACAAGGGCCTTCAAAGGTTCATGTAACCTATCAATTGACACAAAATTAGTAATAGGATACTTGGATCATTTTATATGAGTTTCTAGAGAGTATCCATTAGGTGGCTTGTCATAATTAAATCTGCTAGACAGAACATATCTACCAGTTGTTTCCAAATCAATAGTAGGTAAAGGGTAGAAGAAATACTAATCTCAAAATATTCTTAGTAGAAGAATGATGATATGAACCTCACCCTATCTCAAACGAAACCTGGATCATACAAATTTACAAGATCTATAATACGGTATCTAGTTTGGTAGCAGGGGTCTTGATCAAACTTGGATGGCACAAGAATGAAATAAAAGAAGGTAGAACGACACCACAATCAAGGTGAATACTTGACTGATAAAGTTGACGAACACTAGAACCTTGCTCTAGGTATTCAAGGTTGCTCAAAGAGTTTTGAGAGAAAAATCACAATTTCTTATTGTCAAAAGCCTTCCAAAAATGTTTGCAAGATAACAAGGCTATTTATAGCCTTAACAAGACTCGAAAAACCTACTAAAACTGGAAAACAAAAATGGCCTTATAATTGGACATGATGCTGGCCGAAATTCCTAATGAAACTTGGACAAACAATGAGTAAAACCTATCTACTCAACATCAATTAATCAACTAACAAGTTGGGAAAATAATTAACCAAATGATACAACACAAGAGCTAAAAATTTGAACTAGACTTAAGCTAGACTTGAATAACTTGGTCTCCATGTTTGGACCAAACTTTATCAGGGGGTTTAGCTTTCTCATCCTTTGACTTAAACACCTTGATAATGAAAGGTTTAATGTATTTTTATTTTTTAGGTCAATAAAAAAAGCATTAGGATTTTTAGAATAATTCAGTAACCAAAAAATTATTATCTCACGCCCATTCTCTAATCGCCTTGGTTACTAATAGTAGGCACAATACAAATAATCTATGCAGTTTCAACATCTCTTGGCCAATGTAATTGTGTGAAGCGGTGTCAAACCAAAATACCCAACAAGCATTAGCTCTCCCTGAAAAGGAGATGATCCAGCTACACCTTCCAGTACGGCTACCTTGTTACGACTTCACTCCAGTCACTAGCCCTGCCTTCGGCATCCCCCTTCTTGTGGTTAAGGTAACGAATTCGGGCATGACCAGCTTGCATAGTGTGATGGGCGGCGTGTACAAGGCCCGGGAATGGATTCACTGCTGTATAGCTAACCGGCGATTACTAGCGATTCTACTTGGTTAACTTGTGAACTCCAACTTGGTTGACATTAAAGCTTGACAATAAAGGGACATCAATTCTTGATTTTAGGCTTGAATTCTGGATCGCATCAAATGATCTGGTACTAAGGAAGGAGCGGTTATATTAGTCACATCAATTTCTTCAGAGATTGTCTCAGTAACAACTTCTATATCAGCTTTTATAGTTGTATCAGTCACATTATCAGCTTTGTCACCATCAGTTGTTGGCGGGTTGGCAGGTAATCCGCAACTAGAATATTGGTGACTAGCAATTTAGTATCGGTGATTGGCAAATTAGCATTAGTGACAGGCAAATCAGCATTAGTCATATTGGTACGTGGCCATGATGGCCATGCCAATTTCAATCAATTCTACTCTTCATGATGGTGAGAAAAATGTTTCTAATTCCAAGAAGGTAATATCCATTGTATCATACATCTTCTTGGTGATTATAGCATAACACCGATAACCCTTCTTCTGCACAGCATAATCTAAGAAGATACATCGATAGCACAAGAATCAAATTTACTATGTAATTCTTATGCAGATGTACAAAGGCCACACACCTAAATACTCATGTTAGAATCATTAACAAAGATGACAAAGTAACATGTTGAGAGAGAGCCTACGGTGGAGTCTAAAAATTAATAGCATTTGAAGGCAACCTGTTGAGCAAGTAGACTGCTATGGTGACTACATCAGACCAATATTGATGCCGAACATTCACACCAATCAGTAGCATACGAGTTGTTTCTAATATGTGCCGATTTTCCTCTCAACCACTCTATTCTGTTGCGAAGTCTGAGTACGGGAAGTTTCATGTGTGAGACCACTAGTATCGAAGAAATCTTGTAACGATTGATTCTCATATTTGCCACCATTATCAGACTAAAGAACCTTGATTGTAGCTGAAAATTATGCATGAATCATTAAAATAATCTAAAAACATCCAACACTTCATTTTTATTTCAATAGAAACAACCAAGTCATTCGAGTGCAATCATTTATAAAGTTTGCAAACCAATGAATACTAGTAGATAAAATAATTGATGAGGTCCCCAAATATTAGAGTACAATAAAGCAAAAGGAGTATTATACTTATTACAACCGATAGTATAGGAAACTCTATGACTCTTGGCCAAAATATAAATTTCACATTTCATATCGACAACATTAATTTTAGAAAACAAATCTGGAAATAGGTGCTTCATATATCTGAAAAAGGAATGGCCTAGTTGCCAACGTCATAACTAAATCTCTTGCTCTATAGTATCGTCAATGCATCTTGTTTGATTTCCTCTACATGGATTGAAGTCATCCATGCAGAATAAAACCCTCTCTCCTAGTACCATGATCAATTATCTCCTAAGAATATCCTGAAGAAGATAAAAGATTGGATATATTAGTACTACGCAATTAAGATCAATTTTTATCTATAGAGTAATTTATTTGATAAGGAGGGAATTAATAATGTATCAGGTAGAGAAATGGATGATGATAAAATAACAGTCCCAACCCCTATCGAATACCATTGGCAATAGAAATCATTGATTGTCTCGACTGAGTAGTACATAAAAAAATCATTCGGATCATATATCATATGATCGATAACTCCTGAATTTGCAATCCAGTCACTATCACATCGATTAAGGTTGCACATACCTTAATATTGATAGGTCGTCGAGCTATTAGTAGAAGGGATAGAAGGCATCTGTGTAGTATTAAGAGCCGTGGTTAGATACCTATGTAGTTTGAAATACGTATCTTGTGTGTGTTGCTTCTTGTTGCAATCAATGTAGCTGACCTCCTTGGTTGGCACTTTGGCTTGAGGTCACAAAATCAGCCTACCTGTCACTCTTTTAAGCACCATAATAGAGCCGATTATGTTATCTCCCTCTGTCAACATCACCGATTGTCTGCTATTTTCTCACCGGACATAGGCATATGCCTCGTGCACTGTTGAAAATGGTTTCATTTGTAGCATGTCATTGTAGATACTATGCAATTGATTATCTAACCAATCAAGGAAGATGTATATCCTCTCTTCTTGTATGAGAGAGTTATACTTGCTGATATTGACAGCATATATCATAGGGTTTGGCCAATGGAAGTCAATTTCTCTCCATAAGTCTTGAAGGTCATTGTAGTATTTTTCAATCGACCCTCCAACTTGCCTTATTCTAGTCACTCTTTACCACAGATCATATAGTTGGAATGTATCAATCCCATCAATGTAGGTTGTAGTAATAGCTTCCCATACCACTTTTTGCAGTAAGAAATTGGATGAAGTTACCAAATGAGGATGGATCCATGTTATTTATCAGCCATCTTTTCACGATTGAATCTTCAATCTGCCACAATCAATATGTAGGATCTGTCAGTAAAGGTTAAAAAATTTCACCGTTAATATATCCTAACTTGTCCTTTCCTGAAATATACATCTTCACAATTTGGGACCACAAGGCATAGTTGGTATCGTTCAACTTGATGCCAGTATTTAGTCTTCTGACTCCTGGCCAAGACTTTTGCCATTCTTATAGTCAAGTCTTCTAAAATGGAGATAGTTTCACTGTGGTTCATCATACCAAATGATCCTGCTATGGTTCTTGGTTTAATGTTCAAGATTATATCATAGTACGCACTTGAGCAGAGACCTTAGAATCCTTACATTGATACCATGTTAAGAAGAAAAGGATTTTTGGAAAAATAACTCTTGTATTTCACACATATAGTTACAATAACATATAGCATATTTATAGGCTTACAAAATTATGGTACAATAATTCTAGTCAAGTATCCAAAAATGGTAACTAACTTATCTAATCCCTAACTGATACACTTAATCCCTAATTGATGCACAATTTAAATTTAAAAGATAATCAACTCACTCCAATGCTACCACCATTTACCTCACCACTACTCTACACTGCCTTTCAATCCCCATCACCATAAATAGTGAAAAAGTAAACGTCACTCACTCAGTCATTAGTGATTAAGGCTGAATTAGATTAGAGGAAATTAGTAAAACACAAGCATCTAATTTCCTTTTTACTGATTGCCCTCTTTTTAGGTTCTTTTGGTCATTTCCATTCTTGCCACTGCTTGAAAGGTTGACAACCTCAGCTTTCTCTTTTCTTGTGTTTTTTCCCTTTTTCTCCCTTTTTATATTTTTAAAAGAGATTTTTCTATTTTTTTTATTTTACTGAAAAATGATAGTGATAAAATTGAGATTGCCATGGGCTTTTCTAGGTTTCTTGGTGACCATGATTTTTGTTTTTGGCCATGAGTTGAAAGCTAGATGATGAATTGAAAACTATAAAGGGCTCGAGCCCAAACTTGAGCCATTTGCAAACAAATTTAAAAACCCATGGTTTAATGATTCAAATGGTTTGGTACCTGTTCAATGGTGTCACTGGTTTCTAACAATTTCTTATTCATTTCCAGGTTTAGCACTAAATCGAATTGGAGATATGGCCCTTAAACCATTACCATTTGGTAGCGTGGAAACATCTACTAAGGGTGTGCTTGGTTCAAAGATTCGATGAATTGAGATTATTCATATTTGGATTATGAATACTAGGTCAAGTAATAATCAAATAAATAATATCTATTGATTCTCAATATGAAGAATGTTAGGAAATAAACTCATCCTATATATACTAGGAAATGGAATGAGGTGGCATTACTAATTTATATGTCAAAGTACCCCAAATCTACAGTAATTTGTTTAATTCACTAATGCAACAATTAATTTTTAAATAATTTACATAAATGCATTATATAAATTACCATCACTGACGAAGATTTGAGAAAATTGGAACTTTAATTTTATTTATAATTTTGTTGCCAAGCTTGAGGCTCAATTTGGAGTCCAATTGAAATATCAGTTAAGTTTGGACCCACTTTTGTCTGTCCGAATTGGGACCGATATAGTACATACATGCATGCACATGTCCGGTGTTTGTGTGTGATCCAGACCTGTTAAATCTGCATTTATTCAGTTTTAACCTGAACTCGATATAAATAAATGGAGTAAGATCAGCCCTCATTTGATCTTTATGTGCGTCTGGCTTTAGAGCCAACATAGAAGTTTTTGTATTGGGCCAATTTTGAGCTTATCAAATCCCTGGCTCACTTTTTTTTTTTTTTTTAACTTTTTGTCTTTTACACTCTCAACTCTATCCACATCTTCCGACATAAAATTGTCAAGTACAAGATTCGAATTCTAAACCTAACAATACGAAAGACTCTAAAAGCTCTCCCTTGACCATTAGACTGATCCCAGTGGTTTCAAATCCCTAGCTCACAAGTTCAATTGATATGCATAACCATTTATAAATAAAAATTGTCCAAGAAAGTATGTTTGTATTATTTTTGTATTATTCATTAGTAAGGGCAAATTAGTCTAAAAAATTCAGTTTTGTTATTAGTAGGGGTAAATTAGTCCAGAAATTAGTTATATTATTAATATAGGTAAATTAGTATGAAATTTTGCTCTTGTTAGTCAGAAGGTAGGGCTATATGGTCAAGGCACAACATTATTTATTAGTAGGGCAAATCAATAAAACAATTTATTGTTTGACTTCCTACTCATTTCAGGACTACTAATGCCATATCTTCTATGGGATTATATTATCTCATGAATAGGGGATTAATCCGATTAAAATGGATGTATAATTCGATAAGTAAAATAACAACCTCCATGAAATGACACAAGATTGGTAACCTCATGAGCCAAACAAACCTCAGAAGTAACAAGCAAACCTTTTTACATCCCTTAATGACACAAAAATTTGTAACTCGTGTGACGCCACCAAATGTCCTAAAACATTTGTAGACTAGATCACAGTAAAATTAATGTTGGAGTTGATTGTCTCACACAATTAGCAACATTAAGTCATTTGGCTACTCAATACATGCAAGATGAGGTGTAAAGAACTTAAATTTGCAATATGTAGCACAAATAAATTTCAATCTTCAATTTTTAACCTGGAATTTTGACAAGAGTTTATTTTACCTCTAATTAGTGTGTTATTTGGTGTTATTTTATGGTATTTTTTAGCTTCATTTAAGTGTTTTAAGTTATTTTTATTAAAAATTCTCCAAGTTATATTTTCTTGCAATTTAGCCAAATTGAATGGATTAATGTGCAAATTGATGTTGTTTTTATAGGATTTGGAGCTTTGTTCATGTTTGCGAATTGATTGGAAAAAAAGATTTCAGTTGAATTTCATCTAAGGAAGTTTGAATTTCAATGAATTATTGAAGAGTCAAAAGTGCACACGAAATAAAAGGAAAAACAGGGGAGGTCAATCTGACCTCGAATCGACCATGAAACCCCACGGATTGAGCCCTTGGATTGGAATCCAAAATCAGAGGATTGATCTGATCTCGGATCCAGTATGAAGAGTCCTCGAATCGTGCTCGACAGGCAAAAATAAAATACGGGGGAATTGGATCTGAGGGGCTAGTGAACCAACCTGACCTTGGATCGACGCCTCGGATCTAGCTTCCATTTTGCAATTTGTAGAACAAGTGGTGCTCATTTCACACTTATTTTTTTGACTTTTCTTCAGAAGAAATTTAGCTTGGAAGATAGGTGTTTGGGTGAAAGTGACATGAACAAGAATCTTTGTACCTTTTAAGGCTAATGATTTTTCTAGAAAAAAAGGGAGATAGTAGGTCTTGTAAAGAGAAAAAGAGAGAGAAAGGAGAATAAATAGAAAAATAGATAAGAACCTTTTCTTCTCTCTCAAAAAATAGACATAATTTTATTCATTTTTCTTGGAGAAAATCTTGAAGAGCATTTGATGTAATCCATATTTTTAATAGAAATGAAGATGATGAAACTTGGAGAATGTGTTTCTTCCTTTGAATGTACATTTCTTCTTCCCTAGTCTCTTTATTGTTTGAAAAGATTTGTGGTTATCTCTTGAGTATAAATTTATATATTAAAGTTAGAATGTCTAGATAGATCTACTTGTTCTAGGAGTAGATGAAACTTTTCATTTTTTGATTATGGATGATTAATATTGTTTTGATCATGCTTGTATTTGCTAGTTCATCTATTTATGCCTTAATACTTGTGAGTGCTTGATCTCCATTTACAAGTCATATTAGTTGCTATTAATCTATGAAAATAGTTGATAACAATGGAACAAAGATAGAAGAAACTTAAGTAGAAGGCACATGAAATTAGTGGTACTCTTAGGTGGATATTATTTGATTTCTTGTGCTTGATTAAGTTGATACTTGCAATTTTATCATGAAAGTAGGTGGATCTAAGTGTTAGCCAATTTGGTTTATTGGCGAGAGCAAGTTTCGATTGGCTTAGTGAAATCCATCCCTAGTAAGATAAGTGAATCGGTCAAAATTGACATTTGTTTCCATGATTAAGTATGATTAGTGAATTCTATACCCCCAGAACATTTGTGTGATTTAAGTGTTTTCCAAGAAAGTTAATTTTTATTGCATCTTTTACTTGTTTACTTGTCTAGTTTAAGTAGTATTTGTTGGATGGTTTTAGATAATAGAGTAAGCTAATAGTCTTAGTAATTCAAGAGTGATTCTCATGGGAATGATCTTAATTCTTTATATTATAATAACGGCTTGTATACTTGTAGTAGAATGAGAAATTAGGTATTAAAGTTTGAGCATAGGTAAATCCTCGACCAAGATTTTGGTGCCATTGTCGGGGAATCACGGAAATACTAGGGATAAGCAAGCTTTATTAGTCTAGACATTGTGATATATTGGTTAAATATTTAGCATTAATAGGATAGTAAGTAGTATTTCATTTTTTTTATAAATCAATTGTAATTTCTTTTATTGTATGCACAGGTCTATACATGCAAATCTTTCATTTGATTCAAAAATTGAACGAACTTTGAGACAGTTGAGGAGATTAGCACGTAGTCAATAAAACATGGAGCATCAAGGAGAAGGCAAAATTGTCATTCAGCTACCATTGATCGAGACAATGGCGGAAGAAGCAAATAGAAGAGTTCTATGGGATTTCACATTATCCCGAGGTGATGGAGCACAAACGAGTATTGCAAGATCTATGATAAATGCAAACAATTTTGAGTTTAAGCTGTCATTAATTCAGATAGTTCAACAAACACAATTTTGTGGAAGTGCACTTGAAGATCCTAATTCATATCTAGTTTCATTTTTTTGAAATATGTGATACTATTAAATTGAATGGAGTTAGCGAAGATGCAATTAGGCTTAGATTATTTCCATTTTTATTAAGAGATAAAGCTAAATTATGGTTACAAGGGAAATGTGGCTAAAAGAAAAGAAAGAGTAGCAATAAGAATGCGATTACAGGGTAGACGAGGTAATTAAGAGAGAAATGAGAAAAATGGTAGTGATGTTTGTGTGTTTGGTAATATCTTTAGACCTTATTTGGATGTTTTTCTATTTAATTTTGGTAATTTTTTATCTTTTAACTAAAGATGTAGTCATTTGAAAACAAATGTTATCTAATAATGGAACCGAAATTAGATTTGATTTCTTTTTTATTTATGGAATCATAGGTAGTATAAAAATATACAAAATTCTCAGAGTATGATATAATGAATGAATTGAATTTTCCTAAAATGCGATAAATTTTTATATGTGATTGTAAGAGTGTATAACAATTAAATACAATTTTTAGATAATTTCATAGTCTTTTTTTTATGTTCATGAGTAAGGATTTTTTTTGCCTTTTTTTATTCAAAATAACATCATTTGATAGAAATTGACATTTAAATGTTCAACTTTTCCATTCCAAATATTTTTTTAAGAAAAATAATTTTACTATTTTAATCTAAAACATTAACCCTTGCATAGCGGGTCAAGAATCTACTTTATCATATAGGGAACTGAAAATCACTTTTACTCGAGAAAATTTTAGTAGTTGTACCTAGAAAAAAGAAAAGGAAATAAAAAAATACTACACTTTTACCTTCATAATTGCTGGAAACTCTGAAAAATAATACACTTTTACCTTCATATGCTTTAATATTCTTATTACAGATTACCGACTAGTTAGATTTTCAAATTTGTTAGCTTGTTTGTAAATGAAATATGAATTCGTCAAAAGGCTTGGACCACTCACTCATCAATTTTGTTAAGAGAAAGAGTAAAATTGCCTTTGAAGGCTGATAAGAATTCCATCACCCTAGGTTCTCTGTTCGTTAGGAATTGTAGGAACAGGCTGAAATTAAAATAGCTCTCCTCTCATCGAATCACCCTAGGTTCTAACAATGGTACTAATGATAGGATAGATAGTGGTTTGATTCAAAATCAAACCAGTAACATCGATGTCTAGATAAGAGATAACCCTTTATCTTAGATGAGATTATTTATCTTTACAATTAAACCCGAGTATTTATTTCCAAGTCCTTACTTGGACACACAATTTTGATCCGAATCAAGTGATCCAATAGGTTCCAAATAACGGTAATAATTATGAATTATAATTCTCAAAAGAATTAGATAAAATAAACAACTTTATTTTATCATTAATTACAATAATTATTTATTCATAATTATAAATTGTGAGCGGTGCCTAGCAACACATCACAACTACCCAAGTATTCGGAATTGGTCAAGGGGAATTCCGACCTAACCTTTCATGGAAAATTACCGTATAATTATTATCCTTTCACCATCAATATCCTATTAGTCAGGGAATAAGGAACAAGTGCCAATTCCCTAATGACTAATTAATTTTCTACTTCCCGGAATTAACCTTAGATTAGGTTAACTTGAAGACATTCTTCAATTAACCTAATGTAGTCGACTATTAAGGTTAAATTCCAACTAGTGGCCTTTTCGGATATCAACTCCCACTATCGAGTGGTGAATTCTCTCTTGATCACTCACTATCCTTCCATGCTTCACACTACCCCCAATTTCTATTCTTTAAGTCACTCCTGGTGAGTAACAAGAAATAGAATCAAAAGGTAGTGATTCACACTCAAGATACTGTGGTGATCTCAAGTCTAGGATCACTTACACAATTTCCCATAAGAGATTCAACCATTGGCACTAGATAGATATCCTAATGGGATCTCTGTGTAGATCACTCCAATGAATTTGTACTTTACAATTCATCTACACATTAGTCTAGGTATCCCTATACCATGGTTGATGAGAACAACCACTACTTACACTAAGTAAGGGCTAGCTGTGTACTAGTCTGTCCGTATTAATGATGTCCTGTCTCATTAATACTATGACTAGGGAAATTTAAGAATATTTATTATAAATGTGATTGATATCTCATAGTCAGCAACTCTTGTGACTACCATCACATTAATAAATATTCTAAGGATTTTATCAGTTATATCAAATATCAAACAGATAAAATTAGAAGTTCATAAAATACAAAACTTAATTAGGAATGTATTTAAACAAAATAATTGTTTTAGGCATACATTCCAATAGCAACTTCTTCAAAACATGTTCCCAGACTCTGAACAATGACTGATGCTTTAGCCCATGCCTGTCTTTGTGGTGACCTTTCTGGCTCAAATATGCTTACAGCTGCCAGAAAATAAGCAAGCAAAAGGTTCTCCACACTAATTCCAAATTGCTCAAGATTGCAATCGACCCACCACCTTCATTAAAGAGTATCAAGATCAACTATTATTTTCATTTTATCCGCAAATTAATAACCTAGAAATTAAAATCAACAAGATAAATTGTCTATGAACATACTACTGGAATTTGATCCACTCAAGTTGATGTTGAGCCTGACATTCGCTATAATCTGATTTGGCAAGCTCCAGACAGATATTGTCGCTAATTTCAGCCACCCGAGGAGAATGAGTTGTCGATATATTCACCAAGTGAGATCTAAATATAAATGACTTCTTTATCTCTCTTTTTTTTTTTTTTTGATCACATGGCAACATCTAATTGTACTCCTAATCTATACTGGAGAAGGCACTAGTTCATGACCTTTATATATTATAATTGGTGCAAAGTTCGAATTCTTGAGCTGCAGCTAGGTCGAGTTCTTATACTTTGTCTAGTGACCAATACCCGTAAGAAAAGTTGGTTAAATATAAAATGATTTGAGTAGCCAATAATTCCTTCAGTATTCAATTTGAACTTGGATGTGTATTAATTATTTCTAGAAAGTTATTTCAACAAATTCCAAAGTACTTTATATTTCATTTGATGGCATTTACAATTAGTGAAAAAATGAAAAAGAGGGGTGATGCACCGATCACTTGTGCATTATGTAATGAAAGATGTGATATTGAACTACTATTCATACGAATCTATACACGTCAACTGTGTCAGAAAGTAGACTCTGTATTTTAGGTCTTTTTAGATGTTTGTGTTAATAGCCATGAATTATGAGACAGTTCCTATATGCAAAAAAAATTGATAATAGCCATGTGTGAAAAAGTTGTTAAAAGTTATGGCCCTTCATAAATAAACGTTTAAATATGTATGTTAGAGCTATGATTTATAAGGCCAGTTCCTATATTCAAAAATATTGACAGCTGTTCCTACCGATACGTGGAAAAGTTGCTAAAGGTGACCAATCCTTTATAAATAAATAACTTTTTACTTACAGATTTGTTTCTATATTAGTACGTGCAATCTAAAAATTTTCCCAATTGGTATCAAGGTTCCACAAGTGCGCGTAAACAACTAGAGCAAAACTAAAATTACAAACAGAAAAATCCTTAATGTCATGGATGGCTCAATAACACCTTTTCTTCCGGCCTATAGTAAGTGCTAATCTAGTACTATTTGCTCTTGGTCTAAAACATTGAAGCAAAATGGTTTAAGAATACTTTCTTTTCAAAGAGGACTTATTATTTTTTCTCTAAAATTCACACCATAAATATCAAACAATTTTTCTGTAACCCTTCCATTTTTTTTCTTTTGTGAATGTTATTATCTCAAATATAGGAATTAATGTTAGATTTTGGGGCAGCAGACGTAGCGGAAAACAAAAATTTTAACCCCAACAACCCATCAGGAATCACCCTAGGCTACATATGACTTGTAGAGAAGAGGAGTTGTAGGATTACCTTAATCCTAGAAACGGCTTCTTGTTGCGTTGTAGAGAGTGGTTAACCCCTTTTCAGCAGTCCAAGCGTCTTGCCTCTACTGCAGTCCACGCGAGAGAGAAGTCTGGATCTTCTCTTGAATCGTCTCTACGATCCTAGATGTGTGTGTATGAAAGTATAGAAAATGTGCTAACCTATTCTCTCTTTCTTTGGAATTTCTCTCTACGTAGATTTTTCTCAAAAACCCTAACCTCTCTCTAATCTGTCAACCGTAGTTGTGTTGTTCTCTTACAGACGTATCATACAGTCTGTCTATTTATAGGAGAGAGATAGAGAAAAGATAGGGTCTTGTTTGATCCAAATCAAAACAAATATAGGATAACTATTTTATCTTATTTACTCAAATAGCCCCGGAATCCTTTATTTCTTATAATTAGACCCCATAAGGTTTTATTTTCAAATCTCCATTTGGACACACAATTTTAATCCAGAATTCAATCTCTAAGCGTGTGATCCAATAGGTTCCAAATACACTAGCAATAATTATGAATTATAATTCTCAAGAAGAATTAGATAAAATAAATAATTTTATTTTATCATTAATTACAATAATTAATTCATTCATAATTATAGATTGTGAGCGGTGTCTAGCAACACATCACAACCACCCAGATATTCGGAATTAGTCAAGGGAATTTCGACCAAACTTTCTATGGAAAATTACCATGTAATTATTATTCTTTCACCATAGATATCCAATTAGTCAGGGAATGAGGAATAAGTGCCAATTCCCTAATGACTAATTAATTTTCTAGTTCCCGGAATTAACCCTAGATTAGGTTAACTTGAAGATATTCTTCAATTAACCTAACGCAGTCGACTATTAAGGTTAAATTCCAACTAGTGGCCTTTCTGGATATCAACTCCCACTATCGGAGTGGTGAATCCTCTCTTGATCACTCACTATCTTTCCATGCTTCACACTACCCCCAATTTCTATTCTTTAAGTCACTCTTGGTGAGCAACAAGCAATAGAATCAAAAGGTAGTGATTCACACTCAAGATACTATGGTGATCTCAATTCTAGGATCACTTACATAATTTTCCATAAAAGATTCCACCATTGGCACTTGATAGATATTCTAATGGGATCTCTGTGTGGATCACTCCAATGAATTCATACCTTACAATTCATCTACACATTAGCCTAGGTATCACTATACCTTGGTTGATGAGAACAACCACTACTTACATTAAGTAGAGACTAACTGTGTACTAGTCTTTCCGTATTAATGATGTCCTGTCTCATTAATACTATGACTAGGGAACTTTAAGAATATTTATTATAAATGTGATTGATATCTCATAATCAGTAACTCTTGTGACTACCATCACATCAATAAATATTCTAAGGACTTTATCAGTTATATCAAATATTTAACAGATAAAATGGAAATTCATAAAATACAAAACTTAATTAGGAATGTATTTAAACAAAATGATTGTTTTAGGGCATACATTCCAACAATTAATACATGTTCAATCACCTGTATAATGTTTTGCGAACCCATACATTATCAGCACCACTATAGTGTTCTAGATAAAACCTGGCTTCACCCCGAGGTAAACTAGCATAGAATGGCATTTCAATCCCATATCTTACCTGCAATTAAAAAAAAAAATCTTAACTAGGATCTAAAAGAAAAGATAAACCGAATCACACTGAAAAAGGACTAATTGAATCCTTATAATCTGAGTCATGACTAAAATTCTTAATAATTCCAAAACATACCTCCCCAAGAATATCCTTGGATATAACCCATTTATTTGTAAACTTGTTATTTGCAACCCCTTCCTTCAGAAAGTTGTAGGAGAACCTTTTGGCTTCTTCAAGTATATTCTCACTAGGAAATTGAACTTGAGAAGCCTTATAGAGATTTAGTAATGTTGTTGGGGACTCATTCAGCTCACCACCAAGGCAAACAAACTTGTCATCTTTCTTGATGTGCTTAAAATCTTCTATAGACGCGAAGAAAGAGTTTAATATGCCATAGACAGCAATATGCAGAGTTATTATTATTATTATTTTGCTTTTCAAGGTCAAAAGCTTTTCAAATGAAACATGGAGGATAGAAACTTGCAAATTACAATTTTCATCTAATAAATAACCTACCAGGAATCACATTGCAGCCCAATAACCTTAGAAGCCCGAATCCCATGGAGGTGTCATCCAAATCATAAACTCTTGCATTTCTTCCACTAATCTAATGTTTGGATTGATGTTTTCTAGGCTGACAAGTTAAGATTTTGTTTACAAAAGAGTGTACATGCAAAAGGAAATTTTTTTTTCCTTATGTGGTTTAAAATAAAGTTCAAGCTAATTTCGTAACCTTCTGGAAGGTCAATAACTTATTTTGGCCTTGTATTGAGACGAAATTACCAAGCGTATTTTTTTTCTTGTTTGGTTGGACAAGAGGGGAATGGTGGGGGAAAAACCAAATATAGTATTCCAAACGATACAAGTTAACAAGACACTTGGTACAAAGCTTGGGATGGAGAAGACAATTTTCGGCTTTTAGTAGACGAGTGGATGCCTCCAAAATAGACGCCTGTCAGGACAAGTGTCAAGGCAGTCAAGACAAGTATCTAAATAGTCAAAATAAATGTCAAAACAGGAAGAACATGTGGAGATCAAGATGTAAACAAGAATTAAGTCACTAAATTGATGTGACCAGCCTTAGGTCTCATTGACCAATATCTGTCCACTAAATCCTCAACCTCCAAGGTCTCAACACTACATGTCGTGATGACACACATACTTAAAAGAGGCATAGAACCTCTTATTAGGTAAGAAGAATCATTCATTCTTCTTTTATATAACTTCTCTCTCTAAAAAATATGGCTTCACTTTTCTCCCATCTATTAACTTAAGCGTCGGAGCCCATTCCGGAGAATAGTCCCGCCTCCTCTTCTTCCTTCTCTATAGTACCATTTGAAGCCTTAATATTGCATTACACAAAGCAAGAGGGATTGACAAGCATCTGTAGGCTCGATCCTCACCAATTGGTATCATTTGTGGGAAAGAACAGAAAAGCTTTTCCCGCAAAGAGATAACAATAGATGAAATATATGAAGCAAATGAAGAGACTGTGTTACAACACGAGCAAGGTGACCCTTCAATGGGAGGATGGGCTCTAAATTTGGAAGAGAACTAGGCATCTCTTTAATAGCCTGAGATTGTGCAACAATATCAAATAGAGCAGCAATTCGCCCACCCAAGTTCAAAAAAACTGTGTGCAAAGAAAAAAGAGAAGAGACCCTAGATGCTAAGCAATCCTGCATAGAGCAATCCCCAGAGAACTCAAATAAAGAATCAAGCCCAGAGGACAGGTCTTGAAAAAAATACAAGGCGAAGACTAACGCTTCAAAATCTCAAAAAATCTCACAATCTCTCCACTGCTCATAATGAGGTAAAAAAACTGGATATAGTGTAGTTTCACTGAAGGTTTGGCAAGTTTAGGAAGCTTGTCATACCTCAATAAAAATCCCTTTACACTCGAAATAGAAAATTGTTCACATCCTTCAGGTTATAAGTTACCTTTTTTGGAAACTTATAATGCAACAACGGATGTAGAAGATCATGTGAGCAGTTTTCTAGCTTGCATGAGGTTTCATAACTCTTCAGATGCCATCATGTGTAAAGCATTCCTGACTACGCTTGTCGAAAATGCCAAATTGTAGTTTCAAAGTCTTGCATCTAGATCTATCACAAATTTCAAAGAATTAGCAATCAAGTTTGTCTCAACTTTCACCTCGTGCAAACCATTCATGAAGAGCTCAACTCAACTTATGAATGTCAACCAAAGGCTTAAGCACTTCACCAAAGAACGCATCCAGGTGATGGATAGAGACGAAAGAACGATTATGGTAGCCTTTGTGAATGGATTCACTCAAAAGAACTATACAGAGGTCTCGTCAGGGATCCACCAATGTGCATGCAAGATCTATTTGATAGGGTACATAATTATGCGAAAGAAAATGAAGCGGACACGTTAAAAAAGAAAGCTGAAAGATTTTATGAAGAAAGAAGAAAGAAAAACCCACCAAAAAGAAAATGAGAAACCAGTCAATAAAGAATGCCATTGAAAGATTGGAAAAAGGTAAAAGATCTTTGCAAGACAAAGATTTAACCCCTTTAACCACAAGCAGGTCTCAGCTATTAGCATTGATTGAAAATGACGCAATATTCAGGGGACCTCGTCAGATGACCGACCTTTACAAAAGTGAAATAAAAATTTATATTGCATCTTTCACAAAGATATAGGTTATTTGACTAATGATTGTCATGATCTAAAAAGGAAATAGAATATCAAATCAAGCGAGAAAAATTGAGGCAATTTGTACAAGAAGTTAGAGACAATCGAGGCTATAGAGATCAATTTGCAAGACAAACTGGACATAGATTTGAACGAAGAAATCAAAGATATAATCAAGGGCAACGGAGAACTCCAGCAAATCAGATCCATCAAGTAGAGAAAGAAGTAAACCTAGAAAGTATTATCATGACCATCTCTGGGGGACCTACAAGAAGTGACAGTTCAATAGCAAGAAAAACTTCCTTGTGAAGCATTGCAACAAAGGGATCTGGGGAAAGTCTAATATTTAAAGCACGTGAGGAAATAATATTTGGCCCAGAAGATCCAATTCTAGTTCTCTCACTCACCATGAAGCTCTTGTTATCCACATGCTAACCAACAATTATAGGTAAATAAAGTCCTTGTAGATTGTGGAAGCTCTGTGGATATGTTATTTGGAAAGGCCTTCAGAGAACTCGGGTTCCAAGATAATCAATTAGTTCCTATGTGGACTCCTTTGATTGGCTTCAATGGAGAGCGCATTCAAGCAAAAGGAGCACTAATGACACAGATCACTGTAGGTCAGGCACTACAGAAGAAAACCATACAGATCACATTTGTGGTCGTAAACCTCCCATCAGCATATAATGCAATCATGGGAAGGCCAACTCTTAATACTCTTCATGCAGTAATCTCTACATACACTTATGTATAAAATTTCCAATTACTTTTGGAACTGTAGTGGTTAATGGAGATGTGACTACCGCATGGGAGTGTTATGCAACCACTTTAAAAGAAAAATGTCTAGAAACCTTAGAGGTCTTCACTACTAAAGAACTTGAATTCAGCAAATCCAAAGCTCAGAAAATTAACGTTGAAGAGGAACTGCAAGAAAGGAATCTCTAACCCGGTTGCCAGATCATATGGTAAATATTGGTAGGAATCTACCCACTGAGGTAATTCACTCATTATGTCAATTGATATATAACTACAAAGATATATTTGCTTGGTCTGTATAGGACATGAAGGGAATTCTTTGAGAAATCACAATTCACCAATTAAATATGGATGAAAATGTCAAGCCTATCAAGCAGAAGAAGAGAGCTTTTGGATCAGAAAGAAACAAAATTATAAGTCAGGAGGTCGACAGGCTCTTGGATGCTGATATCACTAAAGAGGCCATGTACCCTACCTGGGTTGCAAACCCAGTCCCCATAAAGAAGGCAGACCAAAATGGGAGAATGTTTGTAGACTTCACAGACTTAAACAAAGTATACTTCAAAGATTGCTATCCTCTCCCACAAGTAGATAGCCTGTGGATGCTATAGTTGAGTATAAAGTTCTAGTATTCCTTGATGCCTACAAGTGCCATCATCAAATTCAAATGGATGGAGCAGATCAGGAGAAGACAACCTTCATCACAGAATGTGGAGTATATTGTTACAAGACAACACCCCTTGGATTGAAAAATGCAAGAGCAACCTATCAAAAGTTGGTCAACAAGCTTTTTAAACCTCAAATAGGTCGAAATATGGAAGTATATGTTGATGACATGCTGGTCAAAAGTAAACATGTTGAATATCTACCTCAAGATCTCAAAGACCTTTGATGTCCTACGAGCTATAGGAATGAAGTTGAATTCCAAAAAATGTGTTTTTCGGGTAACTTCTGAAAAATTCCTATAATACAAGATATCTAAAAACGGAATAGATGCTAATCTTGAAAACATTCAATAAATTTTGGCCATGCCTCCACCTCAAACCATTAAAGATGTGTAGCGATTAACAGGAAGAATGGTGACCCTCAACAGGTTTCTTTCCAAATCTATAGAAAAAGGATTCCCCTTTTTTCAAGTCCTAAAAAAGAGTAGAGTCCTCAAATGGGATGAGACATGCCGAAAAGCTTTTGAAGACTTCAAACGATATTTATCCACTATACCCATACTAAGTTCTCCACAACCTGAAGAAACTCTAAGTCTGTATCTTTCTACTAGCAAAGAAACTATCAGTGCAGTTTAGTATGAGAAGAAGACAAAAAGTAGATTCCGGTATACTTTGTTAGCAGAATGCTGCATGACACAGAGCTAAGATGTACAAATGTAGAGAAAGTAATATTGTCTTTAGTCCATGCAGCTTGAAGGTTGAAGCCTTATCTTGTAGCCCACTCAATTGGGGTCTTAACCTACCTCCCACTACAACAAATCCTTAGCAAACCTGAGTCCACATGATGACTGGTTAAACGGGTAATTGAACTGGGAGAACATGATATCAAGTATAAACTTAGAGTAGCCATTAAAGCCAGCTGGCTGATTTTTTAACAAAGGATTTCAAGACCTTTTAGAAAGAAAAGTTCAACATCCCAAGGACAAAAGAAATAGGTTTCCTGTGAGCAAAACTCTAGATGCAAGCTTAGAAACCAAGAAACAAAAGATGATAGACTCAATTCTAGGGATGATTTGGAAACTGAATGTCGATGGAACAGCAAACCAAGATGGATGTGGGGCTGACCTGATCCTCATCAGTCTAAAGGGAGAAGTTCTTACATATGCTACAAAGTATGAAGCATTCCTAGTAGGTCTCAAGTTGGCTAAAAATATGGGAGCAAAAAATTTAATTGTCAACAGTGATTCATGGTTAATAGTCAGTCAAGTTAATAGAGACTATGAAGGCAACGAAGAAGTAATGAAACAATACCTTCAAGCAGTAAAAGTCCTCCAACAACAATTTGAAACGTGCTAAGTTCAAAGAGTTCCACAAGCACAAAATCATCAAGTTAACAGAATTGGTAATCTCAACTTTTCATTTCTTGAACAAAGAAATCTTTGTTGAAATCTTGCAGGATAGACGCATCAAACCAAATCAAATATTTTCAACTAACACATCCGAAACCTGTATGATGCTAATTTATCGATTTCTCACCAATGGAAATCTCACTAAAGACAAAAATGAAGCTTGAAAGGTGAAATTGAAGGCAACACAATATGCTGCAAAAAGCAATCAACTATATTGCATATCATATCTCATGCCTTGGTTGAAATGTTTGATAGAAAATGAAGGAAATTACGTTCAAAGGGAGGTCCATGAAGGAAATCATCCCGGAAGAAGAACTCTGGCAAAGAAATGTATCTTGCTAGGTTATTATTGGCCTACAATAGATGGGGATGCAAAAAATTTTGTACGAAGATGTCCATCTTGTTAGTTCAATGCACACCTTGCTCGTGTTCCTCCTAATGAAATGATTCCAGTGACAAGTCCTTGGCCTTTTGTCCAGTAGGGGATAGATTTATTAAGTCCATTCCTAAAAAATTCGGAGGTTTTTAACATTTGATAGTTGCTATTAACTACTTCACAAAATGGGTGGAAGCAGAACCTCTTGCCTATATAGCTAGAAAAAACTGTTCAAAAGTTTATTTGAATAAAAATATTGTTTGTAGGTTTGGGTTGCCCTACGTATTGATATCAGCCAACAGGAAACAATTCTCAGAAAATCCCATTAAATATTGGTGTCAAGAACTCAAGATTCAACAACACTCACATCAGTGGCACACTCACAAGCCAATGGGCAAGCTTTGCAAACAAAGCTATTCTGAAAACTTTAAAGAAAAAACTTGAGGCAACCTTAACCCTATGGGTTGAAAAGCTGCCTAAAATTCTTTGGGCCTATCAGATTACTCCAAAAGTTTGAACTCAAGAAACTCCTTTTGTCTTAACTTTCTGGGCTGAAGCAATGGTTCGTGTTGAGATTGGAGAACTGAGTCCTAGAACTTAGACCTTCAATGTTGATAAAGATGAAGAAGAAATGAGGTGTAATCTTGACTTGTTGGAGGCAGCTCGACACTTGGGAGCCATTAGAGTAGTCAAATAAAAAGGCCAGATCTCTAAGTATTATAATAGTAGGATTAAAAGTAGATATCTTAAATGCGGAAACCTGGTCTTAAGAAAGAATGCTGTCAATCGACAAACTAGCATGGGAAAACTAGATCCTAATAGGAAAGGGCCTTACAAGATTGTCGCAGCACATCAAGCAGGCTACTATAAATTTGAAGATCTGAAAGGGTAGTTGATCCCCCGTGTATGGATGCTTTCCACTTAGAGAGGTTTTTTCCTTAAATTTTTATTGTATATCCTCATGTATGGCCTAATATCATATGTTTATATGCAATTGCTTTCCTTTTTTAGCACATATTTTATTAGCATATGCCATAAAAAAATTGTTGCACTCAAATAAAATTTAAAGATGTCTATAAAATTAGCAAAAGATAAAAATAAGTTCATGCCAAACTAATTATTTACATTTTTCTCTATGAGCTCCTCCATCCATCTCTCTTCGTTTTGTTCTCTTCCCTCCTCATAAGTATTTATAGGAGCTTGGGCTTCAAGACTGGACTGTGTAGAACTCGGATCCTGCGCTCCACTTAGCCCAACTCCACTTGCACTCTCGTTAACAGACTTGAAATTGTAGTCTGGATCCATTACTTGCAAAGTGGCAAAAACATTAGATGCCTCAAGAAAGGCTTGAAGGAATTTTTCACATCTCTCGAACGCCAAAGGATCAAATAGTGCTAATTTTGATGAATGCAAGTTGGATTGACTATTGTTAAGAACATTGATAGCATGGGTGAAATAGCTCTAAAAGACACCCCCACTCAGTTCATCTACAATGCTCTGGAAAACCTATGACTGCGACAAGTCTGAAGCATCCTTCCACATGGATGGAACTCTGGAGGTCTCAAGATCGGAAAGTTGTCTCTCTAACATGGTCACCTTAGGTTTAGATTCAAACAAAGTGTTGGCTGTCTTTCTAATCTTGTCCTTTAAAATGTTTCGTTCTATACCTTCATCATCAAGTTCTCACAGCAACTTCCCAACCTCGGACTCTGAGATCTCAAGTTTAGACTTGAATTAAGCATTCTCATTTGACAACCTGGGGATCTCATCTCACATCAGTTTAGACTAATCCAGAAAATCCTTCAACATGCATTGATGCTCTCCCAAAGAATCATTATACTCTTTTGCCTTATTCAATTGCTCCACAATTTGAGAATTTTGAGTTATATAAGTTTCCATCCTTCTGACCAGACCTACCTCAATTATTAATTTCTAAAAACCAGCCAATATATACTCATATTAACCATTAAAAAAAAGAGAAAAGAAGAGATCTTCAGAAAATGCACATCATACCTGCCCCACTCTAGCATAGTAGTGCCTCATGGGTTGAAAATCTTTTAGCTGATTCATAAAACTCCAATCCAAAGGAGGAACACTACCCAACATAATCTTTTTGGCTATATTAGGATCCCTTAACTGGTAATTTTGATCCAGTGGATAGCCAGGAAAAATTGAGACTTTGTGCATGAAATCTCACCCTTTGGCAATGTAATGGGCTTGACCTTCTAGCTTCCTAGACAGAGCGAGGAATGAAATTGACATCTTTTCCTTCTAGCACACTAAGGGACTCGGTAACTATTTCAATAATTAGTGCCTTTACTTTGTCAACATAAGGACGTCTCAACGAGAGTTCAGAACCACCAGGAGTGGCAGAAAGCACTTAAATTGAGGTCTCAGGCTCAAGTGTGGAACTAAGTCCACTAGACGTAGATCTAGACAAGGGAATAAAAGGACCAGTGCTAACTTCAGGAAAAAAAAAAGTAGAAATTGGCTCAACAAAGATGACATCTACATATGCAGGATGACTTTGTTTAGGAATTTTTGAGGTCTCCTGTTCACCCTCTTCAACAGGAGCCCCGAATTTGCTACTGCTTGAATCGCTAATTCTAGCTCTCCGGGCAGCGCATAAAACTCTCTCAGTAGCAATTGTACTAGGAGGTGCTGATGTTTCAGTAGCTGACACAAACCTAGCTTGCTTCCTAGCCGCAGAACCAATTCTTGAGGTAGGCTATGTATGTGGCTGAGGGAAGGGAGATCGGCCTTATACAATGGTTTGCTAAGCATTCTACAAAGTCTCCAATGCAACAGCGTCAGCCTTCTTCAAATCCTCAATGGTCGTCACTGCAAAAACATAACAAGCAAGGTGGAAGAGATAAGGCAAAACAAAAAATCATAACTACCAAAGAAATCGAATCGGAGTTGGTATTTCATGCATAACCAACAATTAGTAATGGTGACAATGTAATCTATCGTGGTTTCAAAATATATATAACAGGTATAGCAGAAATCAGTATTGATCACTCTTTTACATAATATCTACTAATTTTTTACCTTTTGTATTTTTAAAACTCCAACTAGTGCTGATCAATTACATCATTCCATGTGTTGAGCCAATTAACACAGTTTTTCATTCTTAACCAAAGTTTCTAGGTTATTTTACCTTGCAAATTTCAAAAATCTCAAATGAATGATCTCTTTAGAAATGAAGCATCATAGGGAATTTCAGTGCCCAAATTATGAGCTCTTTCAATGAGAGGAGGCAATACAAATCCAAATCCAAATCCACAAGTCATGCTATCTGTGACGATCCCACCTTCCCCTAAGCCAAACCAAAGGGATCGGCGGACCGCCTGCCCAACTCTCGCCGGGACTCACTACAGACCTCAAATAATTACAAATTTCGATCCTCAATAATTACATTCAAATACTCCAAAATAATAACATAACCCCAAAATTTACATTTCCATAAGTCAATTGAAATTCCAATTATACACTTAAACTTAATATGGATCGAGGGATTATAAAATTTATCCAAGCATTAAAACTCAATATCGTCTCAAAATAGGGTAAAACTCCAAATTACATACACATAAAGCTTACAAAACGTCTCAATCTTAAAGTTTACAACCACTTCAAACTTACAAAATGGAACAATTCCATTAATACATTGGTACTTATACAAAAGGTAACACACTAGACTTTTAAGTCAAAAGCAATCTCGCCAACCTCTTACACAACCCTGCTAAGGAAAACAAAAGGGAATGGGGTAAGCAAAAGCTTAATGAGGTCCCCAAAACAAAACATGCAACCACATTAACAAATAGGAGAACTCAAGTAGTCAAATAGCGCATTTAAAATGTAATATAAAGAAACAAATATCACCCCCAAGTACAAAATACATCGAGCCTCTCAACTAGGAGATTGTGTTCATGTGGAGAACACTACTCGAGCCTTTCAGCTAGGAAAATCATGTTAACGAACACGACTCGAGCCTCTCAACTAGGAGATCGTATTCATGAGGAGAACACTACTCGAGTTAACAAACAGACATAAGACAAATATAGTAGCAAGTGAATTTAAAAGGATACGGGTGGCTTCCAAAAGCCAAATCCACAAATGATTGATCATAAGATAGCCCGTTGACTCTCCGTCAACTTTTGAAGTCAAGAATCAAAGTCTGTAGAATACCACTTTACCCCACAACCATCCACCGTTCACCCCCTTACCGGGTCCGAACACCTCAACTAATCAAATTTGGGTAATACTCCAGTATACCATGTTCCAAAGAACCAAATCGAATAACCTACGGTTCACCAATCTTCTCGACCAAGCTCATGCTGGCTCGATACAAACGGTTCACCAATAGGGTTTTGGGGTTTCCGGAGCCCCAAACGAATCAAATTAGTCGACGGGATATCGCCCGAACGAATTTTCACATCAAAGTATATCAAGTCACAAACGAATCAAATTAGTCGACGGGATATCACCCGAATGACTTTTCACATCAAAGTACACAAAGTCAAATCACAAATCGAGCAGGTCAAGTTTCAAGTGAAAGTCAAACGGGAGAGTTCAAGTGCGATAAAGTACACACTTGACCCAACCACAAGAACCCAAAGGTACATTACATGGAACAAGAGACTATTCACATTCCAAGTAGTTCACATAGTTGACGTAGTTCAAGTTTCATGTAGTCCATGTAGTCCAAATATTCACGTAAACAAGCAAGGAACACCCACCCAACAAAGCCAAGTAACTCAAATGTTCACGCTGTGATCACCCTCAATACCACCTTCGAGTCCTATGTACAACCATTGTATACAATCATCAACTCAACCAAAGCAAATAAATGCAACCTAACAAGTACAAAAATGAATGCTACTAGTTTATGCATCTAACTAGGAAATTCTAGGGTGATTCAAGTTGCAAAACAATGAAACATTGAAGGTTCAGTAGATTCACAAGTAAGTATGATATTTGGAATGAAACAAATGCGCAAAGATTCAAGAAACATCAAGGTTCAACCAAGAACAAGTTTACAACAAAACTAAGGTTTGGGTATAACAGTGACCATTGCGCAGTCTTCGAAAAATGGCCATAACTCGGTGTAGAAAAATCAAAATTGAGTGTCGTCAGTGGCGCTAGAAACTAGACTCATAGGGCTTTCCAATGGTATATGTCTCAACTCCTAGTTCGTCTCCCATCAATACCAGAAAATCTGGGAAGTTGACTGATTTTTCAATTCTGACAGGGTGCTGAACAGAAATTTTGTTCAAACGTTTGTGCAATTCAAGAGGTTTTCACCCTTCAAAATAGATTGATTTCACTCCAATTTGATGCACAAATGTCCTAACAAGGTTTTCTCAACAAGAATCAGTGAAGCTTCAACAAGAAAGAATCACAAAATAAGAAGAAAAATTCACAAAAGCTATCCACAACTTCCTTCCACTTTTAAAAGTGCAAACTAGTTTCTATAACTTTTCTAGCATGAATATGGAAGGTAAACAAGCATCTTTCTCAAAGGAACAATCATCATAAACTAGTGATTAGTGCTAATCCAAAAATCAAACATATGATAGGCATAAACTTAAACCTTCTCTCAAGATACAACTACAAGAATCTAAACCATAAACTTATGCTTCCAAGCATCAATCATCCTTAATCATTTTCAAAAACCTTCATTAAATCAACTTTAAAGATCATAGAGCTGGGGTTTTGGAAGAAACTTACCTTAACAAGCTAAAGAAGTGAGCCTCCAAACAACTAAAATCTTCTCCTACCAAGATTGAGGATTGATGGTTAAGGTGCTACCAACTTCCTCTCTTTGATTTCCTATCAAACTAAGCAAGATTTAGGTTGGTTTTTGTGATTTTTCTCCTCTCTTTTCTCTCCTAAATTTCGTCCAACATCTCCTCAAAATGAGCTGAAATTGTGTTGTTTTTAAAGAGATAAGTTTGGAGGGAAAAAAGCCATCAAGTCAAAGTTTAAATCCTAGGGTGACAAGTGGTGGTTTCTTGGCCATTACTTAACAAAAATCTCACTTAATTGCTTCTAACTCCTCTAATTTAGTTTAGTCTCCAATTAACACCAACACATCCTATTTTCTTGGCAATTAAGCCATACAAGAAGTTCTCACAAATTCTAGGGTTCAATCCTTAATCAAGTATACCTAATTAAATGAAATGAATGCACTTAGGGGAAAACATGTCACTAATGCACTAAAGAAATTTATGTGCACTTAAATGAATCAAATGGAAATTCATGCATGAAAATTTAGGTCTCGTACGTAGACTTAATTCAAGGGTTTAAAATTCATATATAGTATAACTTCCTATAAATTCAACATGCCTCAACTTTAAGAATCAAAGAGATGAAATGAAACTCAAAGGTTAATTAAAATAAGGAGGAAAGTATTTCTAGATTTACAAAATGCAAGTACGCACGTATAAATCGATTTGCATGCATAATATGAACATGCAAGGTTAAAAATCTAGATGTAAAAACATGGAAGTTTCCACCACATCTTTACAAAATCCTTCCTCTTTGGTATTGATTTTGAACAAAGTAGAAACTTGTTTAATTCATAAAAAAAAAATGGTTGTAGTCAAACAAACTAGCTTGTTAAGAATGTAACAAATAGCAAAATAATAAGGGGCATGTAACGAATATCTCCAAATGGATTTTCCACAAATAATTCTTTTCACACAAAATCCCTCTTTCTCTAAATTTGGGTTATATAAAACATGTAAGCACCTAAATTTATCACCAGTAGAAAAGGAAAGAAATAAGAAACATAAAAGTGAAATGAACATATGAAAATCTAACAAGTTGTGGGGTCTCACACTATCTATATCAAACTTTCCCAATTTAACTAAGTTTTCTTTGAAAAATCTAATTCCAGATTAATACACAAAATACTATCATTGTTAATGCATAGATGGAATTAGTATTAACTCCTGAAGAAAACCTTGGAGTGCTAATCAATGATTTCCTTACCTTTTTCACTCTTTTATGGATGAACGTTCCATAATCTCAGTGCAATTACACAAGGTAGGGTGTTCAATAGACGATCATTAGGAGAAAAATAAAGTGCATCACCCTAAGAACCATCTGAGAGTTAATTTTGAGCTATCCGCTCAAGAGAGGATGGAAATTAAGGAGTGCCACTTCCATCTATATTCTCAACTAGAGCTACCCATGCTATGTCATATGGTGATACACTTAGTCTACCATCTTCGAACGTGCTGAGCATCCATCTAATATAGGCAATGGAATACCTCCACTTATTTGATGCTCTCATCTTTCAGAGAACCAAATAAAACTGCATTTATTCAAAATCTACTAGTTCATTAAGTAACAAGTAAATAAAGGATTGATAATCAACATTATTTTCACCTTTAGAGCTTCACCTACTATATCCTCCTTCTTTCTTACTATCAATGTATGGTTGCAATCTACAATCAAATAGAGGCATTATTGTTTTCACTCATGTACAGGCCTAATGATCCATTGGTCCTGGGTGAAATTTGTGTTCATAACAGACTTTTCTTTAAACTATGTTGAGGAGTTTTCTCAATTACACTCCCATAGTCCTCTCAATTGCAGTATAATATATTTGCATTTTATATAGAGATTTGATCATATAACCTAGTTAACTATCACCATTTGATAGAAAGTATTACAAGTAATGTTTTGGTGATGTTTCATCATGAGACGCTCTTTGCACAACTAGAGGATGGGATGTCTAGAAAATATGACGGCTAGGGTACGTGTGACCTAGGGACCATGACCCTATTTATAGATAACTTTCCTGTTACCTATTGGAAACCCTATTTCAGCCCATCATTAAAATAGGAAATCCCCTTAAGTCTCTACACATTAAAGGCCCACACCCTATTAGATACATTAAAACCCAAGTCATAATAGATCACTTTATATGGGCTAACTTTATTTGACAGCCTGCAATACATAATTATTTATATATAAGTCCAACGTTGGATTAAGGATCCAACAATCACGTGTATTTGTCCCCTTTGTTTCAATCTTATAAAGTTACCGCGTATTTTCTAGTGAGGTTTGGTTATTCTACCAAACCAATAACAAATAAAAACTTGATTATATTGATACATCCAATATAGAATGCACGTGGTAGCTTTATAAGATTGGGATAGTGGGACAGATGCATTTTGAGGACAGAGGATTTGAAACCCTAAAACTGAGAAGAATCCAATATTTCTTTTAGATATCATACTCTCTGATTATATTTACCAAAAAAAAACTCTCAGATTATAACAATTTTAGAAATTTAAAATTTAAATAACTACCTTTAATATTGCGAGGCATACAAGTGAAAGAATGATACCATAAATGGACCATAGTACTTTTCCTAGAGTCCATCACCAATTCCATGGAAGATTGATTCCATTATCCAATATGTCAAACAGTTCTTTCAGGCAGGACCATCATCGTCTCTCATGCATTCGGACAAGGCTGACGAGCAGGTCCGACAGCTGATGAGCCAGCAACGCAAGCTATTACGAAAGCAGAGCTTTATGTGGGATATTTAATTGAAGAGAATGTGTAGGCCATTAGCCTTTTGGATTGGGATAATTTCAGAAACTTCCCTTGAGATTTCTTATAATATCACTTATCTTCCCTGAAGTTTTCAAAATTTCACATCCCTTGTCAACTTCACAAAATTAAATATTTCTATCAAACGTCACAAATCGAAAATATTACCCTTCATACATATAAATATTTCATGGTGTAATTTTTTCAAGATGTAAATTTTACTTTTGTTTCAAGACAACTAAAATAAATAGTTTAAATCAAGAGATTTACACCTTATAAAAATTTGTCCTTGATTTATTTTTTTATTGTTGTTGTAAACTTCATAAGTAGGATAATACAAACAAAAGTTTTATCTTTATTATGTTTCTTTCAAAGGGGTTACAATGCTATAAGAAATGTCAATTCAAGAAAGGTAATTGAGATTTTGAAAATCTTAGGGACTCAGTGATATTATGAGAAACCTTGGGGGAGGTTTCTGAAGTTATCCCTTTTGGATTTTGTGCATTTTGTATGAATTTTTATATTATAGCTATCTTTGAGATAGCTTACGAAGCCAATACTGAATTTTTTATATTATAGCTATCTTTCAGATAGCTTAAGAAGCCAATACTTATCCCTATCTTATCATGATTAATCTTATCAATTTTTTGTTGAATACAAATTTTAAATCTTATCACATTTCCTAAATTTATTTAGAAAGTTTTTTCCCCCAAAATTTATATTTTCTATGAACACATTTTTCAATTACTTTTATCTCACATACATCACATCGTTATGATATATCTTTTTGCAAAAACTTTAGATAATAGCAATCCAAGGCTAGATTTTAAAATTTTAGTTTATCACTTGGTCGTTACATCTATTAACTACTGGATCGTCAATCAAACCATATTTGTCCACAAGTCGGCAGTTTTTTATTTATCCCTGTCCACCAAGTAAGATTAACTTTGTCTATTTTATTTGTAAATTATAACACCATTTGTATGTAAAAGTTAAATTATTTCGTTTATTGAAGTTTTCACTTCTTTTTTTTCCCCCCCTTTTTGTCTTGATGAATCTAGAATTGAAGCACAGATTGAAACCGATGGAGTAAACGAAAGAGTTTGCTGCCTAGACTCACAAGAAAATATAAATTTCGTTTGAGGGAAAATGCTCCAATACGGATAGTTATAATAACGAAACACTTTTCACCTAATATTTTAGGTTATCACACTTTTACTAACCATTCGATTACCTGTTGAATCAGTCACCTAAATAAGATAAAGTCTAACAAATATCCTAAAAATTTGGTAGTAAGTATCACACTTTTGTAACCATTCGATTACCTATTGAATCAATCAGTCACCTAAATAAGACAAAGCCTAAAAATTTGGTAGTAAGTTTCACATTTAAAATAGTAAGTTAATTTAATAAATTAATAGCTTTTATATCTCAAAAAGACAATTGGAATAAAAATGAAATTTACCTCTTTTTGAAATTAAATTATTACTTTATATCCTAAACTTATTTTTTAGAGAGTAAGTTTAGTCCAAATAAAAATAAATTTTTATGGAATAGTATTTATACAATTCGTGCCTACCACTACCAATGGCAATCACTAAAGTATAAATCCAAGAAACCTGGCATATACAGACGTAACTGTCCTACCGATAGGCATGGAAAAAAAGGGTAAATTACTCACAACCCTCCAATGCTTTTGCATGATACCACCTGTTCTAAGCTCTCAAAACATTTACATAACCCTCATGTAATTTTATATAAAGTGAAAATTTCATGAAAAGTGATGTCTGAAATGCCAGCATTGCTTTTTACTTAAACATTAAATTACAGAATGCTCTATACATTTTGCATAAAACCATAAGGAGATTATGTCACTAAATGCAAAACAAAACGGGTTAAGCGGATATTTATACAAAACTAAAGTCGGGTTAAGTGAATATTATAGTTTTTATTAGCTGAACTTTTGGAGCACTTCTTAATCTACCGCCACAATTGATTATGCTTTCCATCTATTTTTCCATTATATATGGACCATAAGGGGTTATGTGAATGCGTTGAAACTTTAGGAGCATCATGTGCTGTTATGTAAAAGTGTAGGGGATATGAGTAATTTACTAAAAAAAATCTGCATTATACGGATGTCAAGGTATGATCGCAACTTCGCAAGACTTCTTGGGAGATTTAATAGCGTTTGTCAACTACTAATCCAAATTGATTATTTAGAATATTCTAGCTGTTGATATCATTGAAAAATAAATGTATTGATTGGCAGCAAAATTGGGACAAAGATCAGATAGATGGTAAATTGCAATTATTGACATCATCATTGTGATAACCGAGATTTTTTTTTACCCCAATTTTATTTGTTTTAATAATAAATATATGATAAATGAAATAGTAATACTTTTGTGTTAAAAAAAATGTGATAATAATAATAAGGATAATAGTAAATAATTAAAGAAAAGTTGAGGGGAGATGTCAGACCTAATTTCTAGAGTGGTGTTGAGAGTGGGTAGTTAATGGGGGAGTAACCTTTGCAAGTGGATAAGGGTGGTTATCAGATTTTGGGTCCTATTTATCAGAATTAGACAGAAGCTACGTAGTTTTTTTTTTTTTTTTTACAATCTTTATCCATCTTGCAAAACAGAGAAAAGAGTGTCTGTGGGGAAATGGAGAGAAAAACTCTCTAAGAGTCAGTAGGAAACACATGTGCAGAGACCTAATCAAGTAAGTAACTAATTTAGATTATTCATTGTATTTCTTATTTTCAGATTCCTAAATCATTCCATCATGTATTTATTATATATGAATTCTCTTATTGTTCTTTAGATAAAGGTTATTTCTGTAGAATTTATTTTAATCCCACATTGAATAGGAAATCATAATCATAACTCTGTTGCAATAAGTGATCCTAATAAGACAATTAAAGGAATTTAATTTATAAACAGAATATAGTGTTTTAGAAACATTTAAGCCAAGTTGCATGAAGATTTAAAGAATCTGGGTTAGAGTAGGAATCTTCTTTTTCATGGGGTAGGTTTTGAAGTAAAGGAAAGAAGTTCAAAAAAAAAAAAAAATAGAAGAGAATCGGGTGGAATGAAGGAAGGGTCGTTTGACCCTTCCTTATTGCAGAGTCGCCGGCATTCTGCCGGCCCATAGCCAAGGAAAGCTGCGACTGTTAAGCCGCGGTAGAAGCAAGAATATAATGGTAGCGGCTGCCGCTGCCGCTGTCATTGCTCCGCCAAGAAGAGCCGGCGGCTCTTGTTGCCGGCAAGGAGATGAAGAGGATGATGGTTAAGGGTGTTGATTTGGTGGGAGTTAATTAGGGTTAGAAAGAAAAGAAAATTAGGGAGTTTTCGGAAAAAAAGGATCCAAGTCAGAAAATGGGTTGGGTTGTTGGAGCGGGTCGACCCATTTTCTCGTATGGGTCAAACCCAAGTGATTTTGGGTTGGACCAACCGAAATCGGGCTCTGTAATGGGTTTCTCTTTTGGGTGTTGAATGTTGGGCAAACTGATGGATTAACCAACTGATTAATTTAGATGGGCCAAGAATTTAATAAATGGCCATGTTATTAATCAGACAAAATAAATTGGGCCCAATTTGATGAAATGTGAAATGAAATTTTCTTAAGTAAATGTTTTGTTTTAATATATGCCAAAATGGATCATGTATGCTCATTTTAAATGCTTTGCTATGTTGATTCCATGAAATTTAGAGGTTTAATTTTTATAAAATAAATGAGTATTACATGTGAAGTATGAAACAATTTTAATTACAAAGAGCTCTTAACAGTCATGGAATAGACAGTAGGGGCTATAGTCCTGCCATGAATAGCGATCAAGTGAAGATCAAGGAAAATACTTAATCAATTATGGAAAGTCATGATTGACTCATGTATGGTAGGTTAAGTGAAGATCAAGGAAAATGCTTGACCTACCGCCCTCCTAGAAGGGGTTAAACTCTAGGCTGAGTACTCAGAAACCGAATATTACATGTACTATTCTACGAGCTATGTTTTACATGTTTCTTATTTGTCAAGTATGCTATGCACGACTCATGTTATGCTCTATGATTTTATGCCCCCTATTTTATTTCATGACTATGTTTAATCATTGTTGTTTTGAAAGCTTTATTAGAAAGTACAAGTGTTACATTATCAAAGCATTATAGAAAAATATTTCAAAAATAGGAAATAGTTACATGATCCGATAGAGGAATAAGTATTACCTACTGAGCGTTGTATCGCTCAATCTGTTTTTCCCTAACACTTTTGCAGATCTCGAAGATTATGAAGTGGTTTATATCAAGGAACCAGAAGATGACTTTTACTAAAGAATTGTAAGACTAGGAGTTAAGCTCTAGTGATAGGGTTTCAGTAAATGCGTAGTGTTGGTTATGTTTCAGAATTTTCATATTTGTATTTTCTATTAGTAGAATAGGCGTATGGACCTGGATTAGATGTTGTGTTTTATTAATTTCAATCATAGTGTAACATACTATATGTTATCCTATTTTATGAATATTAAGGTATTATTTTAGTACAATTATGGTTGCCTTGTGTTCTCGAGTCGTGGAAATGCGGCGGATGTCCCGTGCCTAGCACGTGCGCATTAAGGGCGTGACAATCATAGCCTATCAAATACATAAACAAGGTTAACTGCAATGTTATTAAACTTAGATCGACCTATGTTTTTGATCAGTTGAACTAGGAAAAAGTGGTTATTTTCCCATCAAAATTAATCAATTAAATTAGACGTTAGTGACCCAGTAAAACTCGATAGAAACTTAATTGGAACCTAAAAACATGAAAGAAAATACTTTTTTAAAAATTTTTATTTCATTTTCCTATTTTTATTTTTGTTTAATTTTTTGGATTTGCATGTAAATATTATATATTTATGACATGATGAATATGTCATCCATATCGTGATACAAGTCACCCATTCTAACCCTTAATCCTTGACCCCCAGTTTGAGATTGAAAACAGTGGTTAATTCTCAATAGTTTGCCTAACCTTTTTCTAGAAACTACACAATAAGCTTATCCATTTGACTTTACTTTTCCAAAAAACAAAAAATATGAAATAAATGGGTGACCGTTGAACACCAATAAGACAAACCTTTCTTGCACTTTTTTAATTATTGGTACTTATAATTGAAGAGTCCATCGACAAAAAGTAACCGTAAATCATGATACTACTAAACAATAAATACAAACATGGAAATTTTTAAAATCGAGAAGTTAGGTTATGCATTAATTTATTTTTGTCGTTTAAATCATAGAAGGCTTAGTATAGGATGTTTCTTAATTGAGTGTGCCCACTCTATCAAGCGCAAATAGAGTGGACTCCATTTCTACACAGTGCTAGGTGCATTCAACATTAGGTTTGCCCTATGTTAATTGGCAAATTTTGGACTTGGATAACTGCTAATGTTTAGGCTAAATTACTACATATCCTAATGTGGTTTCTTTTGACACAGATCCTCCTATTGTCTCAAGATAACTATGTTACTTCTCATGTGATTTTATGCAAAATGGACATTTGATAGAAAGTAGTGTCTGCAATGTTGTTAGTACAAATGTTACAGTTGCTCCTGTTTAAATATTAAACAGAATGGGGCTAACTGCTTTGCATAAAACTATGGCAGATTATATGGATGTATGCAAAAGAATAAGAGGATTAGGTATATTAAAATTCACCAACGTCTTTCTAGTGCTCATTTGGATCAATTCCATTAACTGAAGATGCTTTCCGTGCATTTTATACAAAATTATAAGAAGGTTATGTACATACATTAAAACATTCCCTGTGTCGTTCCATTGCAATGCAGTCTTTTGATATAACCAAAAATTCATGGTAATAAATTGGTACTATTTTTTTAGGTGCCAGATCACACAATTTGTGTCTAATAAACAATTGAGCAATTCCATCTATGGAAACTGGGCCGTTCCCATTCCCACATTCGTTATTCTTTATTGTTGTTTGGCTTAATTTGGGGCCACCTTTTGGAGCTATTGCTGAAGTGTGTCCATCAAAAAAGCAGAATGTTTATCCACTACGTCAATTTTACTTTTATGTTCAATATTCGTGTTTCTTTTTATGGGATTGATCACGACTCGCATTTTGAACGAATAAAAAGTAACATGAACAAAAAAAAAAAATTATAATGATTGGGGATGGTGTGCTAATTACGGAAGAGTTATTAGGTACTTGTATTGGCAGTTTAAAAATTCTAATTCTAAACCTAATAATTAGAAGTGAAAAGGGTGCAAAGGTTCTCAAAAAAGAATCAAAAAAGAAAAAAAAGAATAAAAACTAACATTCAACATCAATACTAAGGTAACAAGCTTGCAATAGAATAGGATTATCACATAGATAAAACAGAAAATGAAAAAATAAATGAAAGAGACACACAAAATGATGATCTAAACAATGAGTAACAAGTCTTACCGCCGTTGCTCATACTGATTTTTGCAAACAAAAATATCAGCCGGCTATGATACCAAAATCCAAAAACAATTCTCTAAAGCCATCTGCTTAGGCAGAGTGGAATTTTACTCTCTTTTTTAGTGGTGATCTTGGTTTAGTTCTTTAAGCTTCCTATCAATTGTTTCTTTTATAATTAGCATTACCACATGTTTATGATATTACCATGAATTGGAAAATGCATTGACTTTCGAAATCAAAATCTTGCAGCTGCATCTGCAGCTGCTCTTCGACTGATTAACAGTTCCCTTCCACACACCTAGACAAAATCTGTGACAACCCCACTTCCCACTAAGGCTAACCAAAGGGTTGGCGGGCTATCTGCCTGACTCTCGCCAGGACTCAAGCATTCGAAAATACTAACTCTAAAGGATAATTCTAAAGTCCACATTAGGAGAGAGAAAGGAAACTATAAAATTGCCATTTAAACTTAGAATACAATCGTTAACTCAAAAGCACTTAAAGTCTCGATCCATAATCTATTACATTCCCATGAGTCAAAATATACAAAACCATAAGAATATACAATCCATTCTTCCACACTCGGGACAAAACCAAAATAAGTTACTAGACCTATCTAGGTCTCTGGATTCTCATCACCTGTTAAGGAAAAACAAAATGGGAACGGGGGTGAGTTAAAAGCTCGTGAATTTCCAAAAGGACATGCACAGGCATAAAGCGGGATAAATAACATTTTTTAAAGCAAGTAAAGTAAACACAAAACACACAAGTAGGATACGGGAGCTCTCAGGAGCTCAGGTCCACTTCGCACGTTGAATTCACGTAGTCGACACTCCGTCGACTTTCCAGTCCATGTAGACGACTCTTTACAACCATTTCCTTCCACCGAACATCCCCCTTTACCGGGCCCGCAATCCTAACACTTAACACTTACCACTCAAGAAACGCGGACAAGAGTAGTTTTATAAACACTTTATACACACTTTCCCCACAAGTGTATATGTATTCATGTAAAACAACTAGGTCACTTACTCTATTTAAAAGAGAGCAATAAAGTATACCCTCCTTAAGTAAGTGGTTCAACAATTTCATTTTCACATAAACAAGCACTTTACACGTTCACATAAAACATTCAATTAAAGCAAATAACATACATTGGAAACTCACCAACAAAGTAGAGTTCGGAGTCCAATTTTTGATCACTTTGCAAATCGGCACCACTTCCTAAAATAATTAAAGAACAATGGAAATAAGCTTTCTAGTTCATCTATCAAATCTCGTTCAAGAAAAAGCAAGTTTGATAAATTTCCAATTTGAGCAGAAATTTTTAAAAAATTGTAACTTGAGTTGTATAAGTCCAAATTTCTCAAGGTTGGTACCGTTGGAAAGCTCATTTAAATTTCTAAAACTTTGTAGAAGACACCATGATGAAATTCCATACAAAAACTACCCAAAATTTCGTTTAAGAATCTGCTACAGTGAAAAACCAATCAAAATTTCAGCTTAAAGTTGCTGTCACAGTGAAAACAAAGCATATCAGTCTTGATTTTCAGTCAGATTTGAAAATTCACCAAATTTCATAGAAATTGAACTAGCCCTTGAAATTTATACTTCTAAAATAAATCAGATTCTAGTTTTAGACGCAACAAACGGAACTCAATTCGGACCTTCTTGCGCCAAGTTACAACAGTTGGAAGTAGGCTGCATGACCAACCCTAATTTCCGAAAATTCCAGATTTGAAGAACAACATTGAGACACTGTTTGAGCAATGAAATGGTACTATAAAAACACCAAATTTTGCAGGAATAAACCTCGGTATATAAGCTAATTTTTCACCAAATTTCAGCTAAAAATTAGCATGGAAAGGCTGCAACCAAAGCCACCAAAAACAGGGCAGCAAGTCATTTCTTCCTCTCGGTTTCTCCTCTTCTCTTCCCTCTTTCATTTTTGACAACTACACACCACATAAACACCTCACACACACACAATACATCACCAACAGCCCCAAGTTCATAAGTAGTGGGATTTCATAGAACCCACATTCAACCAATTTCAACAATAAATTCAATACAAAGAACTATAAACTTTCTTAGCTAAAGAATGAAACAAATGGGCAAGGTTCTTGGTGGTTAGCAAGATTACCTCAACTCAATCAAGGAGCTTGGTGAATGGAGATGGAATAGCTCATACAAGACCTCAACTTTCAAGCTCACAACCGGCTCCTTCTCTTCCTAGCTGGACCGAAGTTCCTCCAAAATTTCTAGCAAAGTCTCCAAGCTATTGATGGCTTCAATGGTGGCTTTGTGTTGATAGTTTTTTTTTTTTGAAGAATCAAAGGGAGGAAGATGAAGAGAGAGGGGCGGCTGTTTTGGAGTGAAATTGGGGAAGAAAGTGAGGAGGAATGAACCGGCCAAGAGGGAAGAAAGAAAGAAAAATGAGTGGTGGTGGTTGTTTTGACTTTTGAAACTTTTGTGGGGAAAAAACTAGAAGAATTAAAAGAAAGTGTATCGATAAATTTACGCGACGCGATATTACGATCCCATTTTCTCTCATTTATATATCCCGAATACATGTTCTAACATTCGAAACTTACGTCTAATAGTCGATCCTTGGCCCGAATACGAAATTTAAACATTGAAACAGTTTAAATCGGGAACGTATTTTCAACGTGCCAAAAATGCATTTTAAAATTTTTCGTGTCGTTACAATTGATAAACGACATTCAAATAACTCAAACTAATTTTGGTGAAATAAATTTATGAAATTATGGAATTTTGAAATTTTATAAATTAAATTGATGGTTAAACAAGGTTTATTTGTAACGTATGGCGTATTTGCAATTAAAATGATCTAAAATAATTATTTCAAGAAAATAAATAATTAATTAATTAATAGGTCGAATAAAATGAATTTTCGGGTCCTCACAACCTTCCCCCCTTAAAAGAATTTCGTCCTCGAAATTCACACTTGAACTATGAAATAATTCTAGATATCTCCTCCAAATTTCTCCCTTTAACCCTCAAGTTACTTCCTCGACACCTTGGTTCATCCACAATATCTTCAATAAAGGCATTTGTTTGTTCCTCAATTCTTTCACTTATGGTTCACCAATTGAGAATTCCTATTCACACTTGAAGTCGTTTACAAGAATTAAATCAATTATAAAATCCACAAAAACTTAATCACTCCAAATATGTGTATTCCATCTCTTCATTGTACCACACATAATTCAAAAGAGACCATTATGTCAGCTATGATGTCAACCTTAATTGAAATGACAAATGGTATCATAACCTAATCTCATTGTTCTAATACATATACCAATTAATACCACCTAAACTTTTTTAGCAGCATCCAAAATTGTGATTTCCTATGAATCATAATTGTAGTTCTCAAAATGTCACTATTCTACTAATCGTAACTTACTCCCATCAATTCAAATCTTACATTAGACACAATAAGGCTCTTGGGTTTATTCCTTTCCAATAAAGATAAAATATAGCTTTGTATATAAAAATCAAAATGCTCGAGTTTTTTAGTAGATGGTATAAAATTTATCGAAATAATTCTCACAAGAATGAATTCTCGCATTCTTGATCGTTTGAAAAAGGCACTCTTAATTAACTCTAAATTGAAAAGAGTAAAATATTAAGGACATAAAAGGCTTGGTTAAAACTTTCTCTCTTCTTTTTTTTTTTATAAAGGAAATCACTCTAATAAACTCAAGTTTCACGAAAACACTGTAAACAAGAAATGTCTAAAACTTAAACAAGAAAAACAATGTTACAAATACTAAATTGCTTTCAAAACACGTTTACATCAAATCTAAATATCAATATCTTGAAAGGCGAAGAAATACAATATGAAATTAAAACTTTTGAATTCATTCTTTGGGCTAAACTTCACTTGAAATTGATAGAACGAAAATATAAGGCTTAAACATGAAACACTGAAATTTTTTTCCAAAAGTCAAGTACAACAGGTTCCATTATCAAAAGTGGATTAAATTTCTTCCCATAAGCTATTTAGTTTATATCTAAAACTGGATGAACCATTTTACATTCCCTTGATTCATGGATCGTTGAATCTTAACTACTAATCGTAGGACAAAATCTTTCACCATCACATGAATAAAAGTTTACAACTCTTAAACCCAAATTATTTTTACATACACAGTTATGTTCGAGCATAGATCGAATACCAAGTCATCATTGCTAATATCTAGCTGTCTCATGAACTTAAAGGAAACCCATTAATTTACTTCACAACCTAAACATGACTAATTCACCTTCCACAAAACTTTATCCCTTTCATTTTTTTTTTAATTCCTAAGCTAGTTCACCGGTGTAAGAACTCGACAATTGACCAAATGTTCTAAAATGCCAATCCTTCGATAAATGACGGCATTTACTCAATCTCCCACTTCGCCCATCTATCTTCATTTCCATTCAATCTTGAACATTGAATTACTTTTGGAGGTTTGTCTACCTAAGCACACGTCCTCGACCCCCATCCATCTCTAACCGTCCATCATTTTAGTTATGTTTAAATGCAGAAATAAAACAGTTCTTCAAAAACAATTTAAGTGCAAGAGTCAATAGTAAAAACATTTGAAATAGAAACTAATGGCACACATTCACATTAGCAAGTTCACAAATACTTTAGCAAATAATGGGGTGTTACAAAATATAACACGCACAGATGTCACAAAAGTACAGACAGTCATGCAGTCACAATCATAGGCCTCTCAAGTCTCACCCCAACTAATCCATTACAAAACATTCAAAATCAAAATCCTAATCTAGTTCGCGGCTGAACCGCTAGTCGGGACCCTTTCCTCGGACGGGTCCTCAAACTTGATCAAGGGGCAAGGGAAGTTGGATGTGGTAGTGGGCTTGGAGCAAAATTTATGGAAGAAAAGATGAAATCTTCCTCCTCTATTCGGAACTTGAAGAACCGGCTAGAAAAGAGTAAAAGGTGAAGAAAATTGCTGAAAAATCTTGCCTCTCTCATCTCTATAGGACTCGCTACAAAGAAGGAAGAGAATGAAGATTCGTGTTGGTGATTTTCTTGAAAGATGAAAGCAAGAATGAAGATAAAATATGAAGCAAGACTCTCTTTCTCTCTCTAGTTGTTTCTTGCGAAGTCAAAATGAAATGGTAGAATGAAGATTAATTGAAGTCTTGCAAGGAATGAGTGGTGGAGGTGATGCCAATTGTCACCCTCCCATTGCTTGAAACTCTAATAAAATCTTATCTTATTCACTAGTTCGCCTCTTTCGCACTTAACTCCCTTTAATTTCAATAAAGTGCAACATACACCCCACGAATTATCTCTTTACCCCTCATTCACTAACCCTCAATTTCGATTTTTGATTATCTCCCATGTTTTGGGGTTGCCTGGCCCCTCGCTCTTGGCCTCAACCTCTCCTACCCTCCATCTATAATTCTTACGAAGGACCAAGATAAATAAATAAATAACCAATTAATTAATGAAATAAATATACATATATACTTAAATAAAGAAATAAATACCCAAATATAGAAATAAGAAAATGTAATTCAAGTTTCAAAAACAACTAAGATGTATTTCATATATCACAACAAAAAGTAACACAGCAAGCTATATACACGCCAAATTTGCAGACACAACCAAGCAAAAGAAAATTCACACACAGGCACAAAGCATGCAAGTCCAGGGACTAGAATCATCCTAGTAGTCCTTCACAAAACTATTTACAAGTCCACGGTTCAACTTCCTAGCCTCGTTGGCTATGGTCCCCGAAGACTCCACAGTAGGAACAGGGTTCACCTCTATTACATTCAAACATAGTCTAATGCCAAAATGACGAATGAAAAGCTTAAACCCCAGGAGAGACATGCTAGGAAGGTCATCAAGATCACATTAACATATTTCCTCAAGTTTAGCTATTGCACTCTAGTTTATCCATTTATACATTTACCACCACCCAAATACAGTGAAGACCTTCAAAAACAAATTACAATGTACTTTCATAATACCAGATTTTCAATGATTAACATTCTTAGTGATATTCGCACTAGCTACACAATTCAATTTTCTCAAGCACTATTACTCATTTGTACTCAAGCACCAAAATAATAACTAAGTCATTTTACACTAAGGTCGGCTACTCTAAAGGGTAATTTAGCTTAATTTCCTCATCTTGCTCAATCCAAAGGCAACTCAAAAAGATTCAACTGCCCATGAAATCACCTAAACATTAAGTTATAAATTTACAAGAGTTCACTTCCAAAGAAACATCAACATTCAATATCACTTTTCAAACATCAGGCACCGAGTTCAACATTCTACTTCATGAGCTAACAAGTCCCACAGTCTGGTATCCCAAACTTTAAGCCTAGGATACACTACAGAAATCTGAAACCTAGAGCTCTGATACCACCTGTGACAGCCCCACTTCCCCCCTAAGGCTAACCAAAGGGTTGGCGGGCTGCCTGCCTGGCTCTCGCCAGGACTCAAGCATTCGAAAATACTAACTCTAAAGGATAATTCTAAAGTCCACATTAGGAGAGAGAAAGGAAACTATAAAATTGCCATTTAAACTTAGAATACAATCGTTAACTCAAAAGCACTTAAAGTCTCGATCCACAATCTATTACATTCCCATGAGTCAAAATATACAAAACCATAAGAATATACAATCCATTCTTCCACACTCGGGACAAAACGAAAACCAGTTACTAGACCTATCTAGGTCTCTGGATTCTCGTCACCTGTTAAGGAAAAATAAAATGGGAACGGGGGTGAGCTAAAAGCTCGTGAATTTCCAAAAGGACATGCACAGGCATAAAACGGGATAAATAATATTTTTTAAAATAAGTAAAGTGAACACAAAACACACAAGTAGGATACGAGAGCTCTTAGGAGCTCAAGTCCACTTCGCAAGTTCACTTCACGTAGTCGATACTCCGTCGACTTTCCAGTCCATGTAGACGACTCTTTACAACCATTTCCTTCCACCGAACATCCCCCTTTACTGGGCCCGCAATCCTAACACTTAACACTTACTACTCAAGGGACATGGCCAAGAGTAGTTTTATAAACACTTTATACACACTTTCCCCACAAGTGTATATGTATTCATGCAAAACAATTAGGTCACCTACTCTACTTAAAAGAGAGCAATAAAGTATACCCTCCTTAAGTGAGTGGTTCAGCAATTTCACTTTCACGTAAACAAGCACTTTACACGTTCACGCAAAATATTCAATTAAAGCAAATAACATGCATTGGAAACTCACTAACAAAGTAGGGTTTGGAGTCCAAGTTTTGATCACTTTGCAAATCAGCACCACTTCCTAAAATAATTAAAGAACAACGGAAATAAGCTTTCTAGTTCATCGATCAAATCTCGTTCAAGAAAAAGCAAGTTCGATAAATTTCCAATTTGAGCAGAAATTTTTGAAAAATCGTAACTTGAGTTGTATACGTCCAAATTTTTCAAGATTGGTACAGTTGGAAACCTCATTTAAATTTATAAAACTTTGTAGAAGACACCATGATGAAATTCCAGACAAAAACTGCCCAGAATTTCGTTTAAGAATCAGCTACAGTGAAAAACAGGACATCACAGGTTGATTTTCCAGCAAATTTTGAAAATTCACCAAAAATTGTAGAAAATGAATTGGCCTCTGAAATTTACATATTTTAAGACCTATATATCTAGCTTCAAACACCATCAACGGTACTCGATTCTGACTCTCGAGCAAGAAATTATAACTGTCCAAACAAGGCGGGTTAAAAATTCTGTGTTTTCTGAAATCCAGATTTACAAGGCAGTTTTGGAGCCTCAATTGAGTGACGAATTCTTACTCAAAAATCACCAAATTTGGTACACTAACTCTACCCTATATAGATTATGACCACAAAAAAATTTAGTCAAAAAATCTCATGGGTAGACAGTGTTTTTAACGCTCAAAGTGTACTCAGCAATCTTGCTTCAAATCTGCAAGGTTTTGATCTTCTTCTTCTAAACACCTTTAACCTACCTAAAACACCATCAAATGGCCCCATTTTCGAAACCAAGATAGTATTAATCTTCCTAGGCCTAATGGTGGTAAAAAATGATGAAAGCTTTTATCAATTTTTCACACTAAACAGCCCAGCAATTTCGGACAGCAAGCTCCTCCAATTTTCCAAATTTTGGTTCCAATTTAACATCCATTATTGCAACAACTTTTAGAGGGCTTTTTGTGGGAAAAATTAACATCTCAAACCTCAACATAATGGTGTTAAAACAAGGCAAAATAACCCCAAAAGACAAGTGGCAGTTTTGAACACTCAAATTCAAGATTTTAAGCTTTCATGGAAGAATTTTCAGTTTTGAGCAGTGTTTCTTGGAAAATCATAACTTGAGTTCTATAAGTCCAAAAATTACGAATCTTATACCGTTGGAAAATAGACTCGATGAACTAAGACTCTCGAGAAGACACTTGTACAATATTCAAATCGAAAATCAATCAAATTTCAGCTTAAAGTTGCTGTCACAGTGAAAATAAAGCATATCAGTCTTGATTTTCAGTCAGATTTGAAAATTTTCAAAATTCACAGAAATTGAACTAGCCCTTGAAATTTATACTTCTAAAAGAACTCAGATTTTAGTTTCAAACGCAATAAACAGAACTCAATTCGGACCTTCCTGCACCAAGTTACAACAGTTGGAAGTAGGCTGCATGACCAACCCTGATTTTTGAAAATTCTAGATTTGAAGAACAACTTTGAGACACAGGTTGAGCAATGAAATGGTACTATAAAAACACCAAATTTTGCAGGCATAAACCTCAGTATATAAGCTACTTTTTCACCAAATTTCAGCCAAAAATTAGGATGGAAAGGCTGCGACCAAAGCAACCAAAAATAGGGCAGCAAGTCATTCATTCCTCTCGGTTTCTCCTCTTCTCTTCCCTCTTTCATTTTTGACAACTACACACCACATAAACACCTCACACATGCACACAATACATCATCAACAGCCCCAAGTTCATAAGTAGTGGGATTTCATAGAGCCCACATTTAGCCAAATTCAACAATAAATTCAATACAAAGAACTATAAACTTTCTCAGCTAAAGAATGAAACAAATGGCAAGGTTCTTGGTGGTTAGCAAGATTACCTCAACTCAATCAAGGAGCTTGGTGAATGAAGATGGAATAGCTCATACAAGACCTCAACTTTCAAGCTCACAACCGGCTCCTTCTCTTCCTAGCTGGACCGAAGTTCCTCCAAAATTTCTAGCAAAGTCTCCAAGCTATTGATGGCTTCAATGGTGGCTTTGTGTTGATAGTTTTTTTTTTGAAGAATCAAGGGGAGGAAGATGAAGAGAGAGGGGCGGCTGTTTTGGAGTGAAATTGGGGAAGAAAGTGAGGAGGAATGAACTGGCCAAGAGGGAAGAAAGAAAGATAAATGAATGGTGGTGGTTGTTTTGACTTTTGAAACTTTTGTGGGGAAAAAAATAGAAGAATTAAAAGAAAGTGTATCGATAAATTTACGCAACGCGATATTACGATCCCGTTTTCTCTAATTTATATATCCGAAATACATGCTCTAACATTCGAAACTTACGTCTAATAGTCGATCCTAGACCCGAGTACGAAATTTAAACATTCAAACAGTTTAAATCGGGAAAGTATTTTAAACGTGTCAAAAATGCATTTTAAAACTTTTCGTGTCGTTACAATTGATAAACGACATTCAAATAACTCAAACTAATTTTGGTGAAATAAATTTATGAAATTATGGAATTTTGAAATTTTATAAATTAAATTGATGGTTAAACATGGTTTATTTGTAACGTATGGCATATTTGTAATTAAAATGATCTAAAATAATTATTCTGAGAAAATAATTAATTAATTAATTAAATAGGTCAAATAAAATGAATTTTCGGATCCTCACAAAATCAGTCTAAATAATTGGGTGTAACGTGAGACATTATCAACTCTTCTTAAGCAAATTATATTATCTTTCTCATCCAAAAAAGGAAAGTAGATTTTGTCTTACGCTACCATCTTGATCAGGTCCATTCATTTGAAATAACGTCATTAAGAATATCATTTTAGCGTGGCTTGTAAACATTGGTGGAAAGAATTGACTCACCCATGAATAAAGCATATAGTAATAGTCTGTCTTGCCCTAAGAAGATGCCCACTACCTGTCCTGCCTTTATGTACTTGTTAGATAATGTACTGATTCAGGCAGTAATGCCCCCCCAACTTGCTCGGGAGTGGTTTCCACGACATGTTTTGGCTGGAGATTCATGTGGGTGCAAAGTGAATTCTGTATTTGGCTTTGTACACTACAACTACCAAATTATTCTTGTAGGTTGTAAATTCATTGATCAAATTCATGGGTTTAATATCTTACACTGATTATTTTCCTAGTTATTCTAGTGAAATGCTTTCTGTGGTATAACAACAAATCATTGTTAGGCTTTTGTCTAATTTTTTTGATGCGGAATGGAAGCATATGGTGGAAAGAATTGCATGAACACTCCCTAAAAGGAAGAAAATAAAGGCGGTATACGATCAATCTAAGAAATACAAGATTCTAAAAGAATCTTAACCTTGGCCTTGATCAAAATAAAAATAGCAAAGTCAACCATTCGAAAAATTTATTTGATAAAATATGGAGAATAGCCTTTTAATAATAACCCTAGATATGCAAGAGAAACAAAAAATAAAGAAAAAAATCGTAAAATGTACAAAAAAGTGCATGTGGCCGCCATGGGGATTCGGTCCCAGATCCACCTGGCAAACGAACCGGATCGAGGCTGGATCGAGACTGCAATGATCCTCCAGCTACTGACTTGAACTCAATGCTGGATCCGGTCTAGATCAATCCAGATCAAGTGCCGATTCTTCTTTGAAACAAAGCTACCAATTTCTTCTTCCGTCCATCCAAAAAGGGAAATGTTGATTTCCCGGGCTTTCCAAATGAGGGCACGAGTGGAAGTCACATGTAAAAGGATAATTCATAATTCTCAATTTCGTCCCAATATATAACCACTTCTAAGGGTGCTTCAAACTCGAACTTCCGAGCATCATCTTCGATCATCACGTTTCCTCTTTCTTCGTCTACTCAGTCAATAATGATGCGTCATGCCATCTGCACCTTTCCTTCTATGTTCAATCCGACATTTCCGTGCAAAGCCCTATTCCGGAAGGATGCTTGGTCATGGGGACATTTTACTTTCCCCATAGGTTAGTTACTAGTTCCATGCCCTGAATTTAATGTCATTTCCATTACTCAGCACCCAGAAAAGTCTGATCTCTAGTTAGCAAGAAAACCACTTCCAGAATGACTTTGGAGGTTCGCACCTGGAAATCTGAGTTGCTGCGTAAGGAATTCAATTTACCGTATAGTATCTTTAAGCAGAGATTGGATAACTGGGAATGACAAAAAACTATGCATTCTGGGATTTAATGTTTCCATTTATTCAAAAACCATATGACGTATTGAAGAGGAAAGGCACCAGCTAAACTGTCTCATTTTGGAATCATTCTATTGTAAGGGAGCTCCAATGTATCCCACGCTTTATTACGCACGTAAAATGGTCAAAATTTTGTATGGGGGGAGGGTGGAAATATTGCTTTAGAAAAATGCCCTAGATTCATCCATTTTCCTATTTGAAAATTGTGTTAAAAAAATTGGAGCAGGTTACTACGTTTGGGAGAAAATCATCCTCTTCTCATTTACCTTCTCAGTTTTATTAGAAGTAAAGAGGGAAAAATAATGAACAGGTGCACAATCCCTTAAACGGGCACATGTTAAAACATGTGTCCGTTTACACGGGAAATACTTTGATAAAGCAACAACACGGGAAATAGAGATCCCTTTACACGGGAAATAGAGGAGTGTTCACGTCCTCAGGCTATAAGTTACCTCATTTGAAAACTTATAACAACAAAACAGATCCCGATGATCATGTAAGCAACTTCTTGGCTCGCATGAGGCTTCATAGCTCTCTGGATACTGTCATGTGCAAAGCTTTTTCAACCACACTTGCTGGAAACAATAGATTATGGTTTGAAGACCTTTCATCTAGATCCATCAAAAACTTCAGGGAGCTAGCAACAAAGTTCATATCAGCTTTTATCTCATGCAAGCCATTCATGAAGAGTTCAACTCAACTCATGAACATGAAACAAAAATAGGATGAAACCTTGGTAGCTTACCTTAAGTGCTTCACCGAAGAAAGCATACAAGTGATGGACAGAGATGAAAGAACAATTATGGCAACCTTTGTAAATGGACTTCACTCAGGAGAACTGTACAGAGGTCTTGTCAAGGATCCACCAGCGTGCATGCGAGAACTGTTGGATAGAGTTGATGATTATATAAAAAGAGATGAAGCGGAGAAATTAAAAAATGAAGCTGAAAGATTTTATGAAGAAAAGTGGAAGAAAAATTCATCGAAAGGAAGAAAAGAAACTAGTCAAGGAAAAAAGAATGTCTTCAAAAGATTAGGAAAAGGAAAAAGATCTTTGCAGGACAAATACCTAACTCCTTTGACCACAAACAGGTCTCAATTACTATCTATGATTGCAAATGATGTAGTACTCAGAAGACCTTGGCAAATGACTGGGCCTTTGGAAAAGAAAAATAAAAATCTATATTTTGCTTTCCATAAAGATATATGTAACATCCCGTATTTTTACCAATGGTGTTTCAAGTGTTACAAGTTTTGGTTTACTCGAAAACCCTAATTTTGGATTATATTTTGCGACCTTGATTGGTTAAGGTAGCGAGAGTTGTGCGAAGGTAATTAAGATCCGTGGGTGATTAGTGACCCTAGTGACCTAACTAGGTTTCATTAAGTATTAATGGACTAATTTGGATTCTCAACTTATGGACTTAATTGCTAGGAAATGAAATCATTTGGGGCCAAGGTGAAAGATCATTGAAGTTGCTAGGTTGAATTGGCTTGAGATAGTTGACTTGGACTTGGACCCAATTTTGACCAAACTAAATAAATATCTAAGGGACTTAATTTCCTAGCAAAAAGGCAGCCAAGAGGATCGGCTGCAAGGCTGGAAAAACAAGGGGAAGAAACCGTGAGCCAAAGAAAGAGAGAAAGAAAGGAAAGAAAAGAGAGGAAAGAACTTGGAGGTTTCTTGGGTGGAGTTTGTGTTGGTTTGGAGGTTCACAAGAGGTACTCAACTCATTTGATTCTTACTCTTTCTTTATGGTTTTACTGGATTTATATATGATTGATTGAAGTTGTAAATGCTGGTTACATGATGATTAGTGAAGGTTTGCTTGATATGGCATGGAAGACTGCTGGCCGGCTGACAAGCTGAAATTTTCAGCTTTGCTTCTTGAAGGTTTTAGAGGTAACCTAGCTTGTTCAACCCTTGAATCTTGTAGTATAGCTTGTGGTTGATGTTTAGAATGGATTAGGATAGCTGAGGACAGATTTTGGATGGATATCATTGCTTGGTAAATTCGTTTGATGAAGTAGGGTAAGATTGCACACCAACTGTTTGATCTTAAATTCCAGATTTTTGTGTTCAATTCCTCTGCGAATTTGACCATGTTAGAGTCCAAACCAGTTCTTTCTCAAAACATTAAAGTTGTAGGGATTTGAGTTAGCTTTCCACCCAGAAAATTTCAGAGCAATCGGAGCACTGTATCATGAGAAATGTCCAAAATACCCCTGACTGTTCTGCTCTCCTGTTTACCCGACAGTCTCTAGTTTCAGCCAACTTGTCAGATTTTCTGGTATCAATTGGCAAGGAACTAGAGTCTGATTTTTGTACCATTGAAAGCCCTATGAATCTAGTTTTAAACACCACTAACGGCACTCAATTTCGATATTGCTACATTGAGTTATGGATTTTCTCCCGAAGCTGCTCCTGCTTTCCTGACGTAACCCGACAGTTTTCTTAAGTCTCTGTAATTGCCATTTTTGACTACGAAAATGCATGAATTGAATTTCTATGGCTTCACAAAAATTGTAGAGCTGTGTCTCAGCTTCGAAACGGTATAAAATTCAACTCAATCCGATAAGCGTAGCTTTGGTTTTGATCAAAACACCGGGAGGTGTCAAATCTGCCAAAGTTGATGTTTCTCTTTTATACTCATTCCTTCATTTTGGTTTGGTTCAAATACTTTTCTTGGTTCAAAATAATATTTTCACTCCATTTTATACCTGGACTCTTGCTCTAAATGTTTGAAGTCCTTCCCTTGATTTGAGCTAAAGGTTTAGTAAGTTTGGACACTAATTTTGGGAATTAAGTTGGACTATTAATGTGAGTTACTTGAGGGCTTAAAATGAAAGTTTTTCACTTGTTATGAGTTAGAAGTGGTAAATTCTTGTTATATTAAGTTGATCTCAGGATTCAATTATGCCATGAAGGTTAAATGGTGATTGGTGATTTATGTGGACGAGTGTGAAATTTGGTGAGTGTTCCAACTCGTTTCAACTAAAATGTTTTACTACTACCTTACTTTGATCTTGCTATCTCAAACTTGCTACTCATGTTATTACTTGTGAAATGGTTCACTAACCTACTACTTCACTTGTTTTCAAATTGCTCTCATCTTGTTTCTGAACTTGTTTTAACTTGTTTTCAAACATGTCCTAATTTGTTTTCCCCATTTATTTATGCATGAAACATTTTACTACTAATCTTTTAAATGACACATTTTCCAATTATTTGTAAGTATTTCAAAATGTGTTTGAAACTCTTTACAAACTTCTTTTGATGTTTAATGTAGTTGTCGTGTGAAATAACTTGGTTCGTTAAACTGTTAATATCTAGATGATTGTTCGATCTTATTTCCAAAATTGTTTTCACACTTGCTTTCCAACTTGTTTTCGAACTTATTCCACTTGCTTGTCAAACTTGTTCTACTTGATTTTTAGACTAGCTTTTCGGTTTTCACATGAAATATTCCGTTACTACTTTTAAATGAAATATTTTTCTGGTATTTGAGTGTTCAAACTATATGTTAACTTATTTGGAAATATTTCGCTACTACTATATTTCTAGTTTAAAATTTATTTCAACTATGTTTCCACACATATTGGTCAATGACCTAATTTACTCGTGGTTTCAAAAGAAATTGATTCCAAAGGAATTGTGTTTCAAATTAATGTGTGCAGGTAGAATAATTTATTGTTGAAGTGATTGTTACTTGATTTTACATGTTGCTTTTGAGTGTCCCTGAATATTAATTAAATGTTCAAGTGTTGAGTGTTATTTGTTTAAGTGTTGTTATTTATTAGTTGAAATAATTACATGTTTCCTTGATTGTTTGTTGATAACTTGATTGTTTGATAGTGGTATACCAAGGAGCATTTTACCCCTTGTAGTCCGATGTGTATTTTATCGCATCGTTTACTACTTGTAGGTCGATGTGTACTTTATCGCATCGGCTGGTCTCAAGACCCTTTTGCTAGAAAACTATCTAAGACCACCTTCTTGAAGCGATCGGTGGGTCAAAAGCCTACTTGAGTACGCCATTAGTGTGGCCGGATAGGTTGGAAAGCTTTATCTTAAAACAAAAACTCCTTGGTCTTGACTGATCATTACTTGCGCATGATGTAGGCCATGTGTACTTTACCACATTGGCTGAATAAGGCCTTTCCCCCTTCGTTATCGGCCTATTCGAGCCAGAAGCGGTCTCGGTCGGGTAGGTTGGTACCAGGGCACTGATTTGGTATACTCGAGTATTACCACTGGAGGGATAAGGTGATGGCCAGATGAACTAAGGGGATTGTTTAGGAGTTATAAGGTGAAGTGGATTAGTGAAATAGCTCCAAATGAGCACTGTATTCTTTTATAGCTGATTTAATGTTTATTAAGTACTGTTTTCCTAGTTGAGACAATCCGAGCAAGTCTCCTCGTGAGCACTGATCTCCGAGTCGAAGCGGCCTGAGTATTGTTCTCTCCTAGTTGAAAAGTGTACTGTGAGTGTGCTTGATTATTTGTCAAAGTGCTCGTGTGATGAATTGAATTATTTCATGAATTGTTTTCGTCTCACAAATTTCTAGTGAAAAGTATTTTCTCACGTGATTTCAAAGATTTGAATATTCTAATGTTTTTGTGCTCTGATAAACAGTTAAATTCTAAAATATTTGTTTTCTCGGAACCTCACTGAGCTTTAGCTCACCCCAAAAATATTTATTTTCCCTCCACAGGAATCGAGGTGATCGGAAGCATATGTAGTGGCCTTATTAGTAATTTTGGAGTATTTCTTGTACAATTGTAATTTTGGTTGAGTTGTAAGTTATATTTTGGAGAACTTGGGTTGTATTTACTACTGGGACGTCCTTGTGGCTTTTAGCATTTTTGTACTTTTGGAGTCTTAGAATTGTAATTATTATTTATTGGAGTTGTAATTTGTAATGAATTGAGGACTGTAGTGAGTCCTGACGAGAGTTGGGCAGGCGGCCCGCCGAACCCTTTGGTTCGCCCTAGGGGAAGGTGGGGCTGTCACAATATAGGTCACTCAACTGATGTTTGCTATGATTTGAAAAAGGAGATAGAATATTAGATTTAACAAGAAAACTTGAGACAATTTGTACAGCAAATCAAAGACAATTGAGGTCCCAGAGACCTATTTGCAAGACAAACTGGGTAGAAACTTGATCAAGGAATTCTAAGGTACAATCAAGGACAACAGAGAACCCTGATAAGCCAAATCCACTAGATAGAAGAAGAAGTAAATTTGGCAGGTATTATCAATACGATTTCTGGTGGGCCCACTAGAGGTAACAGTGCGTCTACAAGGAAGACCTCCTTGTGCAATGTCATAACAAAGGCATCTAATGAAGGACAAAGACTCAGAGCATGTAAAGAAATAATATTTGGCCCACAAGATCCAATCCCAGTCCTCTCTACTTATCATGAAGCACTTGTTTTCCATGTGCTAACCAACAACTACAGGGTAAACAAAGTCCTTATGGATTGTAGGAGCTCAATGGACGTATTATTTGGAAAAGCTTTCAGAGAACTGGGGTTCCAAGACAATTAGCTTATTCCTACTTAAACCCCTCTGATTGGCTTCAATAGAGAGCCCGTTCAAACAAAAGGGACATTAGTGACACAGACCACTATAGGTCAGGCACCACAGAAGAAAACCATACAAGTCACATTTGTGGTTATAGACTTCCTGCGGCATATAATGCAATTATGGGAAGGCCTACTCTCAACGCTCTTCACATGGTAATCTCCACTTACTACCTGTACATAAAATTTCCAACCATCTTTGGAACTGTAGTGGTTAATAGAGATGTGACTGCCGCATGAGAATGTTACATGGCCACTTCAAAAGGAAAAGGTTTAGAGACCTCCAAGGTCTTCACCACTGAAGGCCTAGAAGTCAACAAATCCAAAGTCCAAAAAATCAAATTTGAAGAAGAACTGCAAGAAAAAAAAAATCTCTAGCAAGATTGCCCAACTCATACCGTGAATATCGGCAAAAACCTACCCGTTGAGATAATTCACTCACTGTGTCAATTGATACATGATTATAAAGATGTATTTGCCTGGTCTATACAGGTTATGAAAAATATTCCTTAGGGAGTTATGGTCCAATAGTTAAACATGGACAAAAATGCTGAACCTATTAAACAAAAGAAAAGAGCTTTCAGTCTGAAAAGGAATAAAATTGTAAATGAAAAGGTTGATAAACTCTTAGATGTTTATATCGTCAAAGAAATCATGTATCCCACCTGGGTTGCAAACCCAGTTCTTGTAAAAAAATCAGATCATAATTGGAGGACATGTTAGACTTTACAGACCTCAACAAAGCATATTCCAAATACTGTTATCCTCTCCCACGAGTAGACAACCTGGTAGATACTGTAGTTGGATATGAAGTCCTTATATTCCTTGATACTTACAAGGGCTATCACGAAATTCAAATGGATGAAGACGACCAAGAAAAAACTGCCTTTATCACAGAATATGGAGTGTATTGTTACAAAACCATGCCTTTTTGATTGAAGAATGTAGGGGCAACCTATCAAAGGCTAGTTAACAAGCTTTTTAAATATCAAATAGGTCGAAACGTGAAAGTTTATGTTGATGACATGCAAGTAAAAAGCAAGCATGCTAACGATCTACCTACAGATCTTAAAGAAACTTTTGATGTCCTACGAGCCATAAGAATGAAGCTAAATCCCAAAAAATGTGTTTTGGGGGTAACTTCTACTAAATTTCTCGGATGCAGGATATCCAAAAATGAAATAGATGGTAATTCAAACAAAATTTAAGAAATCCTAACCATGTCCCCACCACAAACCATTAAAGATGTGTAGCGATTAACGGGAAGAATGGCCGCACTCAATAGATTTCTTTGTAAGTATATAGAAAAAGGACTCCCCTTTTTTCGGGTCTTAAAAAAGAGCAGAGGTCTCCAATGGGATGAGACATGTCAAAAAGCTTTTGAAAATCTCAAACAATACTTAACTATCATCCCAACACTAAGTTCTCCACAACCTGGAGAAACTCTGAGCCAGTATCTCTCAGCTAACAAGGAAGCCGTCAGTGCAATCCTAGTTTGGGAAAAAGATAAGAAGCAAATCCCAGTATACTTTGTCAGCAAAGTGCTCCATGATGCAGAACACAGATATACCAATACGGAGAAAGTTATCTTGTCTCTAGTATATGTGGCTAAAAGATTGAGGCTCTATTTTGAAACCCACTTAATCGAGGTCTTAACTAATCTCTCACTACAGCAAATTCTTGATAAACCTGAATCTATAGGGTGACTGCTTAAATGAGCAATCAAATTGGGAAAGCATGATATCAACTATAAACCTTAAACAGCCATAAAAGCACAAGCGCTAGGTGATTTCTTGACTGAAGGTTTCTAGGATCTTCCAGGAAAAGAGGATTCAACAATCCAAAAACAAAAGAAACAGGTTTCCTATGAATAGAGTTAAGATGAAAACTCTGAGATAAAAAAACCAAAAGGCGTCATGTTCAAACTCAAAGCCAATTTAGACATTAAACATTGATGGTGCTGCAAATCAGAATGGATGTGGGGCCGGTTTGGTCCTAATTAGTCCAGAAGGAGAGACTTTTTTGTATGCATTGAGATTTGATTTCAAAGTCTCAAACAACAAAGCAGAATACGAAGCCCTCCTTCGCAAGTCTCAAATTAGCCAAGAGTATGGGAACAAGAAATTTGGTTGTTAATAGTGACTTGCAGTTGATAGTCAGCCAAGTTAATGGAGAATATAAAACAAAAGAAGAAATGATGAAGAAGTATCTTGACGTAGTAAAAACTCTCCAACAACAATTTGAGACCTATCAAGTTCAAAGAGTGCCATGAGCACAAAATCATCGACTGATATCCTATCAAAATTGGCAACCTCAACTTTCTATCACTTAAACAAAGAGGTTTTAGTTGAAATTCTACAAGAAAGAATCATAAAGACCGAACAAGTGATTTTAGTAAATACATTTGAGACTTGGATAATGCCTATATGTTGATTTCTAACTAGTGGAAATTTCCCAGAAGACAAAAATGAAGCTTGAAAAGTGAAGTTGAAAGCAACACAATATGCTGTGCCAAACAACCAACTCTATCACAAATCATATCTTGTACCATGGTTGAAATGTTTGATAGAGGAAGAAGGAAATTACGTCCTTAGAAAAATTCATGAAGGAATTTATGGAATTCACCTCGGAAGCAGAACTCCGACAAAGAAATGTATCTTGATAGGTTACTATTGGCCCATAATGTATAGGGATGCGAAAGAATTGGTACAAAGATATCCATCTTGCCACTTCAATGCACGCCTTGTACATGTCCCTCCAAATGAAATGATTCAAGTAGCAAGTCCTTGACTCTTTATCCAGTGGGGAATGGACCTGTTAGGCCCATTTCCAAAAGTACCTAGAGGTTTTCAACATTTGATAGTTGCAGTTGATTACTTTACAAAATGGGCGGAAGTAGAGCTACTTTTTTCCATAACTGGAAAGGCTATCTAAAAGTTTATCTGGAAAAATATCATTTATAGATTTGGACTATCTCATGTGCTAATATCAGATAATAGGAAATAATTCTCTAAAAATCTTGGTGTTAGGAACTCAAGATTTAGCAACACTTCACTTCGATGACACATCTACAAGCTAACATACAAGCTGAACTTGCAAACAAAGCTATTCTAGAAGCTTTAAAAATGAAATTAAATGCAGCAAAAGCCATGTGGGTTGAAAAGTTGCCTGAAATCCTTTGGGCCTATAAGACTCCACCAAAAGTTAGAACTCAACAAACTCCCTTTTTCTTAACCTTTAGAGCTAAAGCTATGGTTCCTGTTGAAGTGGGGGAACCAAGTCCTAGAATTCAGACCTTCAGTATTGAAGGAAATGAAGAAGAATTGAGGTGTAAATTTGACCTGTTAGAAGAAGCACGAGATCTAGTAGCCATTAGAGCAGCTAAATATAAGGGACAAATGTCAAAATACTATAATAATAGGACTAAGAGTAGGTACTTTAAATTCGGAGATCTGATCTTAAGGAAAAATGTCGCAAGTCAACAGACTAACTTACCCTTGGTCTTAAGGAAAAATGTCACAAGTCGACAGAATAGCTTGGGTAAGCTAGATCCTAATTGGGAAAGAGCTTATAAAGTTATCGTGGCACATCAAGTAGGTTACTAAAAAATTAGTAGATCTGAAAGGAAAATTGATCCCACGTGTGTGGACTAGTTTCAAATTAAAGAGGTTCTTTCCTTAAGTTGTACTATATTATCTCATGTATGAACTGTTATCATATATATATATATATGTGTGTGTGTGTGTGTGTGTGTGTGTGCTTGAGTTATGCTTAGATTGTTCTTTTATTTTTCAGCATATAATTGATCAATAAATATATTAGAATAGTGACAAAAGAAAAACTGCATAAAAACGTAACATTTGAAAATGCCTACACAATTAACAAAAAGATGATGGCAACCCCATATATATGTGCTAGACTAATTATCTATATTCTTCTCTATAATCTCCTCCATCCATCTCTCTTCATTTGGTGTCCTCTCTTCCTCGCCAATGTTCATAAAAGGAGAGGATGTAGCTTGAACACCATGACCTGATTGTGAAGGCTCCAAACCCTTGGATTCACTTCCTCCTGCTCCATGAGAATCCTCAATCACAGGTTCAAAATTATAATCACGGTCCATCATCTGTAGAGTTACAAAAATGTCAGAGGCTTCAAGGAAGGCCTGTAAAAAATTTTCAGACCTTCCAATTGCAAGGGGATCAAAAAATGCTGATTTAGCTAAAGGCAATTCAGATTGGCTAAGTATGAGAGCATTAATGACATGAGTAAAACTAGTTCTTAAGGACACTCCACTCAATTCATCCATAATGCCTTGAAAGACCTGTGATTGTAGTAGGTTGGAATCATTCTTCCACAGGAGTGGAACTTTAGAGGTCTCAAAATTGGAAAGTTGTCCTTACATGGCCACCTTGCGGTTAAATTTAGATAAATCTTTAGCCATCTTCCCAATTTTGTCCTTCAATTCATTTCCTTTTATGCCCTCATCGTCAAGTTCTCACAACAGTCTCCCTACTTCAGAGTCTGAGATCTTGAGTTTGGACTCGAGTTGGGCATTTTCATTTGACAACCTTGAAATTTTATCTTTCATCAACTTAGACTGATTCAAAAATTCCTTTAGTATATGCTGATGTTCCATTAGCTCTTTATGGTTGATAGCGTGAGCATCCTTATACTCTTTGCCCTGTTCAGTTGCTCCACGATCTGAGATTTTTGAGCAATAAAGACCTCCATTCTTTTATTAAGTCCGACCTTAGCTAACAATTTTGAAACCCAAAAGTGATGGGTGTTACACACAGAGAGAGAGAGAGGAAGAAGAAGAAGAAGAAACAACAACCAACTCTAAAAAAAAAACATATGTCTCACCTGTCCTATTCCAGCAAAATAATGCCTCATAAGTTGGCGATCACTCAGCTGCTCTAGGAAATCTCGATCTAATGGCAGAATGCTGCCATAGTAATCTTCCTTACTATATTAGGATCCCTCAATTGTCAATTCAAGTCTACTAGTAAGTTGGGAAGAATTGAGATTTTGGGCGCAAGACCTTACCCTCAAGTAAAATAATGGGATGAACATTTTTTACTCCCTAAACTGAACGAGGAACATAGTTGACATTTTTTCCCTCTACTACCCTAGGGGGCTCAGTAACTGGAGCTTTTCCTTTGTCAATCTACGAAGGTCTGAGAGGAAGCTCAGCACCTCCAAGAATAGCAGAAGGTTGCTCAGAACCTCTAGGGGCAAAAGGCTATTAAGGAGGAAGCTCAAATTTTGATACAAAATCTCATCCACTAAATGAAGGTCTAACCATTAGAACAAATGGACTCGTACTGACTTCAGCATAAAAATTGGCAATTAGCTTGACAAAAATGACATCATTGCCTTTTGAAGTGCTTTTTTCAGAAATTTTTGAGGTCTCCTACTCACCTTTTTCAACAAATGCGTCAAACAGACTGCTACTGGAGTCACTAATCCTAACCCACCAAGCAGCACGAAAAAATCTTCCAGTAATAGAGGAGTTGGGAGGCACTGAGGTCTCAACAATAGAAATAGACCTGGTTCTCTTCCTGGCAGCTGAGGAAATTCTCGGGCTAGATGGCGACTAAGGCTGTGGCAGTGGTAAAGAAGGCTGACCTTGTATGATAGCCTATTGGGCATTTTCCAAACACTCTAACTCATTTGCAAGAACCTTCTCCAAATTCTGAATAGTGGTCACTACAAAAAGCACAACAAAGAAGGTTAAAAAATGAGACCAAATTAGCAAGCCACAATAGCCAAAAAAGTGCAGAAAGTGGAAAGACAAAACAAAAAAGAAAAGAAGAATAATAGGGATATTTCCTATCATGAATTCCACATAATTTTCTCCTAAAATTGCAGGACTTATTCCTGCATCCATCAAAACTCTTTTGGGGATAAATGATATGTAGAGCGTGTCACCATGCCTCTCCAATTTTCTGACCATAAACTAGTCATACTCTCTCTTTTTTAGAGTCGGATCTGAATAAGGCACCAACCTATCCCAAGTCTCATGAGAAGTAAAACTTAAATCTATGTAAAAGATGTCGTCAGCCCATTCAGAGTTTGTAGAGCCAATCCCATAAAGAAGTTTGACTCTAGAAGACCGAGAGCAGAAGTAAAACGTATCAACAACCTTTAACTATTTTCTCTAGTAAAAATATCTGAACTCATTCACCCAGAGCTAACTCTGACCAGATGACAATAGAGTTCAAAATTGACAACAAAAGAAACAAAATTAGGATATAGCTGATCAATTTCCATTTTGTAATGCTTAAGGGAAAAATAATGAACAGGTGGACAATCCATTATATGGACACCTATTAAGACAAGTGTCAAAGCAAGAAGAACACATTGAAGCCAACTTGTATATATAAACTAAGTCATCAAACTGATGTGACCAGCTTGAGACTTCACTGACCAATACCTGTTCACGGAAACCTCAAGTTCTGAGGTCTCATCACAATGTGTTAAGAAAGATAGATGATGAAAAAAAGGGTAAGACCTTATATTAAGATGGAACAGAACAAGAGAAAAGGTACATATCCTCTTTCTCCCAAACTCTAATGTCTCCCTAATTTGACTATTACTTTTGCTACTCACTTAACCATTGGAGTTTATACGAGAGATAGCCCCCCATTATCCTTCCTCCTTTCTTCCCAATTTCATCCCTATATTATAACCATCCATCAAGTAAAGCAAGCAGGAGTAGATTCTCCCCTCTCCAAAAAGCAACTAAGCTTTCCCTGTAAACATCAAATACTAACCAGGGGAGAATTTTATTATACTCTAAATATAATGGAGTTGAAAATATCTTTCTTAGGTACTCAATGGTTTGGTTGGTAGCAAAAACATTTGTAAGGTCCAAAGCAAAGTATGGTTACATGTTACTATTATGAGGTTAAACTACACTTGCCTAAATTGTCATTTCATTGCAGGAAACCGTAAATCTTTTAACTGTAACACTTCATCAAACATAAAATTCAAATCCAATTAGCATTTACATAGCCAAAATTCTTAAAATTATAAAAAAAATTACGGCATTATCTCAATTCTAGTGTATCAACTTACTTAAAATTCAACTTCATGTATGAACATTTTTATGGAGGCTTGAAAAGAACGAAAAGGAATCACCAAAATTCAAGAAATCTTCACTAAAAAAAACCCTAGTTTTTATCTTTTCTCTCTTTTCTTTTTTTTCTTTGATTCTCAATCGTTTTTCTTTTCTTCCTAATTTCTTTCTTCTCTCTTTCTACTCACTCTCAGCCTCCCTCTCCTTTTTTTTTCAGAAAACCCTAACATGGGTGATTTATAGGCATTAAAACCTACAACCAAAGGCTTAGATGCATTTAGGGTTTGTTGGTTGATTTTTGATCATTAGATGGGGTGTTAGGGATTAAAGGTGAGTTAGGGATTAACTAAATAGGTTTCTTGATGCTCAAGTCGCAGAAAATACAGCTGGAAATGAGGAGAAAATGGCTGGAAAAATGGCAGTATTTTTTTTTAGCCTCTGATCGTTCTGTGGTGTTTACGGACCACTCCGCATAACAGGTCCGCGTTTCAGTTCTAAGCCCTTTTTTTAAAAAAAAACCTACAAAAAATAAGAAAAATGTCTTAGAATATTAAAAAATAAATAACTAAATATTAATAGATAAAAACATAAGAAAACAATTGAAATAGTCAAATTTTGGTGTCTACAGCTTGCCCCTCTTTGTCTGTGTTTCGAAGAAACTCTAGACAAAGACATAGACACCAAATGCTTACCTGGTTTCGCTGGTTGTATCTGAACCATTGTAAACAACAGGAATGTTAGATTGCCAATTTTCAAACTAAAAATGCATAATGTGACCGAACTCGTATAGAATTGCCTACGTATCTCGCCATGAGAATCAGGTCAAATGTAGTTCAAATGCAAATGAACTGATGAAATGATCTTGAATCTTGTAAAATTCGAGCGGAGATAGAAGGGTGGCGGTGGTGAGACTCCAGGAATTTAAAATATCAAGAAGGGGGTTAGAAGGGTGCCAGTGAGAACTCCTGTAAATTTAAAATATCAAGAAGGGGAGTTAGGAGGGTGCCCGGCGGAGGTTGAGACTCACCAACAGGAATTTAAAATATCAAGAAGGAGATAGGAGGGTGTCAGCGGAGGCTAAGACTTCATGAATTTAAAATATCAAGAAGGGGATAGAAGGGTGCAGGAGGTTGAGACTTGAGAATTTAAAATATCAAGAAGGAGATAAAGGGTGCAGGAGGTTGAAAGCAACAATCTGAAATTCAAGTGAAGCGAGGATAGAAGGGTGCCAGAGGCAAAAAATTAAAGTAAACAAGAGGGATAGAGGTGAGGCTGAGACAACCATCAAAAATTTAAAAAGCAGGGGATAGAAGGGTGCCCGGCGGAGGCTGAGACATTAACCAACAGAAATTTAAAATTCTTTCCAAATTTATACTATTCAGTGGGATTGGACCCAAACCTGAATGACTAGATGGGAAAATGCAAATATACCTTAGGTCTAAAATTGCTGGTGGGATTGGACCCAAATCTAGACACTAGTGGGAGAGATGGAAACATAAATTCTGGATTGCCAGACTTTGAAAAAATAAAACACAAGTTGTTCAAACATGGTAAATGTAAAATGCAAGTAATGATGCACTCAGTGAAATGTTGCATTTCTGATTTTTTATTTTCTTGTCTTGAAAAGGAAGTGATTGATAGGAACAGTGACTTCTCTCTTCTTTTTTTTTTCAAGAATTGATGGATTTTGGAAATTTGAAGAGTATAACTGAAACCTTTCCTCTCCAAGGTTGGAACAAATCCACATATGTTGCCATCCTCTTGATCTGCAAACCTTTTCCGGTAAAATTAATTTTTTTAATGCATTATCCAAAATTGGAGAGCACTTCCCTCAAAACAAAATTGCCCCAGTGTCAAATGGATCGTTAATCCTACAGAAGTCATGAAATATTAACCAATTAGTCTATGGAAATTCAATTTCTTTTTTTTAATCATAAAGTTACAAATTCTCTTGGGATCACAAGCTAGCCATTGAAATGACTAAAGCGTATGAGAATCATGCTATAAAATACATTCATGAGATATTTGTGTTCATGAAACATTGCTTGTTCTCAAATGCTAGGAAGTATTCATCAAAACAAACTATGGGATTGAAATAAACCATGCGATCTTGGAAATCCAAATCCTCATAAACCAGGCAAAACATTATTATGCAATTATTCAATTTCCATCAAGTACTCATAATATCAAGTAAAAGAGAGACAATTATACCTCAATTTTAACAATTCAAGCTTGATTTTTCTCTTTCACCAAATTTTGCAATCAAGCGACTCATATAGTCAATTCAAACTTGCCTTTCCCACGTTTTCTCAAATTTTCTTGCTAAAAGGTTCTTTGAAACACATCTTCTTACTCAAATTGCAATAATGCCTTTTTGAAAATCAACACTTTTAGGTGAAGACTCAGGTTACTCAACATATGCCTTCTTGTTCAAATGGTAAAATGTCTTTTGGCGAAAATCAACACAGATGAAGATTCCGGTTACTCAACATATTACTTGTTCGAACTGCTTTGCATACTCGTAATTCAAGCACCGTTTTACGCAAAAGTTAACATTTGCAGATGCTAAACCTCCGGTTACTTAGTACTATAATCATTGGAGTAGAACTTTAGTTCTCACTTTGCTGCTTTTTCTTTCCCTTTTTTTTTCTTTTTTTTCTTTTTTTTTTCTTTTTCCCTTTTTTTTTATAGCATATCAATTGAAAAAGGATCATTTGCCAACTATATCAATCATTTTCTTGCAAAATCCAATAAAAGAAGAAATCTCATTTAATAGGGAAAAAAAAACCGAGGCATAATTTTCCCTATTTTACAAAACATACTTTCTAAAATGCCAATATCTTAATCACATAATAATTATTTTTGAGTACGATAGAAAAAGGATTTTTCACATCGTGCGGCCTTTATTTCAAAAAAATGAAGGCAATTGCAACCTAATGATTGGACATTTGCACCCTTTTTGAATCAAATTTCGGAAAACAAATCAATTTGTGGGGCAAATGTGCAATTTAGATAAAGTTTTTTTTTTTAATTGGCAAAGTTTCCCCTATAACTGGATGAAACTCCCTACCAGCAACCCAAATTTTCAAATACATTTAACACATATAAGCACATAAGAGCCAAATTTAAACAAATATATACATCCTGATGTAGCAATTTAACCAAAATATTTTTAACAATTAATCCTATGTCTAAAAATCAGAATGCAGGATCAAACATAAAAGGTGAAATAAAGCAATGATGGGATAAATTGCAAATCAGGGGATGGGTCTATCATCCCCCTCAACTCCACCATCGCCTCTGGTGGCCTCTGGGATAGGCGGCTCAGGCGGCGGAATGTCGAGACGCGCCTCTAAACGACCTAATCCAGTGCTCAAAGCTCTGAGCTGCGTCTTCATACGTTTCCATCGGGCAGATTAAAATGCAAGGTGCTCATGCATGCATCGACAAAAATCATTCAGTGAATGTTGCAAACTTGCCCCAATTTTCACCTTTTATTGAGAAATTCTTTCTTGCAAATTTTTTTTTTTAATTTTCCTTTAAGCATTTGCCCTATTTTGGTCAACCAAAAATTTGCCTCAATTTAATAAAAAAGAATGCCCCAGTTTAGTTAATGGAGAATTTGCTCCAATTTTATTCAATAAAAATTGGCTCTAATGTAATAACCAAAAAATTTTAATTTAATCAAATAAAACATTGTTTGAGCCATTAAAAATTTTCTCTCTTCTTTTTTTTCTTTTCTCCTCTTTTTTTTTCTTTTCTCCTCTTTTTTTTTCTTTGTTTATTTAAAATTTTCCTTGAAAAATTTTTCTCAATTTTCCTTCAAAAATTTTTTTCAACAAAAAAATTACGATTTGAAATGCAATCCAAGGTAAAATGCTTCAAGTCAAAATGAACTATATGTAGCATTAAAGGGAAAACTTTTTCTTTCCTTCTTTTCACTTTTTTTTGAAGGTAAATCAAAACTAAATTTGTTAGAGTTGGCTCCTTGAGAATTGATAGACTATGCCATCATCTTGAAATGTAGTGTTATTGATTTTTATTCATGCTTGATTCTTTGGATCTGCAAAATTTGTCTTACACTTCTTGCGGGATCTCAGCCATGAATACTGCATACAAGAGGGGACTTGCAAAATATGATGTACACTTGAATTCTCAAACAATTTGCCATCTTTATTATTATGCAATAATTACTGCTCAAGAAAAAATGCTAACTTATCAAAAGTCAAATTTTGAGTGGCAAATTTAAAGATGTGTTATTTGACCCTTGGGTATGCCTAGAAATACATCATAGAAATGCTCCATGACTCTTTTTTTTTTTTTTAAAGCAATCAAATGGCAATATCAAAAAATGCATTAGTCTGTTATTAGATACATCCAAGACAAAATAAATTACATTACTCAAATAAAAAGCAAGCCAAAATGTCATGCTTACTCATATGGGAGAACTCATGATGAACCTCTTGAAACTAGATCAAATTGCAATAGGGTCTCACCCTCAGGCCAATATTTTGGAGAAAAGACCACTCTTTCTTGCTAGCTCATGCTTCAAGACCACTCAAGTAGGTGTCAATTCAAATAAAAAAGAAGGTGAGAGCAATGATAGATAACACTGCACATTGGGGATCTTCTTCGTGTTGTATTTGAATTACATTAAACTGATTCAACACCCTAATTTTGATGAAAGCCAAAAGTTACTCATCCTTAATTTGTATGAAGATTTAGTCAGCATATAAAATCCAGGGGCTTGTAATACTTAAGAAGAAGAGATAGCCAAACACAATAGGTCATAACCTTGCGATCGTGAGTGATTCATGAGCCTCTTAGAGATTGATCTACACTTCAAGTTGTCATGAAACATAAGTTGATGGACTTTGTGAGCTTGTAATGTAGCGATAGCTAAAGAAATAAGATTGTTAAGACCATTTGCACCTATTATCGTATTTCTTTCAAAAAATTACCAGTTGGGGTTGACCTTTAAGATCTTGCATCTCATCATGACTTCTATCATCCTTCTTCGATGATTTTTAGCATTGAAATTTCTCTTTGCTTTTCTCAGTTTTTCTTTTTTTTCATATTTTTCTGTCCCCTCTTTTTTCACTTTTTTTTCTTTTCTTAACTTCACTCCTTCTTTTTTCTTTTATTCTTCCTTTTTTCAATTTTTTTTTTCAAAAATTTTAGCATCCTTGACGTCATTGAAAATGCTTATGTCTCCTACCCCAATGTGGGGATGCGATCATAAGTGCTATTGAAACGAACCACCAATTTAGACTCAATCTTGGGATGCAAAGGGTAAAGAGTGTTTAGATAGTAGAAGAGATGGTCAAAGCATCATTTCCAAATCCCATGACAACCAAAGTAAAGAACAACTCATTGTGAAAATCTTTTCCTTTCTAGCATTTGAAAATCACTCTAATAGGGGTATGATCATCAAGGCTTTTATTTGAAATGAAATTGTACCTCTGATGATTCAAATGGGAGAGTAAACGACAAAATTTGTGTGGAGACAAAACGAATGCCTAAAGCATCATCCCAAATTTTCAAAACAATCAAAAGTAATGAACATTTTGCTTTCAACTGAATATGAGTTGAATCAATCTAGCTGTAGTCAACCTTTACAAAATAAAACTGCCCTGGCTTGGGGTGTGCTAACCAATGTAGTTGATTTATTCATTTTGAAAGCTTGATAGGATCAGAAAAGTAGAACGAAAGGAAAACACCATCTTGCTTGGTCACTGAAAATAAGATAACAAGTTCGAGTGACTCATTTGAGATTTTGAATTTAGGCTCTCTCACTAAATTGTTGAGGCCCCAAATTTACTGTATGCAAAAATTTTGTGAATTTTATTCAACAAATGACAAGATTCAACTCGGTCTTGTTTTCTTAAAATCCATCATGAAGTCTCCTTATAAGCAAGAAAAGATGAAATTCACATAAATATGTATACAACTACAAAAATAAGGAAAGCCCAAATGAATAGCTTTATCTGTGTAAAAATCTGGAGTAAAAATTTATTTAACTAAGAAAAATGAAAACATCTAAAATACACCTCTACTTTTCATTCTTCCTTCTCTTTTATTTACAAAACATGTCAAAACATTGATTTTCATAGATAAGTCGTTAAACCTCTATGCCATAAATCTCATAGATGCTCTGAGCTTGTGTTTCCCCAAATGAATTCTCCATAGTTTGCATTGCAGGATCTACCCAAGAATCAAATAACACTTCTAATCTTCAAAACTTTATTAGATCAAGAAAATGTTTCTTCCTTATCAAACATTTTATGAATGCAAGGGAGGGGGGAAAGGAAAAGAAAAAAAACTTGGAATTAGTAAGCAGAATTGCAAAACCGGTATGCATGTCCTATGGGGGGAGCCCTTTTATGCCAAGGGTGGGCCTAGCATGAAAAATGCAATCCTCTGGGGTATGCACTATACAATACCTGATGGATCCGATCACTTCACTGATATGCGATTAGTAAAACAATCTAGAGGATTGACCAAAAGAAAATGTGATACTTGATGCATCACGAGGACAAAGTCCGAATGGATTTATTACTTTAATTGATATATGAAGAGAGGTTAAAGGTTAATTTGGCATGAAAAGGATTATTCTTGAAGGAATTGTAGTGCCTTGACTAGTCTTGAGTGAAACATTAATCTAATTCAAATGGATTGGACGGGATTGATGGTTTACCCAAAAGTCGACTGGGTTCATTGCTTACCTGTAACTCCACATCTCAATTTTATTTGCAACACACTAGCTCATAAGCCTTCTAAAATCAAGATTTGGCCTTGATAAAATCATTATCTCAACAATGAGAAATTATTTGTGAATTTTTTTCGATTTAGTGTCCTTATGCATGGGATTTTACCAACTTTGATAAAATGGCCAAAAAATGATTACTAGAGGTTTATATTCTAGCATGCGAAGGTCACTCCATATCTTTGGATACCATCATAGAAGGGATCGGACCCTACCTTACCTTGTGCACTACCCCTTTGGATGTTACTGAAAATATAAACATGCAAGTCTCATTGGATTATACATCCGAGACACAAGGGTGGTTTATTCCTATCGTGGGATTCCCTATGCGGCATTCCCTCTATGGTTTATGCATGATGCCATTTTATTAAAGCAAGTAAGGGTGCAGAATGAAACATGGCCTATAGGAGCCCCATTTGAATGTCGGGGTAAGCCTAAAAGTGATATGCAATTACAACTTAAATGCAATAAATATAAATTCAAACGTGCAATAGCCTATCTGGATGGATGGCTTGTCTTAAAAGAGTGTCAGGACTCTTATTTTCTAAAGTTTGTGAAATGCAAGAAAAGGGAAGACAACAAAAGGTTAGTTTAATCAACAGATATCACATAACACGTTGGAGCAACAAATTGCACAAGAATAAAGAGGGGTTGAATCCCTCCTCTCGTGTCTAGTGATCCTTAATAGGGTAAGATGAACTCTACCCTAGGCAATTCTAACATGGATGAATGAGGTTAAGCTCACTAATGCATCTAGACTCAACAAAGGTTATAGGTCTCCAAACCTTCAGACCAAAGACAAAGGGTCATCAATTCCAATGTCTTAAGTCGGTGGCTCGAATGATCCCTTAGGTACCGCTATGGGCACAAAGCACACCATCCGCATACCCAAGGCAATCGATCCTAATCCTACAAGGGAGGTGGGATAGCGCCCACGAAAAAATAAAAAGGGTAAAAATTATGCATGCACGTATGAGGTGCTTCCTTTGAGAGGAGGAATGAATACCAATAAAAGAATGAAGGCTTCTAGGGTGATCACTTCCCCCCACCCCAAATGCAAAGCGCGATACAAGTAAATATCAATACAAATAAATAAACAAATAATTCATTCATCTGTACGCGATGTGTAAGGAGCGATTGCGCGGGGAAAAAATCCTAAAAAAGAAAAGGAAAAGAAAAAGGAATGCAACCTAAAACATCCAAATGTGATATATAAGAAAGTTAGAAAAACGAAATAGTCAACTAAATCAAGTGCTCGGACCCTCTTAGGAAAATCCTCAGTGGAGTCGCCATGTGTCATTTTTTGAAAAAGAGGGAAAGAAACCTCGTTTTTGATTTTTAGTTGGAAAAAGGTTTTGGTTAAAAATTAATTTTTTGATTTTGAATAAGAAATGGGTCATGGGACTACAAAATGCTGACGATTTGGACCCAAAACAAAAGTCTAGAAAAGGGTTTTAGAAAAGTTTGAGTCGCCACTTGGTATGGAGTTTAGGTGTACCAAGTCACCCAAAATTTTAATTAATGAAAATAAACTAAGAAATCCCTTTTTAGGCGACTCGGTCTTTGAAAACTAGAGAAAAGGTTGGTCACGGTTGAAAGAAGGAAAGGCAAAGATTCGATGTTACTCGTCTCTAAGGCACCCTTCTAACCTAGCCAAAGCCAGTTGCAAGATTTAATTAAAAATTTCCTAATTCTAACTTTAAAATTTATCACATTTAGATGTTATCTATATAGATGCAAAACTTAAACCTAATATTGGATCGAGAGGGAGCAAAATGTCTCCTTGAGGTTTGATTGGAATTGATCACATTAGTTGTGTCATCCAAATTTGATCACTCGAGGAGGTCACGAAAAATGCAAATGATGAGACTCGAACAAACAGAAAATAGGGTTTTCAAAAGAAATGCAATTTTATAAAATCTCAAGGGAAAAGAAATTGGATTTTTGAAAAGATTAATTTTAAGTGCAAAGAGGAACTTGAATTTTCAAAAGATGCAATTTTAAGAAAATGGAATTTTTTGACTTTGAATTGCTAAAACATGAAGAAGAAACTTGATTTTAAAGAATGATTTTGATATAATTTAAAATAATGCACATATATGTCCAAAGAGGGATAATGCAATATAATGGATGGAACTAAATTTAGACTTCAAATCTTTTTCATAGAAGGAAATAAAAGCATGCTAAGGCTAAGCCATACTCTTTTTTCCTAATTCAAAGGGTAATGTCCTAAAAAAAGCTAATCTATTTTTAACGAAAAAGAAAACTAAATGACATATTTCGCATATGGGATGGGAGAATAGTAACATGCAAAAATAGAAAAGAAACTCTAAAAGTGAAAAGTGTGTGAAATTTGTATCTAATGCATGAATGGCATTAAGGGTCTAGCATTGGACTAGCCCTCGTTTAAAAGTTCTCACTAACAGTGGATTAATGAGAAATTGAAAGGAAAGGCCACAACTAGCGTTGGATTAGTGTGGTGACGTCAATACATTTACACAATAAACATGTAGACATGATAATAAAGCAAGTAAACACATAAAAGCACATAAACACATAACACATAGGCATAATATCTAGATGCAAGACCCTAGGAAAGCAAGTAAACACATAAACATGCAAGCATGCAAAATAAGCATATAAAACCTAATTATTACATTGGGGGAACCTAAATACATTCTAAGGGGAAAAATTCAGAATAATAATCTAACTATTACATTTTCTAAAATAAATACACTTTTTGCAAAATTAAATCTGTCTATTACAACTTGGCATCCAAATGATTTACCCAAAAATTAAATGATATAAATAAAGACTAGACATGAATAAAAGCAAAGGAAAACTTAATTTAAAACATGCAAGATCATGCAAAAACACATAAGAGCACATAATAGGGGAAAGAAGTTACCATCCCTTGATGTGATGCCTTAATTGAATCCTTAAATGAGGGGAATGGTTATCTAAGACTCAATGTCAACAAAAAGGATCAAGATACCAATTTAAAGGAAAAATCAATCAAAAATTCAAAGAAAAGGTATCAAAACAGATTCTGCAAGCAACATGGACAAGGCTAGGAAATACGAATAATAGAGTAAGATTCCGGAACAAAAGAGCGTGAAATAGCAACAAACCGAGGAACAGAGGTTACGCTAGAAACGCAGATGCAACTACGTTCATACATGCAAAATGTAAAGTTCGAGGGAACGCTGACTCAGAACGGTCCTCTCTTCCCATCTTCAAAATATCGAAGATTGCTTCCAGTTTTCGCACAATAACACAAACAAAATCTTCAAAGGCAAGGGGATCTATTTAAAGCATTAAACATCATCATTCGATCATGTCAAAACAAGCCAAAACCGAAAAAGGCCAAATCTTAAGCATCAACATCATCAAATAGACAAAAGGGGAAAGGGAAGAACTGTCAGCTAGAACGCGGAAGTTACGCTGGACGGCTCGCGAATAACCCCCGCTTCTTCACATTTTCAAATCTTCAAGCAGAAACGCGGAGTGTTACGCGAACCAAGCCGCGCAAGAACTCCGCGTTTCTTCACATCTTCAAACATTCAAGAGGAAACGCGAATCGTTACGCGGAATAAGACGCGCAAGTAGCCCGCGTTTCTTCACATCTTCAAAACGTGAAGAACATTTTTTCAGAAATTTTTCAGAAATCACAACAAAATCAACATAGAAGCATCAAACGTCTGATTTTAAACGTCAGAACAAGACTATGAGCCTTACCAAGGCTTTATAAACACAACATGCTCATATAACAACCAATAATCATCATCAAATGTCACAAAACTTAAAAAAAAAAAACACATTTAAGACCTTGGTTCCACCAAAAGGTCTGATTTTTAGCAATTTTCACCGTAAAAATAATAGATAGAGTAAAGGAAGAGTACCGATCTGAGGTTTGAAAAGAACTAAAAGGAATCACCAAAATTCAAGAAATCTTCACTAAAAAAAATCCTAGTTTTATCTTTTTCTCTTTTCTTTTTTTCTTTGATTCTCAATCGCTTTTCTTTTCTTCCTAATTTCTTTCTTCTCTCTCGCTCACTCTCACCTCCCTCCTTTTTTTTTTTTGAAAACCCTAACATGGGTGATTTATAGGCATTAAAACCTACAACCAAAGGATTAGATGCATTTAGGGTTTGTTGGTTGATTTTGATCATTAGATGGGGTGTTAGGGATTAAGGGTGAGTTAGGGATTAACTAAATAGGTTTCTTGATGCTCAAGTCGCAGAAAATACAGCTGAAATGAGGAGAAAATGGCTGGAAAATCGCTACAGATTTTAGCCTCGATTGGATCAAGCATTGACCACTCGCGTAACAGGTCCGCATTTCAGTTCTAAGCCCCTTTTTTTTTAAACCTACAAAAAATAAGAAAAATGTGTTAGAATATTCAAAAATAAATAACTAAATATTAATAGATAAAAACGTAAGAAAACAATTGAAATAGTCAAAATTTGGTGCCTACACATCCATGTAACCAAGTAGCTCATGTGTCCATCCTCTCAACCCGCTTGACGTCCAAACTTGAGTGACCGTCCAAAGCATCGTCCAATCTTGTCAGAACGTGGGACGCCCAACCTCTGCTTCACCGTCCGATCCTCAAGGCCCAACAAGTGAAAACCTTCTCAATTCTTCTTGAATTGATTCCTTTCCTTCTTCAATGAGTCAAGGACCTGTCTTAACATAATTCTCACATAAAAACATTAGTCCAATCATCATTTTGTTTTGTTATCATCAAAACCTAGGAATAAGGCCAACATCTATATAAAGGGAAAATCTCAAAAACCTCGTTTGAGGTGTCTGACAATTTCACTCACCTTTCCTACAGTTTATAAAATTACACAAACCTCTTCTAGGATTAAGATTTTGTAACAAAATCAGTTCAAGTCAAAAAAGTAACATTAAAAAAATATTTTGAGGAGAAAGATGAAACTTTTTTTTCACAAATACCCTTTATACTTGTATTAAAGTTGTATTGTAAAGAAATGAAAAATATATTAATAAAAGTGAGGGAAGGTGAATGCAAATAGTAAAGAACTAAAAATAAGCAACAACTGACTTTTTTATAAAATTAGATCAATATCTAGTGCACTGAATTACAATGGCTATTTTTTCAAATCTTTGCCATTTCGCATATAAAGGCAATAAGAAGTATTAAGATGAATCTCATTTTTACTTGAAACAGCAAAATTTAATGTAAAAAAATAGTGATTTTGTATTGATCTCGCAAGTTGAATGTGAAATATAGATATAAAAATTATGGCCTTGTCAAGCTATTAGGGAAAATTATGAAATTCACCCATTTTCTTTAGTATCAAGAACAAATATTGCAAGTGAAATTGCTAGGCAACTGTGAATATTTTCATTAGAGAAATTGCTATTTGTTTATATCGATCTCTGAGAGTGAACAAATATTTGGTGTATCAACTGGCACCATTTTGTAATTGCAAGTTACTATTCATCATTAAAGAAATCTTTAACAACTATTTTTGTTAATTAGTTACTAAAAATTAATTAGTGCCTTAACTACTTAATTGCTTATATTAATTTCTGATAGGGATTTTTTTAGAAGCCTCATCTTAATGCCCTAATCACTATCTTCCCATCTTAAATTTTGTTGTTTCAAGTGAAAATAAAATCCATCATAATGTTTCTTGTGGTAGTATATCCAAAATGATAAAGATTTGAAAAACAGCCATTGTAATTCAATACACTAGTCATTGATATAGTTTTATAAAAAAAGTTAGCTACTACTTATTTTTAGTTTTTTATTATTTGCACTCGCCTTCCCTCACTTTTATTAATATATTTCTTACTCCTTTACAATACAACTTTTACACAAGCATTAAGAGTATTTGTGAAATAAAAGTTTCATCTCTCTTTTCAAAGTACTTATTTTATGTTAAACGCACTGGAAATAAGACCAGGGTTTACCCCTTTTAAGGTTCCGATTGGGTGCCCGGTCATCACACACCTTGCATACGCGGATGATATCATTATTTTTGCAAGTGCGTTAAAACGTTCGCTCCAGATGGTGATGGCAGTCCACAAGGACTACAGTGCAGTGTCTGGTCAGCAGGTTAATCAGAGTAAAAGTTGTATCATGGCTCACCACCGGTTGCCAATAGGTCGACGGCGAAGCGCGAGTCAGGTGACGGGATTCCAATGGAGGACTTTCCCAGTGAAGTATCTAGGTTTCCCACTAAAAGGTGGGAGGTGCCGTCATGCCTTCTTTGCTGAGATGTTTAGCAAGATTGCAGCAAGAGTGTTATCATGGAAAGAGAGACTGTTGTCCATGGGTGGGAGATTGGTGCTTTTGAAAAGTGTGCTCTCGTCCATGGTGACTCACATGCTGGTAGCCGCCAACCCGCCAAAGATGACTCTCAAGTTGCTTAAGAGCATTTTTGCAGACTTTCTGTGGGGGGACTCGGAGTTCGGTAAGCGGTTTCACTGGATAAGTTGGACGGAGATATGTGCCCCGTATGATGAAGGGGGTATGGGGATTCGCTCACTGGGGGACGTTTTTAATGCATTCTCCATGAAGCTGTGGTGGAGTTTTAAGCAAAGAAGGTCCTTATGGGCGGAGTTCATGCATAGTAAATACATTGAACATGGGCAAGTGTGCCATGCAGAACTAGGCCCGGGATGTTCCCATACATGGCATAGACTTGTTCGGATTCAGCCACTGGCGGAGGAATGCATTGCATGGGTAGTAAGGTCTGGTAGAGTGGATTTTTGGCATGAAAATTGGGTTGGCAAGGGCCCTTTGTGTAAGCATGTGGAGATCTTTAGGGAGCAGAGTGTTGGCGATTTCGTGGGGCAGAGAGCGTGGAATGTCCAGATGCTGCAGCAATGGCTTCCGAGCCATTGGTTGAGGAAGGTTATGGCAATTCCTCCGCCATGCTCCGAGCTGGATGACCTGATGGTCCGTTCGTTTGAACGGAGAATTTTCGTGTCATCGCCTTATCATCTGGTTAGACGCCACCGGCCAACTTCTCGATGTCAACCAAGATATGGGACTCGGTTTTGCCGATTAAGATTTCGGTCTTCATGATGCGTGATCTCGGTAAGCTACCCATGGATGTGCTACAAAGAGATTTGGGGTCCATGGGCCGCCTAGGTGTTTTGTTCCTCGCCAAATTCAAACACTGACCACATCTTTGTTCAGTGAACTTGCTCACTCATGTGGACTCATTTTGGCGAGGTTTGGGAAGATCAACGGGAGTTTTCACCGTCCGGCCACATTGTGGTACCTGGTGGTTGAGGCCTTACACCTAATCGGTGTATGGGTTTCTTATTTAAGCCGCTACCTTCATTAATATGTTGGCATCCGTGGAAGGCTCAGAATGCAGCTGTTTTAGAAGGGAGAAGGAGTAACGGTGCATCCGGTTCAGCAGAGTGTGGTGAGTGAGCTGGTCGAACTCTTTGCTCTTAGATTTCGAGTTGCACCTGCTACATCTTGGCACGATATCTTATCTCAAGGTGCAATGTGTTTAGATCACTGTTAAGGTCGGTTCATTAGTTGGAACAGCCGTCACAAAGCACTTCAAGTTGAATACGATGGATGCTCAAGGGAACCGGGAAGAAGTGGGGGTGGAGTCTTAAGAGATAAACACGGTGGTTTCTTGCTGGCTTTCTCCGCCTTCTTCGAATAACTCATAGTCTTCATGCCTTGAGCTAAGGTCCTTGATTCTGGGGTTAAGTTTTTGTGGGGAGAGGGTTCCATGATTTACATTTGGAATCGATTCTCTGTATTGATTAGGATGGTGCTTGGGAGTGTGAATGTCCTTGGCACTGACACGGAGTTGGAGGAGTTGCAGCAGTTCCAGAGGCACTTTCGCTCCATTAAACACCTATCGTGAGGGGAACATGGCTGCGATGCTCTTTCAAAGGTGGGAGCCGAGGAGGAGTGGATATCATTTATGACCATGTAGGGGCACTCCGAGGATGGCGCTGGACACCTGGATGGATGAGTTAGGGATGCCAAACTTGCCGAGAGGAGATTAGCGTAAATATAGTTTAGATGTTCAATTAACTAAGCAATTTAGCTTCTTCGCTGATCCCAGCTGGGTCGATGTACAACCGTGAGTTCAATAAAATATTGATTTGTAAAAAAAAAAAAAAAAAAACTTTGGGATATAAAGTTCTAATTCATTTATTCCAAGAAAAAAAATAACTTTCATAAAAAAAAAAGGTACTTATTTTATGTTACTTTTTTTAATTTAAACTGATTTGTTACAAGATCTTAACCTGAGAGGAGGTTTGCGTAATTTTATAAATTTTAGGGGAGGTGAGTGAGACTGTTAGAAACCTCAAGGGAGGTTTGTGAATTATCACCTATATAAATTGCAGAAAAGTTTTTAGGATGGCCACTTCATAATGCTTCCAACTCTCTATTCTTTTTTTATTATAGAATTTTGAAATTTTTTAACTATTAAATGTCTATCATACTTTTGAATTTAAAATATAAGAAGTGACTCCACTAATACAGCAATTTGGTTTAAAATTTATTCATGAGAGGGTAAATATAGGTGAAACATCCTAAGTTCTACTAAAATTAAAATCGTAAATAACAAACATTTTACCATTCAACTCAATAATTCTAACTAAAAAGAGAAATTATATTAAAAAAAGAAATGATATCCATTGCTCATGGATTTAAAAAAAACAATAATGGTACTATTATTGAAGTCTAAATTGTGAAATTACTAAATTAAAAATAAAGTCCTACTGAGCCTTCAAATTAAAATTTTTACTTAAAATATTTATTTTTGATAAAATATAATAATAAAAACAACATCAATCCTACCAAAAATAAAAAATGGGAAAAATTATGATTTAAGAGAAAGATATATAACATTTGACTATAAACTATATCTACTTAATTTGCATATTTCTAATCTAAGTTCAACCCAACCACTAAGAATAACCTTCAGCAGTATAGGTTATTTTGCATATTTTTATTATTTTTTGTGGTTGTTGGGGATTATTATAAGATATTATCAATTTTTTATTTGCATTTCCAATGCCAATGCTTGCAATTATTGTGGTCAAACTTGGTTTTGTATGGTTTTCATATGATAGGAGGTGAAGTTAAATATATTCTAAAAATATTAGACCAAATTGCAGGTTATGGTTTCTTTTTTTTCCCTTTTGCTTCAAAATTTACCTTTCAATTTGGAGGATGAATATGAGATGAACTATAAACTTTTTAAAAAAAAAAAAAGTTGACACCATTTAATCCAAATTTATATCACAAATAACTAAACCTAGTTCTTTTATTCTAAAGATATAAATGCCTGTATATTTTTGAAGTGCAAAACTAAATCGTAAGTTATGATACTTTTTTCTTTTGCTCCAAATTTTAACGCTTCAATTTAGAGGTTGAAATGTAAACCCTTGTATAGTACAAGTCAGGATGCTAGTTGTGTTGAAAAGGTATGGCCTTTCGAATTTATTTTATCATATCCAAAAGTTGGAATTGTGTGTCAATAAGTTGTAGTTGGGTGTGTATAAGTTGTTGTTGGTTTGTAATCAGTTGGTGTAAATATTTTTGAGTTGGTTCAAATGACTATTTTATCCCCACTTGCACCAAACTCAATTTGTGAGGCTCCGTTCCCAAACTTTTGGGGCTAAAGGCATCATTAAAATCCCCCTACCGTTCCCACCCTCAACTGGTAAGGCCAAAATTTGAATCTTAAATCTAATAGCAGAGAAAACTCTAATAACTCCCCTCTTATCACTAGACCAACTCCAATATTTAATCAATCATCTGTTAATCACATGCATCTCTTCCACCAAGACCTCCCAAGTCCGTTCCCCTATTGTTGACACGGGAACTATTTATATTTGGAGGGAGAGTCTAAACTACACTTACATTGCTAGCATTACTCCTGCCCAAAATGGAGATGCAATTGCCCTCCTTCGTCCTTACTGCTCTCTTTCTCCTAGTCTCCATACCACTCTTGTTAGTGAAGGAAATGAAAAGATCAAAAAGTTCCCATGTTTCTGAAAAAATGCCTCCTGGACCAAAGCAACTCCCCGTCATTGGAAACTTGCACCAGATGGTTGGTTCACTCCCTCACCATACACTCAAAAAACTAGCAGACAAATATGGACCTCTCATGCACTTGCAGCTTGGGGAACTCTCAACAATTATCATATCATCTCCAAAATTGGCTAAAGAAGTCCTGCAAAGCAATAGTCTTGCCTTTGCAAATCGGCCACAGATTACCGTGGCTAGAGTCATGTTGTACAACAGTTTGGGCGTTACTTTTTCTCCATATGGCGACTACTGGAATCACATGCGTCACTTGTACATCATGGAACTCCTTAGCCCAAAGAGTATTCAATCCTTCTTCCGTGTCATGGAGGATGAAATCTCAAACATGGTTATCTCAATTAAGGAGTCGGAAGGAAAATCAGTCGTTGTAATTGAAGAAATTCTAAAATATTTAAACTCCACAATTAGCAGAGCCTCGGTTGGGAGGCTATGCAAAGACCAAGAAGCAATGATATTGGCAACCAAGGAAGCAGCATCACTTGCTGGAGTATTCAATCTTGCTGATATCTTCCCTTCTCTCAAGATTCTTCAACTTCTCAGTGGACTGAAGCCAAAGCTAGACAAGCTGTGCAAAATCCTTGATGACATCCTTGACGATATTATCAGTAACCACGAAAAGAGCGAAATCAGCACCGTTGAGGAAGATGTTGTGGATATTCTCTTACGGCTCAAAAACAGCAATGGGTCTCGGTTCCCTATTACCAACAACAATATCAAGGCTATCATATTTGTAAGTATCTTTCTTTTTTCTTGGCGAAAATCCTTTTTTTTTTTTTTAACCTATCACTTGACGAGAAGTCAAAATCGAACTCCGTTAACTGAGGAGTTGGAAGGAAAAACCCAGGTAAACCACAAGGTTGCACTCTTATATTCTCTCTGCATTTGGTTAATTATAGTGTGCTGGTTAAAACCTCCCATCTATAGCCTAGAGACGAAAACATTAGTGAAACCACAAGGTTGCACTCTTACATTATCACTGGATTTGGTTAACAATAGTGTGCTGGTTAAAACCTCCCATCTATAGCCTGGAGAGGGAAACATTAGTGAAATTAATGGACTCGGAACAATAATTTATAAAAGGCAAAAACTTTGCCTATTTACTAAAAGCAGTTTTAGGATTACAAATAAGTCGAATCTGGTCAAATTTTGACCTAATCAAACTGAGTCCGATCCAATTTCACAAAACTTGGACTCAGGTTTGAACTTGAGGAGTTTTGAACATAAAACTCACATGTGAGCTTTATCAAGGTTGAGTTCGACCCTAGCCGAGCTCAAATAAAAATAAAAGTATAATTGTTATATTTTTTTAAAAATGGATAAAATGAACATTTCACTTCAATAAATAATACAAATATTAAGGAAATACATGTAATTTTACTATTAAAAATAAAAAAAATATTAAAAAAAATATATCGTTCGGCTGCCTCAACGAGCCAAGGAGCTGAGTAGTTTATACTGGACTCAATTTAATTGGTTTGTCAAGCCAACTCTATAGTTGACCAAGTTCAAATTGAGTTTTGACTAGGTTGACGTTCAAGAGCCGACTCATGAGCGCATGAAAGTCATGCCGATTCGTTTACAAACCTACCGGCCTCACACTACGTTTCATATTTTATGTGAAAGTCTGTATAGATGTCCTTTATGGTAAATGGCATTGAAAGTATACCAGCTGATAGCTGGTAGACCGACCTGTCTAAGTATAATTCACTAATTCTTTCATTCTCAGATATCCTTATACTACATCACCCCTTATAGTTTATTTTTAGAGGAAACCTTGATAAGTATTTTAACTAATTCTTCCATTTTATTGCTTGCAATATATGTATCCAGGAATTAGCGGTTGCTGGAACTATAACTTCAGCAGTAGCCACAGAATGGGCAATGGCAGAAATGGTGAAGAACCCAAGAGTTATGACTAAGGCACAAGCTGAAGTAAGGCAAGCCTTTGAGGAAAAGAAAAGCTTTGGTGTAAAGGATGTCCAGGAATTGAAATACCTGAAACTAGTGATAAAGGAATCTCTAAGGCTACACCCTCCAGGTCCATTGTTAGCCCCGAGAGAATGCAGAGAAGAATGCAAGATTGGAGATTATACAATCCCTAGTGGCACCGTAACTATAACAAATGCATGGGCAATGGCAAGAGATCCGGAATACTGGAATGATCCTGAGAGATTTGAACCTGAGAGGTTCTGCAATAGTTCTGTTGACTTTAGAGGAAATGACTTGGAGCTCATACCATTTGGTGCTGGGAAAAGATTGTGTCCAGGCATAAACTTTGCTGTTACAAACATTGAGCTTTTGCTGGCTCATGTACTCTACCACTTCGACTGGAAACTTCCCGGAGGAATTATTCCCGAAGACTTGGACATGGCTGAGAGGTTCGGTGCTGCAGCCTCAAGGAAAAACGAGTTACGTCTACTTCCAAAAACCTATGCTCCAGCTGATGTCTGATTGTAGAAAGTTTGGTAGTTTCGAGTGCATTGTACGATTAAGTTTTTCCTATTTGAGCAAAATAATGGCAATGAATCTGGGTGTCTTGTTATGAAAAGGTTATTAATTAGTATGCAGACATGATTAGGCCACAAAATGTGGGACTGTACTGTTTTGTCTGAAAGTTTAATTTTTCTGCATGAAACTTTACCAACTTGATACGCGCTCTTTATTTTTTGTATGTTTATCCTATGATTTTAGTGCACAGAACAGAAATGACCATTTTTTATACAACTAGAAGAAATTCTTTTTTTTTTTTTTTTGCGTAGTTCATGCGCCTAAGAAGACGTTTAATGTAGGCACACTCTATTTTTATTTTTATTTTTATTTTTCTGGAGACAAGGGACATGCCTTGTGGCAGAACAAGAGCTAAATGCTAGAACTATGACCAAAGCTTTATTGGCAGCAATATAAATTACCAATTAAAATCACTTTGCACCCCTAACTTATCACCAATTTTTACATTACACTCTTCATTACAATTGTTGATACTTTGCACCTTCAGCTTTTATTTAGGTTGGCAACATTTTGACTCTTTTGTTAACCGTGCTGAGCAAATTGAAGATTTTACGTTTTGTGCACGCCAAGCACCAGTAGTTAGAGGGTCAATCTTACTTTGCAGCCCAAATTTATTTCTCTTTCCACACTTCCCAATCCTAATTTTAAGGCATGTGCATTGCCAGCATTAGATGTATACTGTTATAGATTTGTCTTACCTTGAATTTGACACAAACTATCGCCGCCAAATTTATAAAATTAGTTTTGTAATCTTTTATAAGTATAAGAATATTACTAAAGGGCCTATCTAACGGCTGTCCAATATACACTTATAAAGATTTACGTCAGGTGCTAGATTCTTAAAAAGATAATATTAATTTGAAAAGTGTATAAATGCAAAGAAAAATAATAATTATTACTTGAGGACTTATATAACAGCTGTCCAATATACACTTAAAAAGATTTATGTCAGGTGCTAGATTCTTAAAAAGATAAGATTAATTTGAAATGTGTATAAATGCAAAGAAGGATAATAATTATTAATGTATGTATATATTTGATAAATTGGGTAGAATTTAGTTGTGTTAATAGAAAAATCCGTACATCACTATCGAAAGGATAACATATGAAGCTCTAAGTGGACTTTGGATATCATGTATTTACTTAGCTATTGTAAAACTAAAGGGCAATAAATTAGTAAATCAATGGTTAATTTAGGAATAAACAAACTTACATAAATATTGCTAATGGTCTAGCCAAAGGTTGTAAGCTGAAGGAGGGTGGGGAGGAGTAGCCGAGTAGGAAGAGCAGAGTTTGTCTTGGATTCTTGATGGATGCTTCCCTTTTATGAGCTGACTTTTTTTTTTTTTTTCAAATGATAACAGCATATTTTCATTTCAAGGCCACACTTTACACTAGAGCAAAGGCTCCAAGAGTCTATACAAGTGTGCAAGGACACTATATGAGGATAAAATCCCCATCACAATCAATGCCTAAGGCATACCAACTAATAATGTGAATACAATTGTCACTATCATCACTAATTAACGCAAAAGAGCACATTCAAAACATTAACTTCAAACTGTTGATATCCACCACAAGGGTTGCTAGCCTGACATCAGATGCAGTGGAAAGTTTAATGTGTGAGATCAGAGATTTCTTGGTGGTTTGGATTTCGATTCTATCCCAACTCTTCAACAAATCCTTACTCATGGCCAATTTGATAGCAGTAGTTTCATCCACTAACTCCATTCCTGATTTTCTTTCCTTCAGAACCCAGCATTCAACAACCTGACCTCCCGCATCACAGACTGTCACTCCAATGCCCATATTGCTATTGCCAGTTTGAGTTTTAACTCCAATACGCAGTCGGATTCCTCCAGTAAAAGTCTCAATATCTCCTGGCTGTACTCCTACTGTTGCTGATGTTTCTTCTGTACTCCTCCCTGATTGCTTCATATACAATTCCTCGTACTCCATCCATTCAGCCTAAACTTTTTGAATTATCTTCATTGGATGCTGAGTTTTGCATCTAAACTCCTTTCATTTCTGCTCTTCCAAATATTCCAGAGAATCGTGGCTGTTAGCTCCAAATGTCTATTTCCTTCGTGTCTTGCCTTAGCTTCTAACACTGATGCCCACCACTTCTTAAAGCATCCTTGTTGATCCATGACTCCATCCCACTGAATTGGTGCCATTCTCCATATCTCAATCACTTTGCTGCATTTAAAAAGTACGTTTGTCAGTTTGTTTAGTTTTGCTATCGGTAGCAGTAATCATTTCTCTGATGTATGCAGCTTCACAGGTGACCTAGATGCTGTCCTTTGTGTAAGGACTTCTGTTATTGATAAATAAAAGGGATAATTTCATAAATCTCCACTGAGATTTTTAATAATTTCACTTGATACTTTCAAATTTTAAAAAATCTCATTTAGTTCCCATATTTTAAAATTTTTGTAACATTCAAAATATAATGCTAAACAACTCATTTTGGAAGAGAAACTATAATTTCATTCCAAATTTGCCCTTTCCTGTGATTTCTGAATTACCATAATATACTAAATTTGTCTCTTAATTTTTGTAAATAGATGGATGTAGTAAATTGATGAAAATTTAAAAGTTGATAATGAGATTGAAAAATTCTTTAGTAGTCTTATGTCATTGGTTTGGATAAGTTATGTTATTTAAAATTATGAATGATTTATAATATTCTTAAAAATAACTTACAAAATTCATAATCATGATAATGCATTTTTGTGTCGGTTTAAAAACAACACAAATAAAATTTATATATAATTTTTAGTTTGTTGTATCTTTTTAATTTTCCAGCCTTCCATTTAGACAAAAAAAACTTATAAATATGTAAATGATTTATAAAAATTCTTGAATTAACTCAAAACACTTTACAATAAAGAAAAATATTATCTTTGTAGCTTGTAAAATTAAAATATTAAATCTTAGTATACAAAACACACTATATTTTGTCAATCAAGATAGATTTTCATACTTTTTATTTTTAATTTATTTTTTATTAATAGACTCACTTTTGGTAATAAAATATAAGACAACAAAAGAAGTAAGACAATAAAAGGGCAATTTTGAAATGAAATTAAATTTACTCTCCCAAGATGAATTGTTTAAAATTATATTTTTCAAATGAGTTGTAAATGATACAAAAATCTTAAAGTAAGAGAGGTAAGTGAGATTTTTCAAAATTTGAGAGTGCCAAGTGAAACTGTCAGAAACATCAAAAGAGGTTTCTAAAATTATACCTAAATAAAAATGACATAGCTTACCTTAAACCCCAAAAAAAAAAAAATCCATTTCTTTGAAAATGTTAATCAATTATTGGTTACAGTATCATACGGTAACTGAGTACAATGACTAAGATCTTTACTCTCAATTAATATTCCTGTTGTTGATAAAAGATTCAATATTTATGTAATAGTAGACTGAAACAAAATGAGGGGGCGCAATATGTTTAATATTAAAGTTAATTTGGGTTACAAAGTCGAAACCAGTTATAAATTGGCAGTGCAAAGTGAAATTGACCAGCTGGGAAATAGGTATGCGGATCTACGCATTAAAATTTTGTTAATTTTTTTAAAATTTTAGCAATGGGATCAAAACAAGATGAAGTTAAAAGTTTAATGAAAGTGCAATGTGCCCAAAGTTAGAATTAGGAGCAAAATAATAATTGGCATACATTAGGGAGTGCAAAGTGTCATAAAATATGAGCTAGAAATTGCAAGTTGTTTGCAAGTTCCAAATCATCATTCTCCCTTACTTTATGACTCAGCACTCTAAATACCAGGATTATGAATTTTTGCCAGGGTTTTGTTAATGACACTCCATAATAGACTTTTCACATCATCTACCGAACATAAGTGTAGCATGGTTTGATCAATTTACTCAGTAAGTAGCTTAAGCTCTCTTTTAGTACTAGACTGAGAATGTTATATTAATTAGCACATTTGCTAGAAGCCATTATCACATCCCCAACTCATGAGCAATACATTTACATAAGCAAGTGGCAATATACTTGTAACGACCATGAAGCATAACAACAATAATATATTACTCCAAAACAAATACTTCAAATAGAATTTCAAGCCATTTTAATTTGGTTCAGGGTTCTATAAGGCTTTGTCGGCAATAATCCTAAAAAATGGCTCAAGGTTCATTCAAAATTTGTCAGTAATTTTCAGGTAAAAGTTTTGTGGGGTCCCAATTGATTATGGTGCAGATCTCACAGAAAAGTTTATGGATTTAAATTGTGTATGTGTCAGATGATACTTCAAAATACAATTTATCATTGATTTTTTTGTCCTTTTCCAGCAAATCATTCACTACTGTAATGAGTATTGACTCACTAGTTGAATGATTTGTTGGGTTTTGAATTTTTACGTAACGAGCTCACTAACTTTTAGTGCAAAGGTTTGATAATTGTGTTCAAACGGTATGACGTTTCGAATATTTTTATCGAATCCATCTTGTTTAAAATATGTATATTTATCAGAATAGATGTGGGTTTCTGATCAACTGGCAAAGATTCCATCAAATATGGAATATATATACATACGTATACAATAGATATGAAAGCAAACATTCCTGAAGCTCTATGACCAAGACTTGGTTAAAAAAAAGTAAGACCTAAATTACATCTTGTATATTATTTTTCACATCATACGTACGTCTCACAAAATTTTGTTATATAATTACACGTTGTTAGAAACGAGTTACATCGTGTAAATATAGAGTTATATTTTATATATTTTGTACAAAATTGATCCGAATGATTTTTCTGGCAACTGTTCGGCCCGTGTCCGAATGCATACATGTATATGAGACCCTGCTGACTGCTAAAAGCCGATAATTATGTTTGCCCTGTTTTCATTATACAATCATTGAAATTTTGAACACATCGGAAAAATCCTTGGTGGTTAGTTCAATTTTTAGTGGTGCCACGTCACAGTAGTGGTCAGCAAGGCAGGAGTCATGTTTCCACTATATAATTCCTGTAATTGTGTAAGTTGAATGATTAATGAATATATTTTCCATCACTGTTATCAACGCATGAATGAAAAATTCATTCTCAAGATCTAGTTCAATATTTGATGGGTCCCAGCCTTCCAGGTCACTGAATTCGTCATCAAGTAAATAGCCATGTCCCAATTTTTAGTAAACTGTTTCTGGAGAAGTTACCCGCTTGGTTTGACCTTTGGAATTTATTTTGTCATCTCTATCTTGCTTAAAATATTTTCATCGGGATAGTAGTGGGTTTCTGATCTTATCACTGCTGTTATTTTATCATATCCGTCTTGTTTAAATTATTTTCATCTAAGCTTCAGATGAAAATATTTTAAACACAAAGCGAAGGAAGGTAGTCGAGGGAACACTAAGCTGGATCGAGTTCACTTAGGCTTGAAATCAAGGGATGAAGGGCTGCTTTCATTTCAAAAGCATAGTTATGAGTAAGCACAGGATCCAGCACAACAGGCTTATCCATAAAAGCTAAGGAAAGAAAAGGATGGGGAATGCCGGTTTTCAAGCCATTTTAATTTGGTTCAGGGTTCTATAAGGCTTTGTCGGCAATAATCCTAAAAAATGGCTCAAGGTTCATTCAACATTTGTCAGTAATTTTCAGGTAAAAGTTTTGTGGGGTCCCAATTGATTATGGTTCAGGTCTCATAGAAAAGTTTATGGATTTAAATTGTGTATGTGTCAGATGATACTTCAAAGTACAATTTATCTTTGATTTTTTTGTAATTTTCCAGCAAATCATTCACTACTGTAATGAGTATTGACTCGCTAGTTGAATGATTTGTTGGGTTTTGAATTTTTACGTTACGAGCTCACTAACTTTTAGTGCAAAGGTTTGATAATTGTGTTCAAACGGTATAACGTTTCGAATAATTTTATCGAATCCATCTTGTTTAAAATATGTATAGATCCATTTGGATTAGTTGTTTTTAAAAAATAACACTGTAGCATTTGAGATATGAAAAACTACTGTAACTATCTTTCAAAAACTACAGTAGTTATCTTTCAAAAAATTTTTGAGGGTGTTTTTGGGATAATTTTTTTTGGCATTTTTAAAAAGTAAAAATTTATTTGGGTCAATTTTTTGGAGCATTTTTAAAATTAAAAATTTATTTGAGATAAATTTTTGGGACATTTTAAAATTAAAAATTAATTTTAGGTATTTTGGGGGATTTTTAAAATTAAAATTTATTTGGGGTAATTTTTGGGGTATTTTTAAAATTAAAAATTTATTTGGGGTACTTTTTTGTGACATTTTTAAAATTAAAATTTATTTGATGGGGGTGGAACGGGTGGGTTAATTTAACAAAAAACTCCAAATAAATTATTCCAAAAATACCCCAAATGAATTTTTAATTTTAAAGATGCCCCAAAAAATTACCTCAAACAAATTTTTAATTTTAAAAATTACCCCACATATATTTTTAACTTGAAAAATGCCCCAAAAAATTTCCCCAAATAAATTTTTAATTTTGAAAATGGACCAAAAATACCCCAAATAAATTTTTAATTTCAGAAATGCTCCAAAAAATTACCCCAAATAAATTTTTAATTTTGAAAATGCCCCAAAAATACCCTAAATAAATTTTTAATTTTGAAAATGCCCTAAAAAATTACCCAAATTCAATTTTTAATTTTAGAAATGCCCCAAAAAATTACCCCAAATAAATTTTTAATTTTGAAAATACCCCAAATAAATTTTTAATTTTAAAAATGCCCCAAAAATTACCCCAAATAAATTTTTAATTTTAAAGATGCCCCAAAATTACCAAATATATTTTTAATTTTAAAATGTCCAACAAATGCCCCAAATAAATTTTAATTTGAAAATGCCCCAAAAATTGTCCCAAATAAATTTTAATTTTAAAATACCTTAAAAATACCCCAAAATTATCTCAAATAAATTTTAATTTTAAAATACTCAAAATACCCAAATAAAATTTTAATTTGGATGGAGGGAGGAGTGGGGAAGGGAGGGAGGAGGGAGAGAGGGTAAGAAAGAGGGAGTGGGAGAGAGAGAGGGTTTTGGTGAGAGAGAGAGGGTGGAGGGGGAGGAGGGTGGGGGGTAGGAGGTGGTGGTGGGGTGGGTGGAAGAAGAAGGATAATTTTTTTATTTTGTATGTATAAGTTGTTTTGAAATATTTGTTTGATTGGTGTTTTGGGATTATTTTTGTTGGTGTATAATATTTGGGATGTGAAAACAGTTTTTCAAAAACAACTCAAAAAGCAGAGAATCCAAACGGACCCTATATTTATCCGAATAGCTGTGGGTTTCTGATCAACTGGCAAAGATTCCATCAAATATGGAATATATATACATACGTATACATTAGATATGAAAGCAAACATTCCTGAAGCTCTATGACCAAGATTTGGTTAAAAAAATGTAAGACCTAAATTACATCTTGTATATTATTTTTTATATAATATGGACGCCCCACAAAATTTTGTTTTATAATTACACGCTGTTGGAAATAAGTTACATCGTGTACATACAGAGTTATATTATGCAAATTTTGTACAAAATTGATCCAAATGATTTTTTTGACAACTGTTCGGCCCGTGTCGGAATACATACATGTATATGAGACCCTGCTGACTGCTAAAAGCCGATAATTATGTTTGCCCTGTTTCCATTAGACAATCATTGAAATTTTGAACACATCGGATAAATCCTTGGTGGTTAGTTCAATTTTTAGTGGTGCCACGTCACCGTAGTGGTCAGCAAGGCATGAGTCATGTTTCCACTGTATAATTCTTGTAATTGTGGAAGTTGAATGATTAATGAATATATTTTCCATCACTGTTATAAACGCATGAATGAAAAATTCATTCTCAAGATCTAGTTCAATATTTGATGGGTCCCAGCCTTCCAGGTCACTGAATTCGTCATCAAGTAAATAGCAATGTTTTAAAACTCGGACTGGCCGGTGAACCGGTGGCATGACCGGTTTGCGGTCCAATCGGTCCGACCGGCCGGTTCACCGGTTTTGTGATTTTTTTTTTTTTTTTTTTTTTTTGCATCTAGGCAGTGGCTCAATGGGCACTCAAAGGTAGCCCAATGGGCTATTAATGATATTTTCAAATTTTTGAGGAAAAAAGTTTAAACCTAATAACTTTGAATACATTAATCCAAAAGTACTTTATCTTGAAGTGTCTTTTAAAATTTTCTTAATAACATGAAAATTGAACATAAATTTTCTAAAATTGATAAATGTAATTTCTTTCAACCATACAAAAAAAAAAAAGCAAGCCTGAAAAAATTTGAAATATTAGATACATCTTTAACCGAAAATTGGGAAAACAAAAAAAAAGAAAACCAACATCAATAAATGAAAAGAATTCGAAATTTAAAATTAAATACAAAAACTCCACATATAGAAAATAAATAAAGGGAAGAAAACTTGTATAGATTATGTTAAAGTTGTGGAAGAAAACTTCAATAGATTAAATTAAATACATGGAGATTTAATAAAGGGTAAGAGAGAGAGGAGGGTGGAGGAGGTGGAGAGGAGAAGAGGGAAGAGTAGAGCTTGTGCAGGAAATTTATTGTAATAACCCTAAAAATTAGTGATTAAAAGAGGAATGATTAAGGTGAAATTGAAAGGATGCAAGATTGAATTCTCTGATGGTGGAATTTAGTAACTCTAAAAATTAGTGATTAAAAGAGGAATGATGGAAGTAAAATTCAAAATAATGCAAGATTGAATCCTCTGAATGTGGAATTTAATAACATTAAAAACTAATGATTAAAAAAGGAATGATGGAGGTGAAATTGGAAATAATGCAAGATTGAAGCCTCTGAATGTGGAAATAGAGAGAGGCATAGATAGGTAAATGGAAGTTTCATTTTTTATTTTACTTTTCATCAGTTTTATAAACTTTTGTACTCATCTAACTTCAAAAATACTTGTTGGTGTGGTGGTTAAGACACTTGTATCTTATATATGAGGTCGCAAGATCAAATCTCACTACCACCACATTTTATATTTTCAAAATAAAACCAAAACCGTCCGGTTCGAAGGTTCGCGGTTCGCACGGTTCGACCGGTTCTTGACGTTTTCGACCACTTCGGCTATTATATGAGAACCGAACCGGGTGGCATGACCTGTTAGCTGTTCCAACCGGTCGAACCGCCGGTCCGTCCGACTCAAAACACCGTAAATAGCCATGTCCCAATTTTTAGTAAACCTGTTTCGGAGAAGTTACCCGCTTGGTTTGACCTTTGAATTTATTTTGTCATCTCTATCTTGTTTAAAATAATTTCATCCGGATAGTAGTGGGTTTGACTCGACCACCGCCATATTTTATCATATTCGTTTGTTTAAAATATTTTCATCCGAACTTGATGAAAATATTTTAAACACGAAGGAAGGCAAATGAGGGAACACTAAGTTGAATCGAAGTTCACTTAGGCTTGAAATCAAGGGATGAAGGGTTGCTTTCATTTCAAAAGCATAGTTATGAGTAAGCATGATCCAGCACAACGGCTTATCCATAAAAGCTAAGGAAAGAAAGGATGGGGAATGCCGGTTTCCATTCTTATCTCGAGGAAAGGGCAATCGCTTGGCGAAGCGTTGTGCTTTATGCATTTGGTCCGTGATGAATGCACCACTTTCTATACGCACCATCAATTGTGGGGTTGCATTTTGATTTGATGGTACTTACTGAAGGACTGATGTATACATTTGGAATGATTTCTTCTCCTTTTTCTAGTTATTGTAGAATCTTGCGGGACAAGTAAGCAATAGTACGAAACCATTGGTCCAATGGCCAGGAAGCCCTCTTAAGGCTCTCCTGTGTACTAGGTCAGAGGTTCAAACCTCGCCTAATGCATCAACAAGAAGTAAAGTGCTTCTTGTTTTCAAAAAACCCAGAGAGTGCAGACATGCACTTATCTGTTCTCGTGATTGATCCCCCAACCCCGATACAAGTTTCTTTAAGCTCCTCAACCAACCCTGATACAAGTCTCTTTAGGCTCCCCCTATCTGGTCTCGTGGTTGATCCCCTAACCGACCTCCTTGGAACTCCCAACCACTTACCGAAGCTGACCAACTACATGCATGGGATTACTCCCCGAGGTCACTCTAACGATCAAGTTAGAAAGGCAGCAATAAGGTGAAGAGAGAGAGTAGGTAGTATGCTATGATAGTTTAGGCGTACCTTCATCTGGTATTTTACCTGTGTATTTATAAGCAATGAGCCCCCCAGAGTTGCAGTCCATCCCGGATACCGTTGGAGGTGGGAATGGGACTTATCCGTCATCTGGGAGGATAAGGATAGACGATACCCCCGATTATGTAGGTAAGCATTCTGACCATCTTGGTGACCAGCTCAGCCACGATGATAGTCTCGCCAGCCGCATGTCGTGGGTTCGCCGCCGTGTGGGTCAATCAAAGCCGATAGGTGTGACAGGGAGCCAGATAGGTCCTGGAGCTTAGTCAGCTCGGCAGGTCAGCCGAACTGTCTGCTAATGATGCCACGTGTATGTTCACTATTCATAACTCCCTCAATAGCCCCCCAGGACCAGGTTCATCCTCCTCGGATGGATTTGGTCATGACTGATATGGGACACATGGCAGCTCGGCATTGGCTGGCCTGGAGCACGTCCTTTTAATCCCCTCACGCCGCCTTGGGGAGGCGAGTGGAGTCCCCAACGGTCATGGACACGTGGCGTGTCGGCATTGGGAGTCGTGGTAATGACCTTCAGCTCACTCCGTCTCCCCTCATAACCGCTCTCATTAATGCCTCGGTTTGAATTTCGAAAAGGTAACCCCCGACCTCCGAAGTTTCCGCCCTCCCGCCTATAAATGGGGGAGATGCCAGTCACTTTTTCACTTTCACCTTTCATATTCGCTCATCACTCTCAAAGACATTCAGAGCCCAGTTCAGATTCACCAGTTCGACCTCTTCAAGTCTTAGGAGAGTTCCCCCCTTAGTCTTCCCTTCTTACTACTAGTAAGTCCTTCCTCTTTTACTTTTGCTTTCTGTTTTATGTTTTCATCTGCCACACACTTAGACGTCACCACTTTGGGACCTCGGCGTAGGGTAGTTCGGCAAAGGTCTCCAAAGGAACCCTGAGACAAGTCTCTTTAACCTCCCCCACCCAGTGGTAGAGTCACAGCACTTATCTGGTCTCGTGGTTAATCTCCCAACCACGATACAAGCCTCTATATAAGTCTCTTTTGCTCCCCACCTAGTGTAGAGCACAAAGACTTATCCTGTCTCATGCTTAATCTCCCAACCACGATACAAGTTTCTTTAAACTCTCCGATACAAGTTTCTTTAGGGCTCCCAACCAACCCCGGACATAAAGTCTCTTTAATCTCTCCCACCCAAGCAGAGCTAATATTCAACCAAGTGGTGTCAATTGACCCCACTTAATTTTGAAAAATTAGTTTTTATGTTTAGAAAATTTGGAAAATTCCAAAGTTGCATCATATTTGACCTCACTAAATTTTGTCAAATTCTCTTTTCTACATACATTGACCCCAAACAATTAAAAATTTATAATTCTTACCACTACAAGAATTTTGAATTTATTTGAAGTTATTTATGGAAATTCTTTCGAGAATAAATTCTTCCATAATTTTCAAAAATAATGGATGAGCTTTCCTGAGTGGAGTGGGAAACCAATTTTTCCGAATTTCAAAGTTTTGAAAAACAAAGGCTCCATTTGGATTGATGAGTTTTTCCCTTGTTTTTGAAATGCTGTTTTTCACACCCCAAATGCTAAATAACCCAAAAACAACCCCTGACAAACAAACCACTTGTTTTTTGTTTTTCACAATATTATTATCTTTTCTTTTTCTTACTTCTTCTTTTCCCTCTCAAGACAGGTTTTTTTCATCTCTCTCCTCCTTCCTTCACCCTTCCTCCCTTCTCCTCCCCACATCTCACCCATCTCCTTCCCCTGCTCTTCCCCTCACTCACCTTTCCCTCCTCCCTAACATTGATAGAAAAACTCCTCCACGGCATGATCACAGCCTCATGTTACAGGATCACAAATGACCTGAGGTCTTCTGGAAAAAAGAGGACAAGGAAGAAAAAGGAAAAAGAAAAAAGAAATAGAAAAGAGAAAAAGAAAAAGAAAAGGAAAATTGAAAAAAAATCTTCCAAATACACCAAATACCGCTCAAGATTGTTTTTTTTGCTACAAGATAATCGATCGCTTTTGAAATACAACTCCAAAAACACCTAATCCAAACGGACCCAAATATTTTTCAAATGGATACTAAATTTTATATTTATAAAACAAAATTAAGTTACATATAACACGCTAAAGATAAATTTCTTAAAAAAGACCTGTAAAAGATCAAATTGATGGTAGCTCACATATTATTTTTAAAAAATCAAGAGTTTGAGTTACTTACATTGGAAAAATGTATTCAATAAAATGGATAATAAGTTGATTTTGTAACTTTTTAAGAAAATGAGTACTCAAAGGATACAATTATAATTTGTATGTAATACTAGTAGTTCTTTTTTTTTTTCAAACAATTTTCGGAGGCCCCTCTGTGCAAATATTTTATTTTGTCGGTCTTGCTTACATGCAATGTACACTGAATTTCCATGTCTCTGTGTCAGGTGCCACACATGCAATGTAAGACACCTGACAAAAGTTTATAAAATTAATAAAAGTATTCAAAACCTATGATTTAGTAAACAATTTTAGTAGTATATATTTATATACTTATTATATATGTATATATTTATATATATTTGTATGTATATTTATATATATGTATATATTTAATATATATATGTATATATTTATATATATATTTATCTATGTATATATATTTATGTGTATATATATATTTGTATATATATACATATATGTATATATTTATATCTCTATATATATGTATATGTATATATTTATATATATTTATATATTTATATATATAATTTATATGCGATATGTATTTATATTTATATATATATGTTATATATATTTATATAGTTATATATATGTTAATGATATTTATATGTATGTTCTATATTGACATATTTATATGTATATATATTTAACTATTTATATATAACAATATTTATATATGTTTGTATATTTATATATATATGTATAAGTGTTATATATATTTATATATATTTATACATATGTTTAATATATATTAATTTATATATTTATACATATTTGTATATCTATATATTTTAAATATATGTATTTATATATTTATATAGATTTATATATATATATTTTATTAAATATATTTATATATATATTTATGTATATGTATTTATATATACATTTATATGTTTATATATATTATATCTACATATATGTTATATATTGACATATATTTATATATATATATTTACGTATTTATATATATATATATTTATATGTGTTTATATATATTTATATGTCTTTCTTGTACACTTTATTTAACAGTATAGACGACTTGATTTGGATGATTTATCGATACGCTACATCCTAACCCCCTATAACTAGACCATTAAAAGGATGGCGAAGTTTAGTCCTTAAAACTAAAAACCCTATACCCTAAACCCTAAACCAACTAAAAATCCCAAACTCTAAAACGCTAAACCCAAAAACCCAAAACCCTAAACCCTAAAAACACTAAACCCAAAAACCCTAAACCCTAAACCCAAGACCCTAGAACCTAAACCCTAATAAAAGTAAACCCTAAACTCTAAGCACTAACCCCAAACTAAGAAGTAAACCCTAAAACACTATAGCCTAATCGATATAATCAGCATACTCCAAACCCAGAACCTTTAAACCCTAATAAAACCTAAAAGCCTAAACCCTAAACCCTTAATCCTTAACCCTAAAGTGTTTGGTGTTTGGTGTTTAGGGTTTGAGATTAGGCTATAGCTTTTAGGGTTTACTATCGTGTTGTTTGGGGTTAGTGCCTTACTCTATATTAGGGTTTAGGGTTCTGGGTCTGGGTTAAGGTCTAGGATTTTGAGGTTTAGTGTTTTAGTGTTTAGGGTTTAGGTTTTGGGTTTAGCTTTTAGAGTTTGGGGTTTTAGTTGCAGTTTAGGGTTTAGGGACTGAGATAGTTTAGCATTCTTAGGTTTAAGGGTTTTATCGGTTTAGGGTTTAGGGTTTTGAGATTAGGGTTTAGCATTTTAGGTTTTAAAATATAATGTGTAATATTTAAATTATCGAAAATATTGATCGGTCAAACCTAACAAAAAAAATTAAGTAGGTATAATTTCAAATAAATGAGTCATGCATTTTAACAAATCCAATTCAAGTGCATATATCAAACTAAATGTACACATAACTTCAAGCAATTACGATATATTGCAATTAGACATTACTTTATCCGAATCGCTTACGTTACTTTGCCATAATCAAATATACATATACAAACATATAAATATATACGATTATAAATATATATAAATATATATATAAATATATACAAATATATACAAATATAAATATATATAAATATATATATATATATAAATATATAAATATACATGCATACACATAAATATATAAATACATATTTACATACATATAAATACATATAGATATTGTGAGGGCCTCAAAATTCAGTATTATTTTAAAAATATATAATATTATTTATGTTGTGTTTATTTATTGGAAAATGAGTGAATATGTGTTTAAAGAGAATATTTTCCAATTTAGAGAATTTTAAACGAATTATTTTCCGGTGTGTGGTTTTAGCCGAATTAAGTGCTTAATTTTCTATCGGAGCGTGATTAGTGACTTTAAGTTGAAATTAAACATAAGTAGTGATATTTTAGAAATATTAATAAGGTTGGACAGTGTTGGAATGGAGTAGAAAGGTAAGTTAGATGCCACACGCTGACGCGACATAAAGTGCCTAAAAAACACTTTTCCTTAAAACATGGAAGTGCACTTTTACCCCTTTAAGCTTTGACTTCTTGCAACCTTAAGCTTCATTTTCAGCCACTCTTCAAGCCCAAAAGAGGGAGAAACCGTGAGCTTGAGAGAGAGAAAGAGAGGAATTTCTTCTTCATCTCTTCACCCACCATTTCCTAGAGCTTGAAGGTTCCATTGAAGCCATTTTTCCTTGTGTCCTTTCCCACTCTTGGCTGCTAAGTGAGAGTGAAAGAGAGAGAGAGGGGGGCAGAGACATAGAGAGAGAAAAAGGGAGAAAAGTTTGGGAGATTTCTTCTTCATCTTTAATTTCTTGAAGCTTGAAGACTTCATCAGGTTGGGCACTTGTTTCTTCTTCCTCCTTGGCTGCCAGTGGGTGAGGAATTGAGAGAGAGGGCTGGACCAAGTGAGAGAAAGAGAAGAAAGTGAGGGAAAGCTTGGGGTGAGTTGTCTTGTTCTTGTTTTAAGCTAGTTGTAGGAGAATCATCGTCAAAACAAGAGAATCTCGAGCTAAGGTTGAAGCTGGAGTTGCTAAGCTTGGGAGTACCATCCTTGAGAAGATCTCCTAAGGCCTTGGTTGATCTTGTCGATCTAATCAGATCTGAAGGTATAAGATTGAATCTTGTGAATCTAACTTTATTAGTGCTAAATAAGGTAGATCCATGGTTTATTTTGTTAGAAATGTTTATATCTGAAATGATAGAGTTGGGCTCTTGAAATCCCAACCTAGGTAGCGGACTTGAGGTGGCCTCTAGGTAATGGACTTGAGGACCTGATTGGGATTTGTATGATATTTGTGAAATTTATCATGATATGGTTAGAAAGTAGGGCTTTGTTGTTGGAAATGGTGATAGAAAAATGTATGAGATGGCCAAACCCATGCTTGGTAACTTTTATGTTTGACTTCAAGACTTTATGGTTATCTGTGATGAATTTCTGATTAAGAAAATATATGTTATGTTCATTTATGAGTGTATGAGTTTTAAAAGATGAAAAGTGATTTTGAGGTGATAAACCTCACCTAAGTGTTTTATTAAAAAAAATGTGAAAATAGTGTTTGGTGAGTACATCGGTGACATGTCATATTTGAAATGATATAAAGATCTTCAAAAGATTTATTGAAAGCGGTATCATGTAAAATGAATGTTTTTCCTTGAGGGATTTTGGGAAAAATATTGATTGGAAACTATGAAGTGAAAGTGAAATGTTTTAGTTAATAAGTGAAGGAGTGAATCTCAATTACTGTTTTTAAATTGTTTTAGGGGGGTGTGCAAGGAAGTGAATTTGATCCTTACATGGAAGCCGAACCCTACTATTTCGATGAGTTTTCATACTTGTTATGTGATTATACGAAAATGATTGCAACTGTGTTTAGTGAAGTGATTTTGAAGTGAAGCATAGTTTTCAAACCCTCGGATGGGGTAGTGAGTTTCAGTGTATGTAAAGTGTTTATGTGAAAATGATTCGAATTGTGTTGGTCAAGTGATTTGACGTGAATTTGGATTTTCAAATTGTTAAGTGGGGTAGTGTGTACTTCATCGCACTTACCTTTATTTGAAATAAAAGTATTGTGAAAGTGTTTGGCAGTGTCTTATATGTGTGAGTGTTCTAACTCTCTTTTAAATGAAAATCTTGCCATGGTTTGTAAATGAGTGATTTGTGAAATGATTTACTAGTATTTACCAAGAAATGATTTATCAATATTTCCAAGTAAAATGCTTTGGCCAATGAAATGATTTTTGAAGAGTATATGAGTTTCCATATATGTTATGTGTTCTCTGAATATGATTCAAAGTGTATTGGTCAAGTGATTTGAAGTGATTTTGGATTTTAAATCAATAAGTGGGGTAGTGTGTATTTGATCGCACTTACCTTTACTGGAAATAATTTATGAAGTAGTTGTGAGTGTTCTAACTCTCTTTTAAATGAAAATCTTGCCATGGTTTGCAAACGAATGATTTGTGAAATGATTTGCTAGTTGTCACAAAGAAATGATCTGTAGAAATGATTTAATGTCACTTCCAAGTACAATGCTTTGGCCGGTGAAATGATTTTTGAAGAATATATGAGTTTCCAAGTATGTTTTTTTGACGTAATGTTCAAAAGTGATTTGAATTGTGACTTGAGATGAAGTTGGATTACTTGAAAGACTTGAACTTCATGAGAAATATGATCGATCTGTTTTATGACTTGAACTACGATGTGAGTGTATACCCTTTCATGTGATTTTGAAAATGTAATAGTGTGTTATCTTGTGACAAATGTGACTGGGCAAAGACCGTCGACTAGTTTCAGTGAAAGATTGTGATGTCGTTCGTGAAATCCCCGACTAGTCTATTTCGTTAGGTAAAATCCCCTAGTAGTTTTAATGATAGTATTGTGACGTTGCCACAAGTCCCCGACTAGTTTCAATGAATAATGTGACGCCGTTGGTAAGTCCCCGACTAGTTTCCAATGAGATAATGTGACGTCATGGTGAAGTCCAACACTAGTTTCCGTAATAAAGAGACGTCGTAGGGCGAAAACTCGACTATAATTGACGGTGAGGTGAATACCTTCACTAGTTTCAATGAAATAAAGTGACGTCGTAGGGCAGTACCCTCGACTAGTTTGTGATGTCTTGGGTGAAATCTCTAACTAGTCTACTTTGATGGGCAATGTCCCTCAAATAGTTCATACTGAGCAATATCCATTTAAGTGTCTATCTACTTGATTTGAATTGTATACTTGAAGTATGATTTGAACTGTTTAATGAATTGTAAGCTTTTTGGAACTCATTGGGCTTTTAGCTCACTCTTTCCAAATTGTTTTTAACAGGACCGAGAACCCAAGTGAAGGAGCCAACCCTTAAGAGTTAGGGTTTGTTTTTGTATTGATGTGACAAACATGGATTGTGATTTTGAGAACTTTTGTATTATGAGAATTTGAACATTTGATAAGTATTTTATGTAATTGGAATTGTAAGATGGTGTAATGTGATTGTAAGTTATTGTTGAGTTTAGATTTGAGATTTGAATGTTAGTCTAATGTTTTAGCGATATTTGTGTGAGTGAGTCCTCGCGAGAGTTAGGCAAGGGGTCCACGGACACCTTAGGGTACGCCCTAGGGAGAAGTGGGGCTATCACATATATAAATATATATATAGATATATACAAATATATATATATATATGTATAAATATATATATATATATATATATATATACATATATACAAATATAAACATATATAAATATACATATAACCCTAAAATGTTTAGGGTTTAGGGT